>CM061919.1:257307256-257389903 GCA_031002005.1 Vandiemenella viatica
TCTCGATAGGTGGAGGTATTCGAAGCCGTCTCCTCCCGAATGCGACACCATTAGCTTCACTTTTTCATTACTAGTCGTATTTGGTCTACGATTACATCCATAAAATTATTTAAAAATCTACTTAAAGCAAAGTTAATAATCGTAAATGATAAAATGTCGGTAGAAGTGCGATAATTTGATGAGAGGGTGAGTTTCCAAAACAATCTCTGAAATCAGAAACACAATTAAAAAAAAAAAAAAATCTGTCTCTCTCTCTCATTTTCAACCTCTCTCCATTTTTTTATATTTTCAGCAGCTATAAATTAAATGAATTAAAGATGCTGGATGCTTTATATTCGGTTCCGCTCATAAAATTCATATATTACTAAGGTGATAGATATAAGAAGATTGTCTTGCACCGCAGTGGTATGAGATTGAGTCAGCTACCTCAATTGGAATTTACGCGTCTGCACCAAACAGCATGTGACGGAGGTGAAAGGTTGATTTTTAAATGCTACACTTCTATAGCCAACTTCCTCGTTTCGGGTCATTATAGCTCCGTGATGATGCGCGGCGTCACCTGATTTGAGCTCCGGTGGTTGAAGAACTTTTTAGAACTAGGGCATGTTTCGGTGGCGGTGCATTATTACTAATTATCAGATGGTGCACGAAAGTCCTGGTTTAAATCCCAAACCTCTCTGTAGCGCGTATGGAACTTCTGACAGTGACTCGTCCGCCGGATTTGGACGCTAAGCTGTCGGCCCCATCGATGTGTTTCGGGGGAGTAGGTCTCAATCGGCCGGCACCTTCTGTCTTATTTCATCTCTTATTTTACTGTCGTCAGTCTCTCGATTGGTTTGATATAAACCACCATCCCATCTTATTTTGCACTATCCCCTTCATCTCAAAACACCTCTCTTAAAACACGTCCACCGTTATCTGCTTCATACATAACCAATCCCAAATGTATTAAAAAACCACCCACGAATCTGTTTCTTCTTTGTGTACGATTCTTCCACAAACTTCTTTCGTCAGCCATCATTTACAAAACATATTAATTTCGTGGTTTAACTGTCCACTTAATTTTCGGCATCCTCCTATAGCACCACATTTCGAATGCTTCAATTTTCCTTCTTTCAGGTATTCCTGAAGTCCATGCTTCGTTACCATAAGGTGCTATGCTCCATACATACTTTTTCATGAAGCCACATTAAAATTCCTCTTTTACTTCTTTTGTAGCTTCCTCCACATATAAGTTGAATATTAGTAAGGATGAACTGCAACCATATCTGATACACTTTTCAACTGATTGGTGACTCTCATGATTCTCTACTTTTATTATAGCCACTTCTTATATCACTTATAAAATATTTTTCTATCTCGATACGTAAGACCTGACTTTTTTAAAAAAGTTTGAACATTTTGTCCCGCCTTACATCACCAACAGCTTTTTTTTCTAAATCAACAAACGCTATGAAAGTAACTTTGTTTTTCTTGATCGGTGATAAGAATTGATTCTCTTGCCGCACGGTTTTTTCAAAATTCAAACTGTAGCTACTGTATATTTTATTCCAACCCAAATAATTTACATTATAATGTCTGTCTCAGAATGACGAGCAACAATTTCCTTTTGTAAGTTTTAATTATTGCAAAGTCTTATAGGCATTCAATCAGAACATTGTAGGAGGAAAACTGAGGCATAAAATTGAAATTCAGTGCGGGAATGTCAGTGTGGCAAGGAACAAGGAAACCAGTATTATACGCTTTGTAAACACTACGTTTCCGTCTACTATGATATTTTAGAATTACACTCTAGCTGCGGAGAGTAGTACTGCCGATTTATAAAATTTTGTAACAATTAGCTGTGTTATTGCTCAGCGTGATAATTTCATTCCAACTACCTCTTAATCTTTAATGAAAGACATACTTGAAAAAAATGAGAAAATATTATAGAGAATTACATCATAACTACATTGAAATTTCTTATTTTACCAAATTTTATTTAGACTGCAAATTTCTGTAGTTTTAGCATCCGGTCTGAGGTCTTTGCTCAATTAGAATGTGAATTGAATTTTTTTTTTTTTTTTAACATTTCTACGAAAAGACTGAAATGTTATCTATTTGGTTACTAGCAAACCGATCAATTTTGCACGTCATTTTTGGTTTAATACTACTTCATTAAACAACGGGATTAATATGACAATATCTTCCATATAAGAGGGAGCTTATATTCACTTTGAATTTGATAGCTGCTAAAAATTAAAAAAAAGTACCGGGTGTGGTGCGTGAACGGTTAACGTTCTGGCCTCGTATTCGGGAGGGCGCGGGTTTGAATCCGCGTCCGGGCATCCAGATCTGGGTTTTCCATGGTTTCCCGAAGTCACTCCAGGCGAACGCCCGGATGCTTCCTTGAAAAGGCCATGGCCGAGTTCCTGCCCGTTTCTTGCCCCAATCCGATCCCGCCTCTAATGACCTTTCTGTCGCCGAGCCGTAAAGCCCTAGCAAAAAAAAAAAATAAAAAAAGAGAGAGGGGTGAAATTTGAATTGCGTTTCTGATTTCAGAGATTTTTTTTTGATATCCCCGCTCTCATCAGATGAACTCACTTCTGCACATATATTTTAATTTACGATTTTTAACTTTTCAATAGATTTTTTAAATAATTTTATGGACGGCATCATAGATCAAATACGAAAGATATTGAAAAACTGAACCTAATGGCTGAGCGTTAACGCTATAGCTCCGCATTCGAGAGGAAGCTTGTTTGAATTCCTATCCGGCTATCCAGATTTGGATTTTCCTTCGTTTCTCCAAGTCACTTCGTGTGAATGGCGGGATTATTTCTTCCAAAACCCATGGTCCGAATTCCATCCCATTCCTTGTCTCCATTCCCTTTCCATCTTTAATGACTTAGAAGTCGACGAATCGTAAATCCAGACGCATAATAAGAAATTGGTATAGTAATATTATTTAGTTTTTCGTCTCCTTGAAGATGGTGCGAACTCGTTATAGTCCACCTAACGTAACCACACGACACTATTTCTACGATGTTGAAGCCCGAGAAGATTTCTTTCAGTGTTACCTCTGTGAAAGCTTTCATAGTTACGTGTGCAGTTTATTAAGAAGCACTCAGTTACGAGTCTTTCCTTAAGTATGTTATGTCCTGACGCAAACAGGTAAGAGTCGATGTTATATTTTACGAATAACGCAGTTGTAGGTCCGACTTGTTTAAAATAAATGAAAAAAAATAATTGGAAAAACTAGACTCGAACCGAGGACCACGCGTTTACAAGACTAGATGGTTAGCCACAAGCAAACGGAGCTCATGTTCACATACGACTCGTGCAGTGGGTAAACAACCTTATCCTGCCTCGGAAGTCAGTTACATTCAACTGGCATTAGACAATTATCCGAAATAATCTCTTTATAATCGTTTCAATAGTTTTGTAGAACTAAAAACTCTGGATCTTTGAACATTTACACCCACTTCTCGGACCACACACCCATTATGTGTTGCATTATTGCAACTAATTAGCCACATCAATATATAAATAAATATCGTTATAATTTTACGCTAATTATTTGGAATAAAATGTATAACTGAACCTCATTTTTACTGCGCTTTATTGCAATCTTGTTAATTACAACTTTAACGATCTGTTTCACGATCAGAATTTAAGAAAAGTGTAGCTGGAACCGAATTTCGTCCGATTGAGGTATGGTCGGCGATATCTTGGCTAATAGTATAGTCAATGCAGGGACAGGAAAATGCGTTACCTGTTTCGAGATCGGTCAATAGCTTTTTACTGAAATGTGGGGAATGATAAATGGACTACCAAGAAGAATCGTCAATGGGCGGGCGGAGTCTTCCTGCTTTGTTCGAGGCTTGACTTAAGGAAATGAATAACAGATGGCGCTGAGTCGAATACGCGCAATGATGCCATATTGTGCGAAATAAGGGACTGAGACTCAGGCGCGGACAGTCAATTTTTTTGCCAAAGAGTGTACTTGCGGTTTCCAGCCGGCATCTGTAAGTTCCTAGCTGGGAAAAAACACATGCACAGAGACTTAATTTGCGTAAAATCAGGACGTAGATGCTCCTTGAATAATGTAAAGAGTTGCGGTTACTTGATTTATTGTGAAGGCGGCTGTATGGTACAGTTACAAGTTATTGGTACATGAAATCGGTGTTTCCTGATATTGGAATAGTGGACCATAGGATCCGATGTTAAGAGGGAGGATGATTGGAAAAAATGCCTAAAATGGCCTGACTGGGCGGTAACAGGTCCCCACTACCAAAATTCACATCGTGGACTGGGGCGAATCGTGCACGCAAAAAGGCGCCCTCGATTCTGGAAGGTGGGGAAAGCCTTCCTCTCATTGGCTGTTTGTCAGGACGGACATGCGTGTGGTTCACGTGCTCATAGTGTGTAAGCCTCGTGTACCAGCCGTGCTATACAGTGTTCCCACAGTAAGGACTGCCAGACCAGCGTCCTTGGCGCGGGTGTCGTATATGAGCGGTGTACCCTTCGTACCACTGTGCTGGCTTGGAAGCACTCCGCCTTCACTACCGCTAAACTCTATACTAAAATCTATACAAAAATCAGCTACCGCGACATCTTGATATCGTCCCGGATATGGTTGTGTGTACTCACAGGCACTTGTTGTCATGCAGTGGGAGTAAAGGTGAAGTTACCTGTCACGTTTTTACCAGTGGGATGATAACTATTTATTTTCTGTCCAATTACGTATGGACTGCGCTTCGCAAACTTTTCTATTCTGTTACCCGGATATTTTTGGTATTCTTTTAGGCGACCAATTAAAAGCTTATTGCCCATTATTGCCTTTTTATTTAATTATTTCATTATATATTTCGTTATTTATTCATTTCATTATTTATTTACTCCTTATTTATTTCATCATATATTTCAGTATTTATTTCTTTATATTTTTCTTTCTTTCTTTATTATTTAAATATGAATATAATGTTTATGTACTTTAATAATAAATTATAACATAAATGCGATATGACGTAATCACAAAAAAAAATGAAACTTACTTACTCTTCTTTCCGTGTGCGGACTGTTTCTAATTGTATCCCCACACATTTTCTCCGTAAAAAAAAAAAAAAAAAAACACTGGCCTTTTGAAGCGTTGCCCAGGGTGCGCCCAATCGCGACAATTCAAGAACACTCTAAAAATGATCTAGGAAGCTCCTTCTTTACACCAAAGAATAATAGATAAAAAGAAAGCGTGAGGAAGAGAGAGAGAAAGTTAGAGAGAAAGAAAAAAGAATGAGAAAGAGAGAAAGTTTGAAAGAGAGCGAAAGAGAGAGAAATAGAAAGAGGGAAAGAGAGGAATAGATAGAGAAAGAGAGAGATAGAAAGACAGAGAAATAAGGACAGGGAAAGAGAAAGAAATTGAAATAAAATCAAGATGAAATTTTATATTTGTAAGAAAAGACGATAACTAAATTTTCACGTCCGTTTCGACTTCCAATCCTGGTCTTCATCACCACCTTTTCGGAACAGTTCTTTGAAGAGTCTTTACTCATCGTTGGCCTGCTTAAAATTGGAGCTTTGATTTTTACAGCCGCATGCACTTAAACGAACGAACGAACGTTCGAGTCGCCACAGGTCAATCCGCGAAGACGCTGGGTCCTCGGTTAAGGGCATAAAAATCAAAGCTCCAATTTCAACCAGGCCAATGATGAGTAAAAATTCTTCAAAGAAATTTTGGGCAAAGGTGGTTATGAAGAAGCAGACGTCATGCCATTACTGACGTCAAGCATTTTGTAACTATTGCCATCTACATCTACATCTATACTCTGCAAAATAACAAACATTGTGGGTGGCAGAGGGTGCTAAGCACCAATAATAATTCAGTGCATTCCAATCCCGAACAGAAAGAGGAAAGAAGGACACATAAATGTATCAGTACGGCATCTTATTTCTCGAATCTTATCCCTCCTGTCATTGCGATCTAAATAGGTTGGCGGAAGAAGTATTTCGTTGCACTCATAAATTAAAGATTTTCGCATATTCTCCAACGAATTCGAACGAAAACGACGTCGTTTGTCTGCCAAACAATCCCAGCACAACCCACGTATCAGGTCTGTGACACTTACGTAAGGACTGTAACTAGCAGTCACGAATCGAGCGGCTCTCCTCTATACTATCTTTAACGTGTCAATCAATCCCTTGCGATTCGGATCCCAAATTACACAACAGTATTCCAAATGCGGACGCACTAGTGTTTTGTACGCTATTTCCTTTGTATGAGCATTACAACTTCTCAAAATACGACTTATAAATTGTAGTTTAGAATTAGCTTTGCCTACGACGGAAGTTATGTTCAAGTCCCATTTCATGTTGCTTTGTACTGTAACGCCTAGATACTTCAGGGAATCCACAGTATCAACAACTGAATTGTTAACTTTGTACTCGGAAGCAAACGGGGTCTTTTTATTACTTATTTTCATTGCCTTGCACTTTTTGCAGTTAAGTGTAAGCTGCCATTTACGGCACCATTCCGAAGTAACATCCATATCGCGCTGAATTTCTAAGCAATTGTCAGAGCACCTCACTTCCCTATAAATAAGTACATCATCAGCATCCTGCAATTAACGCTGTCACCGAGATCGTTTATAAAAATTAAGAAAATAAGTGGTCCTATTACACTTCCTTGAGGAACGCCCGAAGTAACATCTAGCTTACAAGAGGCTTCCCCGTCAACAACGACATACTGTGACCGACCAGTTAGAAAATCGCGTATCCATTCGCAAATCTGATCAGATATACCGTACACTCGAATCTTCGCATTCGCGTACACCAATATCTAACTGATACTTGTTTCTGTCTCGCTGGCGAAGCGGAGATTATAGTGAGCGACTTGCTTCCTCTTCTTTGGGGACTGCCTTGCCCTCCCTGCCCGAGGCGTTAGGGAATTACCGCTCCACGGCCCACTCCTGCGGGAGTGGAACCCCCGAGCGTGAGCGTAGGGTTGTCTCCGGCCCGGATACCCTACGGTGACAACGAAGGGTCGGAGCAACACTCCTTTCCAGTAGGCGTTTCCATTGGCAGGACGTATGATGGCGGCAACCAACACCAACGACGGCTTCTTGGGCGTTGGGTGCTACTCGTCAGATGGCTACCAGGCCACCGACAACGAGGATGACAACGTTGGGCGATCAGGGCTACCTGACACTGATTCAGACACTGATGACAACATGCCGCCGCAGCAGAATCTGGCAGCCTACAGAAAGAGAGGGTCAACCAACCCGACCGGTAAAGACCAAGTGAAGAAACGAGTCACCACCCTTGTTCAAAGAACAAATAAGAAGAAGAAAAATCAGAAGACAACCCGTGCTGTAACATCATTCCCAGCTCCGCATAGTCGACCAGAGTTCAGTCGGCTTATCTCCTCAGACACTGATGCAACTTTTGATTCAAACTCTGGTATGGGTAACGAAGCAAGGGACACCGCACTGGCACCGGAAGATAACGGTCGCCTTGCAGCACAAGAATGTGACCACAGTACGACTGTAAATGTTGATGAAGGCTTTATCCATCCGCGTCGTACTGCCAAAGCTCCAGCAAATCTAGCTCAGGACCAACCAATAACATTAACAAACCAGTTCCAAGCCCTGCAATGTACAACTCAACCATCCAAAAGGAACTCCAACATCCCACCTATTGTGGTCCAATTCGAAGAGAGCTACAAAAAGCTTCATGACTGGGTAACTAATGTTGCCAAAGATCCCTTTCTGGCCAAAACTGCAGGAGGTGATAAAATTAAATTTTCCTTCACAACTACGGATGACTACATTAACGTGACAAATCTGCTCACTAAAAATGGAATCCCCTATTTTACCTTCCCCTCAGGGGCAGTCAAGTTACTAAAGGTCGTCCTGAGAGGATTACCACGCACCTTTCCAACCCAGGACCTCAAGGACGAACTCCTGGACATGGGCTATGACGTGCAAACTGTGGCCCAACTAAAGAGACCAGGAACAAATATAGCAATGCCGCTGTTTCTGGTCGTCGCTCCTGACACACCAGATAACAGAAGACTGTTTGAGGTGGAGTACCTATGTCATATAAGAATTAAAACTGAGACACTCAAGGCGACTTCCGGCCCCCCTCAATGCTTCAACTGTCAATTGTATGGCCATGTCGCCAAAAACTGTAAAATGAAACCTGTATGTGTTAAATGCGCCGGAGCCCACGACTCCAACGAATGTACAACACAGAAAAATCGCGACGCAGCAAAATGTGGTAACTGCGGAGGTAATCATGTCGCCAGTTATAAAGGCTGCATCGCTTATAAGCTAGCTCGTGATCGACTCAGAGGCACCAAAGCAACGCAGCAGAACCTAGAGAGTAAAGAACTAAAGTCCAACAGTCCAACTGCTGTGGAAAAATCACGAAAATCAAATCAACAGCAACTGCTACACAGCAAAGAGAAAATGATGGATAAAGCTGACAAGAAAAAGAACTTGCTTGAGGCAAATTCAACAACTGCCACCAGAGGAGCTGGAAAGAGCAACTCCTCCCAACATACTACCACCAAACCAACAGAGGAACCTGCAAGCGCAGTCACCCCTGCACCTCCAGTCGTAACTAAAAACTCTTCAGCTCCGGTACTATGTCCAGCAGCACCTAGGAAGCGCACTCGCCGCCGCAACCGTCCCCCTGGCGAACACGCACAGAACGCAGGCCCCTGCGAACATACGCAATATGCCGGTCTCGACAGGCTCTACAATAGCATTGACAAAATCCTCAATACCCTTATGTGCCTCATCGAAAAGATGAACCGCCTGCCTGCAGAAATCCAGGCAGCAGTTACGTCAGCCACAGCTATCACCTCAAGTGCTAACCTACCTAACAATGGATAGAAGGCATCACATACACTGCGTCTCCATATGCGTATGGAATGCAAACGGGCTTTATCCTCAACTTACAGAATTTAGACAATTCATTGCAGGGCACAATATTGACTTATGCCTCGTCTGTGAGACCCACCTTAAACCAGGACTACGTGCGTCGATTGCAAATTATGACTGCTATAGAACAGACAGACTCACAGCCAGAGGCGGAGTTGCAATCTACATAAAAAAGGGCCTACCTCACCACGAAACTCCTCTTCCGGCGCTGCAAAACATAGAAGCAGTCGCCATAGAATTAAACCTTAACAATCAGACCTACAACGTCATTTCTGCCTACCGACCTCCCAGACGAATGCCTCTGGATGCAGACTTAGAAGCACTGGCAGCACTGCGAGGCAAACTACTCCTAGGAGGAGACTTTAACGCTAAACATACAGACTGGCTCTGTCATAACACTAACCAGGCGGGAATTGTCATCAGAAGAATCATAAATCGACATAACATGTGTGTATGGGCTCCCGACGAACCCACGCACTATCCTTACAACGGTGGTCGGCCTGACATCCTTGACGTGCTCATTACCAAGAACTTCAACGGGTTCATCTCAGCATCCACTGTGGATGAACTATCATCAGACCACTTACCAGTTATATTTCAAGTCAGTATAGGCCAGTGGCAACCAGATGATAGGCTAAATCCCATAATTGATCACAAGTTCACCAACTGGAGGATGTATAAGAATCTTATAACTGAAGCACTAGCGGACCACCCTGCAGACAACAATCCGGAAACAGCGGTGGAGACTTTTGAAAGTGCAGTCTTAAACGCCATCACAGCCTCCACTTTGAAGCACAAGAAAAAAGACAAATCGCTCCAGCTCCCACCTCACCTGTTAGCAGCGATTCGACATAAAAATCGAGTCGCAAAGGAGTGGAGGATCACTAGGAACCCCAATACCAGGAAATTACTCAATCGTCTTCAAAGAGAATTGAAAGTGTCTTTAACTGAACATCGAAATCGAGAATGGGAGGCCAGACTTTCAATGCTGCGAATGGACGACGGCTCGCTGTGGTCACAGACCAGATGGTTTACTAAAAAGAAAAGTCGAATTCCACCTCTACTTGGAGATCAGGGATACACATATCGCCCTGAAGACAAAGCCAACGCTCTAGCTAAAGCCTTCGAACAAAACTTTCAACCAGCACCCGGCGACCCCGATCTTATCGACGAAGTCAACAATCGACTGAGGGTTTTCCTTGAAGCTGATGACGAAGACGAACACAACATCGAGCACGTTACCCCTCAAGAAGTTTTCACCTGTGTGACCAGCCTAAACCCAAGAAAAGCCCCAGGCCACGACAGAATCAGTAACATCTGTTTGAGAAACCTGCCTCCAGCGGCAATTAACCACCTCACTATGCTGTTCAATACAATTGTTGACACGAAGAACTTTCCCACCCGGTGGAAACAGGCCGTAGTCGTAGCTATCCATAAGAGTGGGAAAAACCCCTCTTTACCTCAAAATTACCGGCCCATAAGTCTGTTACCATCTATCAGCAAGGTGTTTGAGCGTCTGCTCCTCAAACGCCTAAACCTGTATATCGAGCGACAGAGTATTCTTCCAGACCATCAATTTGGGTTCCGTCAGGGACACTCAACCGCCCAGCAACTGATGAGGGTAGTTGAGACCGCCACGACGGCCTTCAACCATAAAGAATACTGTGTACTTGTGCTACTAGATATCTCCCGGGCATTTGACTCGGTATGGCACTCCGGACTGCTACTACGACTCTACGAATTGGGACTCCCGGGACAGTTTGTCAAATTGATAAAATCATACCTGGAAAACCGCTCTTTCAAAGTCAAAATTAGTAACGCCTATTCCACAAGGCGTTGCATTCAGGCAGGAGTACCACAAGGTTCGACCCTAGGACCTCTGCTATACTCCCTATATACAGCCAATGTACCTTCTCAAAACGGAATTCACACCGCCACATATGCTGATGATACAGCTTACTTCACTCGCTGCCGCAGTAAAGCTATCGTCACCCGTCGTCTGCAGGAGATACTGCAGAAGACTGAGGCCTGGGCGAGGAGGTGGCGTATCGGAATCAACCCAACGAAGACCCAAGCCATCTTAATAACTAAAAGGACAGGACCTCGACAGAGACCTCAATTGGATCAACAACTCACAATTCATAACAACTTAATCCCATGGTCAAACACTGTTCGCTACCTTGGAGTCCTGCTTGACTCCAGGTTGACCTGGAGGGCCCACATAAACGACCTCCGCAGAAGAGCTAGCGCTAGACTTCAAGCGTTGTACCCAGTGCTAAACAGGGACAGTAATCTCTCCGCACCCTTAGGAGTACGGATCTACTGCACCTTAGTAAGACCAATACTTGAATATGCCTGTCCTGTGTGGGGATACACAGCAAAAACAAGTCTTGACCGACTTCAAATTATTCAAAATCGAGCGTTGAAGAGAGCACTTCATCTCGACTGCAGATTTCCCACAATTGCCCTTCATGAAGCCACAGGGTTACCAACTTTAAAACAACGTTTCAAGGATCTTGCCACCAAATTTTATAATACAGCCCATAAATCCAACAATCCACTAATCAAGAATCTGGGAAATTATCAGGTAGGAATAGGTCCACACATAGGACCTATCTCACTTGTACAATAAATCCCCAAATCATCTGAAAATAGCTACGCCAAACGTTAAGACAAATCTAACCTGAAGCAAGTATCCATCTACAAGACTAGGAGTAAATGTCGCAAGACAAACACTCCACCCTACTCTGCCCAAGGAGGGCAGTTAATGGCGTTGCTGCTGCTGCTAAAAGTCGGTTGTGTGGTACAGAGTCAAAAGCTTTCTGAAAATCCAAGAAAATAGCATCAACTTGTGATCCTGCATCAATAACTTTCATTACATCATGCGAAAATAGGGCTAGTTGCGTTTCACACGATCGGTTCTTCCGAAATCCGCGTTGGTTTACTGTAAGTAGCTCGTATTCATCTAGAAACTTCATAACGTTATAGGATACGACATGCTCGAGAAATCTACTGCAAACAAGTGTTAGTGAGACGGGTCGATAATTCCTAGGATCTCTACGATCTCGTTTCTTGAAATCGGGAATCACCTGCGCAATTTTCCATTCAGAAGGTACTTTTCTTTCTTCTAAAGATTTGCGAAATATATCTGACAGAAATGGTTCTATTTCTTCCGCGTATTCCGAAAATACTCTTACTGGTATATCAGCTTTCGCCTCGATGGCTGACAAATCCACCTAAACACGCTGTCAGGCGAGTCCCTGGCCCGTTGTAGCGCCTCCGCGCAATGAGCCACACTGGTTTTAACTGCCAATCTATTTCATATACAGGGTGCGGCAAAAAGATCTGACGGTTTTAAAGTAAAACAACATCAAAAACAAAAGTGATATAAAATATTTTATTGCTTATTACAGAAGGGTGCTCATGTAAATTAATGACAACAACATCAGAAGAACCAATTTCATCCGTTTAAGATGTGAAGATAACGTCCTTTAAATGACGTCCATCTTTGAACAAGCATTCTTCCAGCCTTACACTGAAGCTGTTGAACACCTGCTCTAACATTACACGAGGCAGGTTGGCGATTTCTTGGCGTATGGCTTCTTTCAGTTCGTCCAGTGTGCGGGGTTTGTTTGTGTAAACTCTTGCTTTAAGGAGCCCCCACAAGAAAAAAATCACAAACGCTAAGGTCTGGAGAGCGAGCTGGCCATTAAATGTCCCCCAAACGAGAGATCACTCGACCACGAAACATGCTACTCAAAACGTCCATAACCTCATTGGCTGTGTGGGAAGTTGCCCCATCCAGCTGGAACCATATCGTACTGAGCACTAAACGATTTCTCTTAAGGGATCATGAAGTTTTTTAGCATAAACAAATAACCTTGCGAATTGACCATAACGGTTCGACCACCCTCTTCGAAGAAGTATGGCCCAATGGCACACCTTTTCGTTACACCACACCACACGGTAACCTTAGGACTATGCAGAAGACGTTCATGCAGTTGTTCCGAATTTGTAGCCGACCAATAACAAAAGTTCTGATTGTTCACATAACCATCCAGAAGGAAATGTGCCTCGTCGCTCATTATTAAAAAAATTT
This sequence comes from Vandiemenella viatica, assembly GCA_031002005.1. NCBI lineage: Eukaryota > Metazoa > Arthropoda > Insecta > Orthoptera > Morabidae > Vandiemenella > Vandiemenella viatica. Next base: position 257,320,277 of record CM061919.1, read on the forward strand.
TCATCAGTCAGCATTGCAATCATCTCTTCTGCAAATGCTTTACGCTTTGCAAAGTCATTAGGCTTTAACTGCTGGAAATACCATTTTGTATGGGTGGAAGTGCAGATCGAAACGCAAAATTCGTCTTACCGAGCGGTCAGATATGTGCAAAGCAGCAGCTTGTTTGCGGGCCGACCGCCGAGGACTGACTTCCACAGCTTCTCTTACTCGATCGATATTCTCTGGCGTCCTAGATGACCTTGGTCGACCTGTTGACTTCTTTTTTAACGCTGAACCGGTAGCTCTGAAGGTGCTCACCCATAGTATAATGGTGTTCCGAGGTGGGACTCTTCCTTTTGGACCCACGTTAAATCGTCTATGGAACTGCCACTGAACAACAACGCAGGAATCGCCACTTTTAAAAAATGCCTCGACAACAAACGCACGGTGCTCAGCCGACCATTGTTCCATGGCTACCACAAATGTCCACATGTGGGCTCTGGATTGCGCCCATCCCCACCACCCCCCACCACCCCCCACCATCTACTCGCTCGACAATACGGCGGCGAAAACCGTCAGATCATTTCGCCGCACCCTGTATATTGTACTGACACAATACAGCCGTGTGATGTTGCAGTAACGTAAGTTTGTGAACGGATTTGAGAGCCTGCAGCTGGGTACCAGAGGGGTAGCTGTCAGCCAAGGAATGCTGCTACCCAACGCCCTTCCCCTAATTCGCCGGACCGCTAAACGGAGGGGTGGCGACACTCCGTTGGAACTTGGAGGTCACCGAAGTGTGCACCTCGTGGCTGCACGGACAGACGTTGGGAATATTATTCGCGAGTGTAAGTGAGAGTTCGCCCTTCCGTCTGTGACTCGCTGGAAAAACTCTCGAGTCCAAATCTCCAAGGAGCAGGTTTGCCGCCAGACCGCGTTGGCCATTTCACGTCCAAGTTACTTGGTGTGGCTACTCCGGACAGCGTCGACCGGGCGTCGAACACAACGCCAACCGCGAGCGGAGCTAACTGACTTCGCGCAGTCGTGCCGCAAGAAACGCCACCACGGACCTGCCCGCAGCTGCCGTCGCAGAAGCCAAGTATACGGTATTGGGTGTGTTAAAGGCCCATTTTGACGACCCGTTCTCGATCACCCTGTCCCGTTCCCGTTTTCACTTTCCTCCCGTCGACAGAGTGTGTTTCATTTAGACCGTCCCGATCTGGTACTACCGTACTAGCGGCCTACCACCACGCGTATATCCGTCTAGCTCTGCACGTTCAATTCAATAATAATACTAGTAATAAAATAAATTAGTTACAAATTTTCTTAAAGTTCTGATATTTTAATTAAATATGTATCGCTCCATATTTATCAAAATCACAAATTCTTGGTGTAACTCTGACGTTTTGACATTGTGCGAAAAGCCCAGGAAAAAAAAAAGAAAAAAAGACGTGTGATAAGCAATTATATTTACAAAGGCATATGTTCAGTCAATTTAGACGCTTAGATGTGTTGGATGGTGAAGATGTCTGGAATTTCTAGCGGATGACAGCTAAAATGCCTCATTTCTCGCGTCTTTGTTATGACAAAGGGCAAGTGAGGCTAGTATCATATTTTATTTTTGGATTTTATACTTTTTCCTACGAATAAAGTATGCGAAAATACTTTATTTCGAATAAAGTATACAACACATGTAACTGAACATTCGTCTGCTAGTTTCACAACCTTTTGCAAGAAAAAGTACCTATCGGCCAGCGATTTTTTGGTCGCTCGCATCCTTTGATCTGTGTAATTATCGAGGCAATAATGGCGGACTATTCATATTGTTGTACTCCAGTCGACTCGTGTCCGCCCGCCGTTATTTCTGAACGGAACTATGCGGAAAGAATTTATTTTTGGTAAACTATACAATTCAATTAATTTCCAAACTACATGTTAGTGCTTATGATGAAATGAAATAAATTCAAGATTGTGGGAAAGAAGAAACATAAATTTAAAAATGAGTGTTTTTTTTTTTTGTTATACTAGATGTAGAATGTGTCTCGAGCTGTAACACTGTAATGAAACCAACAATTAATAGCCAGTCCAGTAAGCCCGAAAAGATGTGTATTTAAGACAATAAATAACTAAATTTTAATTTTTTTCCATTTAATATACTTTTTATTTTCCTCTTCAAAGACAGATATACTTTATTTTTTTTCTAAATAAGTTGGCAACTCTATGTGAGGTGTCCCATAAAAACTTGTGGGTCTTTTACACCTCCAGCAACTCAATATATATTTTTCTTTATTATCGGATGAATCCATCTCAAACTAATAGAAAACGGGTAACCAGACTGTGCAGGAACAACCGGGCGAGGCTTTAACGGCCACTTTTCAGCGTAGGGTGGTGGGGGCCCGACTTACCCCCACCCTTTCGCCCTAAATCGGATGGAATTTCCACCCGACCACCCTACCTGGTATCGCGGCTAAAACGTGCCCAGGAGCTCGCCTAGCCATTTAGTCGTCTGGGAATGCTTTGGTCCCAGAATGTGGGGAAGTTCTTGCGCGTAGCGCATCTCCTTCCAGATGTTATGGTTGTCATTTGTATATGTCTGTCTTTATGGGATTTGCCAGATCCTGTTGATTTGCGTTCTTTGGAAGTGTTATCCGGTTGTTTCTATCGTTATTGGATTATCCTATCCTGTTACTGTGCAAGATCTTGTGGGGCGTCGTCGTCCCTTGCCAGTTTGACTGGCTATCATGTGGTAGCTTTGTATTGCACATGAGTGCCCAGCTGTTGGATCAGCGGATTAGTGTGTTGGGGGCATTGTAGGTAGAGCTTTTTTGCTGCTGTTTTGAAGCGTTCTTTTAGAGTTGATAAGCCACTTATTTGATGGAGCAGTGCTGTTGGAGTGTCTATAGGTAGCTTGTAGGCGTACCTTATTGCCCGGTTTTGGACGCGCTGAAGAGGTTTGATGTTGCTGGGGGCAGCATTGCCCCACACCGTGGCAGCATATTCGAGGATAGGCCTAATAGTAGCTGTATAGAGGGTGATAGCAGTGCGTGGATGAAGAGGCGAGGCCGGATTGAGAATTGGATAGAGTTGTTGCATCCTGTCCATGGCTTTTGTATGTGTACTCTTGATGTGTTCTTTCCAGGTCAGCCTTTTATCTAGGGTGACACCTAGGTAACGAGCAGTGGAGGACCATTTGATGTCTTTGCCACGTATCTTGATGTTGTTAAGGGGCGGGGCGTTCCTTCTGGCGATAATTATAGCATGGCTCTTAACTGCATTAAACGCTAGACGCCATTTCTTCGCCCATAAATCGATTTGGTCGCATCCTCTTTGGAGCTTGGTCACGGTGTGTGTTGCCCTAATACTCTTGGTATATAGGGCAGTATCATCAGCGTAATATGCACTCAGGGTCTGGTCTGTCCTAGGTATATCGGCCGTATAGAGATTGTAGAGGACAGGTCCGAGAACGGAACCTAGCTGGACTCCGGCTTTAATTGTTCAGAGGAGATTGCATCTTCCGTGATAACGCGGAAAGTGCGTCCAGCCAAGTAGTTTTTGATGAGTTTAATGTGAGACAGGGGAATCCTCTTTAGTATTAGCTTGTAAAGTAGGCCCGGGGTGTAAGGGTTTGGGAGAGACTATACTAGTCTTTTCCAACCAAATGTCAACCTCTCCTTCACGTGGTGCACCCTGTTTGCACGGACGAGGCTCTGGCGACTGAAAGATTCCCGGTATAAGGAGTCACCCACTGCTTGCCAACGGCCTCCGAAAGGAGGGCGGAAGAGCGGGGAGCGGTTGAGGGCACCCTCTTGCCCTTGAGGTTGGAAACGGCCACTAAAGGCGGATGAATCAGAAATGATCAACGGCATGGGGATGAAGAAGTCAACGGGAAACCACTGCATTAAAGACCCAAAGGGTATCCCGAGGACATGTAATCCTCTCAAATTACATATATCATGATGGCTTCTTCCTGGGTAAAATATTCCGGAGGTAAAATAGTCCCCCAATCGGATCTCCGGGTGGGGACTGCTCAGGAAGGAGTCATCAGAATTGATAGAAACATTCTACGAGTCGGAGCGTGGAATGTTAGAAGTCTGAATAGCGCAGGTAGGTTAGAAAACTTAAAAAAGGGAGATGGAACAACTTAAGTTAGATGTTGTTGGGATTAGTGAGATTAAATGGAAGGACGCACAGGATTTTTGGTCTGGGGAACACAGGATAATTAGCACACAAGCTGTCAATGGAGTCACTGGTGTAGGATTTGTAATGAACAAGAAAGTAGGGAAACGGGTTAGTTATTATGAACAATTTAGTGACAGGATTATTTTGATGAGGTTAGAAACTAAGCCCGTCCCAACCACATTAGTACAAGTGTATATGCCAACGTCACAGGAAGATGACGAAGAAATAGAAAAAATATACGCTGAAATTGAAGAATTAATCCAATATGTGAAAGGGGAGGAAAATCTAATAATCATGGGTGATTGGAATGCAATAGTGGGAGAAGGAAAAGAGGGGAATACTGTAGGAAGTTTTGGTCTAGGAGAAAGAAATGAGCGAGGAAGCAGGTTGCTGGAATTTTGTGAAAGATATAAGCTAGTAGTGGCGAAAACACTGTTTAAGAACCATGCAAGAATAACATACACGTGGAAACGTCCTGGGGATACAGGCAGATATCAGCTAGATTATATCATGGTCAAACAGAGATTCAGGAATCAAGTTCTAGACTGTAAAGCGTATCCAGGAGCAGACATAGACTCGGACCATAATTTGATAGTAATGAAGTGCAGGCTGAAATTCAAGCGAATAAGGAAGCAGCATAAGCAGAACAGACTGGAAGTGAATAAACTGAAACAATCTAGCACAAGAGAAAAATTTGCAGAAATGGTAGACTTAGGTATAAGAATTAACTGTGAAAGGAGCTCAACCGAGGACGAATGGAATGCATTAAAGACCGAAATAATGAAAGCTGGCAAAGAAACATTAGGCTTTAGGGAACAAGCTGCCCGAAAACCTTGGATCACAGAAGAAATTTTGCAGCTGATGGATCAGAGAAGAAGGTACAAACATGCTCAGGATGAAGCAGGAAGAGAGCAGTACAGGCAATTTAGAAATCAAATAAATAGGAAATGCAAAATAGCAAAAGAAAAATGGCTACAAGAAAAATGTGAAGAAGTAGAAAAGGAAATGGTCTTAGGAAAAGTAGATGTTGCATATAGAAAGATCAAACAGAATTTTGGAGAAATGAAGAAAAGAGGTATGAACATTAAAACTGCCGAAGGGAAACCTCTTTTACGCTCAGAAGATAGAGCTAACCGATGGAAGGAATACATTGAGAAACTGTATGATGGGGACGACTTGAACAATAGTGTATTGGAAAAGGAAGGCGATATCGACATTGATGACTTAGGAGATCCTGTTTTGAGGACAGAATTTAATAAAGCTCTGAATGACTTGAAAGCAAATAAGGCAGTTGGAATTGATGAGATCCCTGCAGAAATTCTTAAATCTCTAGGAGAGGAAGGAATCGAAAGATTATTCAAGCTGATATCAAAAAGTTATGAAACAGGAGAAATTCCTACTGATTTTAATAAAAATATCATCTTCACACTTCCAAAGAAAGCACAAGCCGACAAATGTGAGAATTATCGCACCATTAGTCTAACATCACATGCTTCAAAATTACTGACCAGAATAATATACAGAAGGATGGAAAGGGTAGTAGAAGAGATAGTAGGTGAAGATCAGTTTGGGTTTAGGAAAAATCGCGGTACAAGGGAAGCAATTCTGTCTTTAAGATTAATACTTGAAGGGCGGATCAAGAAAAACAAAGATACTTTTATGGCATTTGTTGATTTAGAAAAAGCTTTTGATAATGTTAGGTGGGACAAGATGTTTAAAATTTTAAAGAAGTCAGGCCTAAAGTATCGAGATAGAAGAATATAAACTATATAAGAATCAAGTGGCTGTAATAAAAGTAGAGAATCACGAGAGACATGCATCAGTTAAAAAGGGTGTGAGACAAGGTTGTAGTCTATCCCCGTTAATATTCAACTTGTATGTAGAAGAAGCAATGAAGAAAGTCAAAGAAAAATTTCCATGTGGCATAAGTTTTCAGGGAGAAAAAATCAGTATGCTACGATTTGCTGACGACATTGTCTTATTAGCAGAGAGGGCTGAGGATATTGAGAAGTTATTGAATGGCATGAACAAAATACTGAAGGAAGACTTTGGACTGAATATAAATCAAAGTAAAACAAAAGTGATGAAATGTAGCAGAAATGATACCAATACTAGCAGATTAAGCAGAATAATACTAGCAAAAAGAGCCTTCATGAAAAAGAGAAACCTTTTAGTTTCAAATATTGATCTAGGAATTAGAAAGAACTTCTTAAAACTCTATGTGTGGAGCACAGCACTTTACGGTAGCGAAACATGGACTTTAGGAATACCGGAAAGAAAGAAACTTGAAGCATTTGAAATGTGGTGCTACAGAAGAATGCTGAAAATTAGGTGGACAGACAAAGTAAGAAATGAAAGAGTTTTGGAAATGATGGGTGAGAAAAGAAGTTTATGGAAGAAGCTTACGGAAAGAAGAGACAGGCTGGTAGGTCATATTTTGAGACATGCTGGATTGGTTAATTTGTTAGTGGAGGGAACAGTTGAAGGTAAGAACTGTAGAGGTAGACAGAGATTAGAATATGTGAAGCAGATAATTGAGGACGTGGGTTGTAACGGGTATGTAGAAATGAAGAGGTTAGCACAGGATAGGAAGGGATGGAGGATTGCATCAAACCAGTCTAAAGACTGACGACAGCAAAAAAAAAAAAAAAGTAGGCCCTCATGCCAGACCGAATCAAATGCACGGCTTACGTCAAGTAGGGCCGCTCCGAAGTATTCCTTCTTCTCAAGGGCACTCATTGAATATTCCACAAGTCGAAGTAGTTACTGCGGAGTTTTATGTTGATTTCTGAAGCCGAACTGTTCATTGGGAAGAAGTCTCGCAGAATTAATATGTTGGAGTAGCCGTTTGAGGTAAACTTTTTCAAAGATTTTGGATAGAGTCGGTAGGAGGCTGATCGGACCAAGAGCTCGCTTTAGACGACCCGTTTTCAGGGCCGAAAGGTCGTGGCCACGATTTGGGGAGACCAGGTCGGGTCGTCTAAATGGGCCTTAAGTGCGTTCACCACTAGCGTCCACTAGCCCAGTAAACGACCCTGAGAACAATAATATATGCCTGACAGTTCACGCTATCCAAAAATAATCTCTGAATGATGTCACATTAATTAATCCAATCCATATGCTTGATTTAATAAACAGTTGTTTTAAATGGTGCCTTGATTATCAATTCGTATCCCCCATGCTAAATATTAATTGATAAAGTTATAATAAATAAAATTAATTACATATTCTGATGTCGCAATTAGCGTGACACTTCAATATATATATATTATTATTATTATTATTGCAGCTATATCGATCCTTTTTTCAGGATGTAGCCTCTTTAACCCTGATGAGCTATATATTAGAATTTAATTCTACATAGTTTTGCTGTAGTTCTTTCCAGGCCAATCGATCCTGAGCCACCCTCTTCCAGTTCACGCCTGTAACTCGACGTATATCCGTATCCCAGCGATCCGGGGGTCTTCCTCTAGCTCTTTTCAGGTTTCTCGGTATCCAATCCAGTGTTGAAAATCTGGCTTCAGTGCTATAGGTCGTGACAAAACTCGTCAGAAATTTTTCATAGTATATTTTTTTGTTGTTCGTAAAACTGGATACTCTGTCAAAACGACAGCCATAAGAAGTCAATCAGGAGACTATCCTCTCGTGTATGTCTTTCAGTGAAGTGTCTCATAACTATTCAATCATCGACTCAAAAACATGTGAATGCAACAATACCGTCTCTGATTTTACATTAAATTTAAATAGATTGATAACCCATTCTTTGAAGGTATTGATTGGGAGAAAATGTTCTTTCAGATTAGTCTTCAGGTTTGGCAAATGCTCCTTAACAAGTTCTGCGGGGCAGAAGAGGTGACCAAGCAATTTTTTTTCGTGATCCGGCATTGGGTCCGACGCACCATTAAACGGAACATGCGAGTCGTGAGCAGACCGTCGTACGGGTAACATCGCCTCCGATACGAGCAAGTAGTGTGCGCGATCGCGGGTTGACTCGACGGCAAGTGCCAACAACATAAACAGTTTTCAACTTCGTGTGGTGGACAAGAAAAGTGAATTGATAATCAAGAAACAACTAATATAAGTGTTAAGTGACATTGGCCGCCATGTATGGTGGCCAGTGTGGTGAAGGCGGCTACGAACAGGTACAGCCGACGCCGCACATACTTTTATATAATGGAGGTAACGTGAACATTGCAACAGAAGATAGCTTAGACAGTCAAGTGCCATCCCTACATCACAACACAAGTGAAGATGGAAGGGAAACGAGAAACATCATTCAATCGTCATTCGAAACCGTCAATGTACCATCTTTTGCTGCTAATCTTACCATTGACCAAACGAGACAACAGGAACTACGACTTGTAGGAGAGGAAGAAACGACCCCACCTGCAGCCCAGAAACGCCCCAGCACACCAACAATCGAAGACATCAGCAACAACTGCAACTACAAAGTACCAAGAACAGCAGAGCAGCCGAAACCTACAGACATCAGTATGGAGACGTCACCAGCTAGCAACACACAGCAAAACCAGACTACAACCACAACAGTCAGCCATGATCATCAGGTAAATAGCGCAACGCCAGTGATATATGAAAACTATGACCTAGGGCCCTATTATGTGATTGTAGAAAGTGTCGATAAAAACATCAGTAGACTGCATCCAATGGCTATAGGTCGCCTCATTAACTCCCTCTGCCGTGATACAAATAATCAAATATTACAGATAACTACAGCAGGCCGTAACCGTGTCAAAATTGAGGTGAAATCGGTAATAGCAGCCAATTCTATGATTCAAAGCTCAGTCTGGAAGCAGAACGGTTTGCAGGCGTATATCCCATACTCGTGCACCACACAACAAGGCATCATTAGAAACGTAATGACAGAATTATCAGAAGATGAAATTAAAGCGGTAGCGCGATGTGAATACAGGGTGATAAACGTTAAACGTTTTGCTAAGAAAATGGTAGCAAACGGTCAACCTACAACAATCCCACTTCCAGTTTGCCTGATAACTTTCAAATCGCAAAGACGGCCCAACTATGTTTACATACACGGCGTCCGCTGTCCAGTCGAACCATACATAAAACCTGTTATGCAATGCTTTAACTGCCTGCGCTATGGCCACCTGAGCAAGCAATGCAGAAGTAAAAAAAGATGTGTATTCTGTGCTGGTGCACACGACGACAAAGATTGTTGTAACCAAAACAACCCCATTTGTATCTATTGTAATAGTGGCCACCCATCTAATGAAAAAAGATGTCCTGAATATGAAAAACAAAGAAGAATCAAACAGTTAATGGCGTACGAGAACTTAGACTATAAACAAGCCCTTAGAAAGATCAACGCTGGTACGTATGCCGATGTACTAGCAAGACCGGCCGCAACCACCCAAACCACGGTCGTAAATTCGGAATGTTACGAGCAAAGAACCCCCATACAGGATAACTTAAATATTGCCACAGTGCCTGTAGGGACATCGCAACAACAACATCAACCACTCCACCAAGAACTACCTACCCAGACGTCACAGTTGGCGACCAGCCCACCTGGCATGTTAACAAACATGCAAATAAATCCAATGCCTACTAACCAGGCAGAATCCCCCTTAACGGAAAGACATAATAGGCACTACAGAGCAGGAAGCAGGGATCTATCTTACAAAAATTATTGGATCCCTAACAACAGGAATATACAACCAATTGCGTACAACCCATACCCACCCCAACCTCACAGCACTGTACAAAGCGCAAGCACAGCTGATATCTTCACATTCAAAATGATCGAAATCATAATGAATATCTTAAACCAGTATGTCGGTAACCAACAGATCGATCCACTGCAATTCGCTCCAAGTATCAAACAGCTTATACAACAAACACTCACCAATGGGTTCAACTGAGAACACAAGAACGCATTCGATACCCGTTACTGGAGGCTTAGATTCCATGTACCAAAATAACATACCACATAATAATCCCCAAACGAAGGAAAAAATTGCAATCAAAGAACTCGGAATCTTACAATGGAATGCGCGCTCAATCAAAGCCAATAAATTAAGTCTGATGCAATATATGCTGGCCCATAAAATCTCAGTAAGTGCGATCTCAGAAACTTGGTTGAAACCAGGAGAATCTTTCCCTTTTCAAAACTATAATATCGTGCGAGCAGACAGAGCGGACGGTTATGGCGGCACTGCCCTATTGATACAGAAATCAATCCCATTCCAGCCCGTAAACATTACGCCTACTAATCTGTCTTTCGAAGTTTGTGCAGCACGGATCCTCTTTAAAGACGAATATATGACGGTAGTATCTGTATACAGGTCACCAAACAAACCAGCATTAAAAAGATCTGAGTTGGAAATACTAAAAAGACATCTAGAAGAACCAATTCTGCTCCTTGGTGACTTAAATGCCCATCATTCCTTATGGGGAAGTACATATGACGATCGTAACGGGCGACTAATTGTGGAAGTAATGGAGGAACTAGTTGTACTAAACGATGGCTCTGCTACTCGAATCAATAGACCATCACAACAACAATCATCTGTTGACATATCATTAGCATCGGCGACTATTGCCCCACACCTAACATGGGAAATCATAGAAGATACTCTGGGCTCGGATCATTTTCCGATTCTGCTGAAGCTCCCCTGCACTAAGCTGATAGGGCAAACTATCTTTTCGCACTATAAATGGAGTATCAAGCGGGCGAACTGGGAAAAATACCAACAGGAAGCAGAAGCTGCATTTTCTCATTACAAACCTACAGACGACATACAAAATGATTATAAAGCCTTCATAGATTGCATTGAAAAAGCCGCAGGCTCCAGCATTCCAAAACAAAAACAAAACTATGTAATCAACACAACACCAGTTGAATGGTGGGACCAGGAATGTGACGATGCAATAAAAGAAAGAAAGAAAGCTGCCAAAAATTACAGGCAACACCTCACAATGAGCAATTATATTGAATGCAAAAGGGCATGTGCGAAAACAAAAAAACTCCTGAGAAAGAAGAAGAAGAAAAACTGGGAAGACTACTGCTCAAAACTGAGTCTCAACACGCCGACCAAAGAAGTGTGGATGAAAATAAGAAGGCTGAAAAATATAAAGGAAGCGAGGGTGCCAGAGCGAACACCACCACTGAATATTCTGACTGAGATATTAGAAAACATAACACCACCTTATGTGGACCCTCAACCCCTAAACGTACAGGAAAATACAGAGCACATCCTATGTCAACCTTTTAGGAGTGAAGAGCTCAGCAGAGCACTCTCCTTTGGCAAATCATCAGCACCTGGGCCGGATAACATACACTACCCCATGCTCCGCCTACTCCCTGCCAACGGGAAAGCATACCTGCTCGACCTCATTAATCGTATTTGGGCTGAGAAAAGCGAGATACCACCTTTGAAGACGGCCAGAATAATTATTATAAAAAAGCCAGGAAAGGAAACTGAATGTGCCTCAGCATATAGACCCATATCCCTCTTATCTTGTGTGTTCAAAATTCTCGAAAGAATGGTAAAGCATAGACTCGAATGGTGGTTCGAACATAATAAATTGCTGCCGCATACTCAATACGGCTTTCGGAGAGGGAAAGGCACGAATGACATATTAGCACACCTTGTTACAGATATTCAATCGTGCCTTACAGACAATAAATACATGGTTGCCATTTTCACTGACCTAACATCTGCCTATGATAAAGTCCTGCCATCGACCTTGGGAAAAAAATTAAAAGAGAATGGCGTGCCGGGCCCCTTTACAGCGAGGCTGCTAGCTATGATTACAAATAGATGTTTAGTAGCCAAGTGGAAAACAATTACTCTAGGTCCAAGAAAGTGTAGCCAAGGGGTACCTCAAGGATCAGTTTTGTCTCCGTTACTCTTTAATATATACACAACTGACCTACACAAAATAATGCCACCTTCCGTCATAATACTTCAATATGCGGACGACATCTGCCTGTATACAATAGGCACAAGCATCGAAAGATGCCAAGCCATATTAAACGAAGCGATGTGTAAACTAGTACAATGGCTGTCAGACAATGGACAGGAGATCTCAATAGATAAAAGCTCAGTCTGCATATTTACACGACACAGGATTCCTCCAATGACCCGCATGACTCTTGGACCATACCAGCTCCCAGTTAAGAATAGCTTGAAATATCTAGGCCTTATAATAGATAATAAACTCAAATGGTGTGAACACATCAAACAAATAGAAAAAAAAGTCTGCTCAAGGAACAACCTTATAAGAGCAGTAACAGGACTAAAGTGGGGAGCAAGTCCACAAATAGCACTAACTCTATATAGAGCCCTAGTCCGTCCACATTTTGACTATGGGTGTATTTGTCATGGTGCGGCCTCCCAACGGCCTTTAGCGAAGCTTGATGTACTACAATACATGGTACTACGCACCTGCCTAGGGGCAATGAAATCTACGCCCACAAATGCACTATGCGCAGAAGCAGGGGAACCTCCTCTGCACCTACGTAGATCCTACCTAAGTTCAAAATTTTTACTGAAACAGAGTCAGTTGACGACCAGTAAATTATATAATTCCATACACAACTTATCCATAGACTGCCTAACAAAAGGATATTGGAAAAACAGACGACTGCCACCGCTAGCTTCAGCGTATCTGGAAACCAAATCACTATACGATAAAGCCAACAAGAGTGAACAACTATACTGCTATGAGGCTCCATTATGGCATACATGTAAAGAAATTACAGTTTTTGGTCAAACAACGCAACAGAGCCCCTACAAACAGACATACCTAGAAAAATTGAACAAATGGCTTCCGGCTGGAATCATATATACAGATGGGTCTAAGAACAACAGTTATGCTGGTTGTGCATACATCAACCTTCATAGCATGGAACAGGGCACTTTCCAACTGCCTAAAGAATGCTCTATTATGACAGCGGAACTGATAGCAATATTAGAAGCACTTAGATATGCCGGGAGCTTACCGGATAGTAACATTATCATACTATCTGATTCACTCTCTGCCTTAACGTCATTAAAAAATCATCACATAAACCAAAGCAACAACCCGATCATATACGAAATTATTAAATCAATCATAGACCTGGAACAAAGTAATAAATTAGTAGTACTTTCCTGGGTGAGAGGCCATGATGGGTGCAGGGGCAATGAAATAGCCGACCAGCTGGCAAAACAAGCAACTGAGACCGGGGTAACTATACACCGTAAGATACCTACTTCGGACCTGATTGTGACAATAAAGGAAAATTATACAAAGATTGGGACGTAGAATGGAGATATACATCTGCTACGAAAGGTAAACACTACGCAAGGATACATTCTGAAGTTACAAAACGGCCATGGTTTCAGAACATCCGGTGTCCTAGAAGCCTATATATCACAATTTTTCGGCTTAAATTCGGACATTGCCGCCTCAAGAAGCACTTATGTAGAATCGGTGTGGTAGAGGAACCGTACTGCCAGTGCGGACACGTTGAAGACGCTAATCATATATTCTTTGGTTGCCCATTTAACAAACAAGCCTCTGACAACCTCATCAAGCACTTGGTGCAAGCAGGACAGCAACTCCCGGCAAGTGTTGAAGACTTACTAAATACAAACAGATTTAAAATCTTCTTCATCATGTACTCATTTTTACGGCAAATCAAACGAGAACTGTAACAATAATCAACTGTATAATCAAGTGTAACATATCCTTACATTTCATATACATATGAGTCTTTGTAAATAATTTTATTTTTTATTAATTTGTATTACTTTTTTCTAAACTTAATATTTTAATGTATATAATGTAATATCAAATGGACTATTTTAATGTATGTAGGCCTATATGCCAAACAAAGGAACAATAATTAACTGTATAATCAGATGTAACATATCCTAACATTTCATGTATATATGAACATTGTAAATCGATTTTTTGCCAAACTCAATATTTCAATGTGTATAATGTAATATCAAATCGTCCATTTTAAGGTATGTATGTGCCAGACAAAGTTACTACCTTATGCACCCAGCGTATTACGTAAATGTATTAGTTCTGGCTTTTAATGTGTGTAAGGTACTATGAAATACGGATAACCTACAGAGACAATGTGTATTAAGATTTACTGCTACGATGTGCAAAATGTTACAGATGTAATAGACAAACAATGTAATAAAAGCTTGTACACTTGGTAATGGCTAAATGGCCAGCATGGCTAAAGGCCAAATAAATTAAAAAAAAAAAAAAAAAAACGGAACATGTTTCTCGCAGCCAAAGTGTTTGCAACTAGTTATATAAAGAAATGCACGAACTTCAGCGATTGAAAATTAGTTTTATATGGTTTAAAGTGGTTTCATTCCATATCTAACTACATAGATTTGATGATTTAATTGGCTATGTAGTAGAAACAAAACGAAAAAATTGACGTTAGTAATAAATGACATCTATACACGTGTTGCAGTAATCCTCGAGAATGACCCAAATCAGATCTTGTTACATCATTTAAAAAAACCGGAGCTACTTGGCTAGTATAAGACTTATGAACCACACATTAGAACTGTTTCTGCATATTATTCACCAAAGAATATACAAACTCCGTGAAGAATACATATCACCTATACCAGTGTTTCTGAAACGTTTAGTTCCACGTACCCCTATAGAATTTCCCAGGCAATGGCGAACCCCCTCACCAAAAAACTGCAACCTTTCTTCTTAGCTCCACTACTGCCAACAATGAGCGACATTCGCCATTGTGCGTGTTGTACTCTTGACATAGCCAGTCCGCCATTACGTAAATCTTGAGCCCGCTACGATCAACATGCGAGCCCCTAGGGGTACACTGAGAAACATTGGTCTATACAGTATGCAGTGTGGATTCAGAAATGCAGCGGGAACACTGTTCACCATCCAAGAACTATTTCAGCGCTGTAGACACTCAAATCGTGATGTTTATGCTTGCTTATAGATTTAAAAGCATTTGACAGGGTAAAGCGTCAAAAAATGATTAAAAAAAAAAGCAAGTACTGTAAACAATTGCAGGGTGATCTGGACAGGATATCTAGTTGGGTTGGTAAACATGGGATGAAGATAAATGCAAAAAAGAGTCAGCTAATTAGGTACACAAATAAAAAACAAAAGCAATGTTGTTGAAGGCCATTTTTCCGCAGTTGCTCAGTAAATTAATTCATAAAATAATTCCAATGCAACTGTATTATGTAGGTTTATTGCCGTACGCGTTTCGCCTCTCCTCGTGGCATCATCAGCGACGAATCTATTTTAAAGTTTACATTTGATTTACAAACTTATTTGACATAACGCTAAATTTATACATTTTCTTATTATTTACACTTACTATTTACATTAGTGGATTTCAGGATAGTAACCACTCATTTTTGCTTTCTCTCCAAAGCATGTTTCAATTACAGCCATTTGTCTTTGCTGTTGTGTACACGATATAAATATTGCGTCTTCTACAATTCGCTTGTTTTTGGTGGCCATCTTATTTTTTTACTGTCAAAGGTGGTGATGCGCTGACGGCGCCGGATTTGAATTTGCGTGAGAGATTTAATATCTAATTATATGTAAGTGTGTGGGTGTATGTATTTGTTAGGTTTATTTCTTTATTGTAGGGTTATTGTATGTTTACCAGTTTGAATAGTGTTTGGTTTGTTAGGTTAATGTGGTCATTCAGTACCTGCTTGCCATTTTTTATTGCTTTTTGTATGTGGTTGTTTTCTTGTAGAGTGAGGGTATTGTGTCTGTAATTGTTGATTGTGAGTATTTGCATGTCTTTGTTAATGTCTGTTGGTAAGTGATCGTTTTCTATTAGATGTTCGGCGAATGTGGAGTGGTTACTGTACTTTAGTGCCCTCATGTGTTCTTTGTATCTGGTTTTAAACTGTCTTCTTGTCTGTCCTATGTATATTGCATCACAATTGTGACATGTCAGTTGATATATGCCTGAGTTTTGATAGTTGTCTCTGTCTAAGTGGGTATTTAACTGTTTTTGAATCGAGTTGTCTGTTCGTAGAGCAATGTTTATGCCTTGTTTTTTAAAAATGTTTGTGATTCTGTGGGTGTATTTGTTGGAATATGTCATTGAATACCATTTGCTATTATTTTCAGTGTATATTGTGGTTTGTGAGTTGTTTTGCATTGTCTGTGTTGTGGGTGTCCTTGTTTGTTGGGTACTGGGTGGCTGAAGTTTGGTTGTGTTAGTTATTTTCTGTTCTTTCCCCATTTTGTTTGTGATTTTTCTGTTTATTGTGTCAACTGTCTGTGATTTATATCCATTTTTTGTTGCTATTTCTTTTATTGTGTTGAGTTCTGTTTGGTAGTTTTTCTTTGTTAGTGGTGTTCTGTTTAATCTGTTTAGCATGAACCGTATTGCAGCTTGTTTGTGGTTTTGTGCGTGGTTTGATGTGGAATGTATTATTTGATCTGTTGCTGTAGGTTTCCTGTATATCTGAAATGAGTGTGTGTTTGCATCTTTTGTTATGGTGAGATCTAAGAAATTCAGTTTTCCTTGGTTTTCCTTTTCTATTGTGAAGGTGATGTTTTTGTGTATATTGTTTATGTCTTGGTGCAGTTCAGTTATGCGGTCTTCTGTTTCATTGATGAGGCATATTACATCATCAACAAATCTCCACCAATAGATAATATTGTATCCTTTCTGTGGTAACAGGTTTTTCCATATCTCATTTTCTATATGGTCTATGAATATGTTGGCCAAAGTTCCTGAAATTGGTGATCCCATAGGAAGACCTTCATGTTGTAGGTAGTATTTGTTGTTGAAAGTGAAATAATTTTGAGAAGTTAGTAACTGAAGTATGCTTTTGATTTCATCTATGTGGCTGTTGGGTAATGCTTTGTAATTTTTAAGATTTGACTGAATTAATTCAATTGTTTCTTTTATTGGAATATTACTATACATGCTTTCAATATCAAATGATACTAATGTAGCTGTGTGTGGGATGTGTGTGTCTTTTATGTTCTGGATGAGTTCTGTTGTGTTCTTTATACTTCTGTTTTCCTGTAATGTGTAGTATTGGTTAAGAAGTGTGTTTGTGTGTTTGGCTAAGAGGTATGTTGGGGCTTTTCTAAAATTAATTATGGGCCTTACTGGAATTTGTGGCTTGTGTAACTTTGGTTGACTTCTCAGTGTTGGAGCAGAAGGGTTTGTCTGTGTGATATGTTGTTTATGTTGTTCTGTGAGAGTGAAATTTGTATTTTTCAGTGATTTCTTTAGTTCTGCCTGATATCGGTTTGTTGGGTCTGATTTTAGTTGTGTGATATTATTTTTTTGTATGAATTCCTCTGTTTTACTGATATATTCTGTTTTGTCCATTAAAACACAATAATCACAAAAGCTGACAAGAGCAATGCAGTTGTCTTAATGGACAAAACAGAATATATCAGTAAAACAGAGGAATTCATACAAAAAATAATATCACACAACTAAAATCAGACCCAACAAACCGATATCAGGCAGAACTAAAGAAATCACTGAAAAATACAAATTTCACTCTCACAGAACAACATAAACAACATATCACTCAGACAAACCCTTCTGCTCCAACACTGAGAAGTCAACCAAAGTTACACAAGCCACAAATTCCAGTAAGACCCATAATTAATTTTAGAAAAGCCCCAACATACCTCTTAGCCAAACACACAAACACACTTCTTAACCAATACTACACATTACAGGCAGGGGCGTAGCTACTATGGGGCTAGGCGGTGCAGTGCACCGGGGCCCTCACGCTCAGGGGGCCCCCAAGCATACCTCAAGGGGCCCCTAAGCGCACCTCTAGGGGCCCTCAAGCGCAGTTTAGAGGGCCCACGGGCCTTCACGGCAAACTGGCGACCTTTTTTTTTTTTTTTTTTTAGCTCTACCGTCGTCTAAGGGGCCCCTGAGAACACAGTAGCCCCTCACTAAGGGCCCTCGCTGCTCAGGGGGGGCCCCAACCACTGCTCAGGGGCCCCTAAAGAACAATTCAAGGGCCCCCATCCTCAGTTCAAGGGGCCCCTACCAGCACACAAAGCAAGAAAAAGGTCGCCCGTTTGGCCTGAGGGCCCAAAAAAATTGCACCGGGGCCCTTGTTGACCTAGCTACGCCACTGATTACAGGAAAACAGAAGTATAAAGAACACAACAGAACTCATCCAGAACATAAAAGACACACACATCCCACACACAGCTACATTAGTATCATTTGATATTGAAAGCATGTATAGTAATATTCCAATAAAAGAAACAATTGAATTAATTCAGTCAAATCTTAAAAATTACAAAGCATTACCCAACAGCCACATAGATGAAATCAAAAGCATACTTCAGTTACTAACTTCTCAAAATTATTTCACTTTCAACAACAAATACTACCTACAACATGAAGGTCTTCCTATGGAATCACCAATTTCAGGAACTTTGGCCAACATATTCATAGACCATATAGAAAATGAGATATGGAAAAACCTGTTACCACAGAAAGGATACAATATTATCTATTGGTGGAGATTTGTTGATGATGTAATATGCCTCATCAATGAAACAGAAGACCGCATAACTGAACTGCACCAAGACATAAACAATATACACAAAAACATCACCTTCACAATAGAAAAGGAAAACCAAGGAAAACTGAATTTCTTAGATCTCACCATAACAAAAGATGCAAACACACACTCATTTCAGATATACAGGAAACCTACAGCAACAGATCAAATAATACATTCCACATCAAACCACGCACAAAACCACAAACAAGCTGCAATACGGTTCATGCTAAACAGATTAAACAGAACACCACTAACAAAGAAAAACTACCAAACAGAACTCAACACAATAAAAGAAATAGCAACAAAAAATGGATATAAATCACAGACAGTTGACACAATAAACAGAAAAATCACAAACAAAATGGGGAAAGAACAGAAAATAACTAACACAACCAAACTTCAGCCACCCAGTACCCAACAAACAAGGACACCCACAACACAGACAATGCAAAACAACTCACAAACCACAATATACACTGAAAATAATAGCAAATGGTATTCAATGACATATTCCAACAAATACACCCACAGAATCACAAACATTTTTAAAAAACAAGGCATAAACATTGCTCTACGAACAGACAACTCGATTCAAAAACAGTTAAATACCCACTTAGACAGAGACAACTATCAAAACTCAGGCATATATCAACTGACATGTCACAATTGTGATGCAATATACATAGGACAGACAAGAAGACAGTTTAAAACCAGATACAAAGAACACATGAGGGCACTAAAGTACAGTAACCACTCCACATTCGCCGAACATCTAATAGAAAACGATCACTTACCAACAGACATTAACAAAGACATGCAAATACTCACAATCAACAATTACAGACACAATACCCTCACTCTACAAGAAAACTACCACATACAAAAAGCAATAAAAAATGGCAAGCAGGTACTGAATGACCACATTAACCTAACAAACCAAACACTGTTCAAACTGGTAAACATACAATAACCCTACAATAAAGAAATAAACCTAACAAATACATACACCCACACACTTATATATAATTAGATATTAAATCTCTCACGCAAATTCAAATCCGGCGCCGTCAGCGCATCACCACCTTTGACAGTAAAAAAATAAGATGGCCACCAAAAACAAGCGAATTGTAGAAGACGAAATATTTATATCGTGTACACAACAGCAAAGACAAATGGCTGTAATTGAAACATGCTTTGGAGAGAAAGCAAAGATGTGTGGTTACTATCCTGATATCCACTAATGTAAATAGTAAGTGTAAATAATAAGAAAATGTATAAATTTAGCGTTATGTCAAATAAGTTTGTAAATCAAATGTAAACTTTAAAATAGATTCGTCGCTGATGATGCCTCGAGGAGAGGCGAAACGCGTACGGCAATAAACCTACATAATACAGTTGCATTGGCATTATTTTATGAATTAAAAAACAAAAGGTTAATTATGAATATAAGGTGGGGAAAGAATTGCTTGCTGAAGACTTGAAATATCTTGTCATTACATTTGATAACAAGCTTAACAGGGCAGGACACATTGGATAGGTGGTAGGAAAAGGTTTCAAAATTCTACTCTTGTTGGAGAGCGTGATGAGGGGATGCACGAGAGAAGTAAAGGAATTGGGTTACAAAACTTTGGTAAGACCATTGCTCGAATTGGGTAGTGTAGTATGGGACCCACATTTTGAGTATGAAATACAGGAGTTGGAGAAGGTGCAAAGAAGGGTTGCTAGATTTGTTTTTGGAAATTATCGCAGAATGTAATCAGTGACAGATATGATAAAGGAGCTGGAATGGGATTCATTGCAAGACAGGAGGAGGATGAGGAGGGTAATGGGAGTGTACAGGGCGTATACTGGCGATGAGGCATGGAAAGATATTGCAGTAGGTATGAAAAATAGTTCATGGAAGGGAAAAGATGACCATAAGCTGGCACTCGATTTCAGGCACAAGGGTGTGGGGAGATTTTCTTATTTAGGTAAGGGTGTCAGGGATTGGAATGAGTTACCAAAGGGAATGATGAATAACCTACCGAAAACGTTAAAAAAATTAAAATTAAAATTTGTAGAGGGCAAATGTAGGTTAGTGTAGGATAGGGGGAAGTTGGGTGTGTAGGGAAATTGCCACCGGATCGTGTGCTCCATTGCAATTAAATTAAATTAAGATCTGTGAATTATTGTTAATTTGAATTGGAAACAATCTGCTTACGTAAGACTGAAAGGAGAAAATACAGAAGTAAAAATTCTTAGTGGTCTATTTATTATATGTTATTTAACATCTATTCAGATTGTATCTTTAAGGAGGACATTTGATAAGCGGACGACACAGTCATTTTTGAAGTAAAGTTTGCAATATTTTACTGACACAGTGTGACAATTCAGCAATGAATTCGGATTTGATGTTAATTTAATAAGACAAAAGTATTGATCATTGGCAAAAATAACTATTCCCAAAGTCATATTATGATCAAATACAATACCTTCGAATGTGTATTAAGGTATACTTATCTTAGCGTTACAGTAAATAGCCGGCGGGATTCATTTGATGAAGTAAAGTCACGTATTGGTAAAGTCAGGACTAGTTTCAATAAAATGAATAATCTTTTTAAAAGTCGTAATTTAAGAATAACCACAAAGATAAGATTTCTGCGCTGCTATGCAATCTTGGTCCTTCTGTAAGGCTTTGAAACATGAACTTAACTGAAGCAGTCAGTTAAAAGTTATAAGGTTTTGAAATGTGGTTGTTTCGAAGAATGTTGACGATACCATGGACAGGCAACACAAATGTTGAAGTGGTACGTAAAATGAAAAAGGATACGGAAATACTGAGCAGCATAAAAAAAAAAAAAAAAAATGTAAGCCGCAGTACCTTGGCCACATAACGAACAATAGCCGTTACGAATTCCTGCAGTCCATTCTGCGGATGAAAATACCAGGAAAGTGTTTGTACAAGAAGAACTTCCTGGCTAAAAAATCTGACAATCTGGACCTCGAAGATAACTACGAAGCTAATCACAGCGTCAACCAGCAGAGACAAGACAACCAAGATGGTTGCCGACATCCGGAACGGATAGGGACTTGAAGAAATCCTCCAAGTTTTTTGGTAAGCTAATATGGTAATACAAGTTGTTGCTCTTACGATGCCGAAAGAGACTGAAGGACAATGTGGGCCAGTTGCTGCTAAATTAATTTATGCTACCTCTCATTATTGAGGCTTTCCAGTCTGCAGATACATTTCCAAACAACATGATAAGAGTGAGGAAGCTTCTAGCAGCGTGTGGGAAAGCCGAGCGGAGACTTTTTATTACGACAAATGGATTTTGGATCCTTCTCGACCACCGCCAGTAATCTGTACGATTTCTGTCTGCGATGTAGTGTCGAGATATTAGGTTAAATAATTATTTGATGCTAGCAGTTAGACAACAAACTCTGTAAACATCTATACTCTCTTCTGTTAGCATTTTATCAGACATCTGAATGAATACTTAGCATAATCTATCTAGAATTATCTTATATCTTACTTCAGTGATCAGGTGTTTGAAAGGAAACACACAGGGTATAAGGCAATTGGCTATTTATTAACAATACGTTGCGAAGGAAAGAACACATTACAAACACTTCAGATAAAGATATTATTTCGTTTTTTTTTTTGTTTTTTTTTATTTTTGCTGTCGTCAGTATTTCGACTGGTTTGATGCAATCCTCCATCCTTTCCTATCCTGTGCTAACCTCTTCATTTCTACATACCCCTTACAGCCCACGTCCTCAATTACCTGTTTCATATATTCTAATCTCTGTCTTCCTCTACAGTTCTTACCTTTCACTGTTCCATCCACTAACAAATTAACCAGTCCAGCATGTCTCAAAATATGACCTACCAGCCTGTCTCTTCTTTCTGTAAGCTTCTTCAACAAACTTCTTTACTCACCCATCATTTCCAAAATTCGTTCATTTCTTACTTTGTCTGTCCACTTAATTTTCAGCAATCTTCTGTAGCACCACATTTCAAATGATTCAATTTTCTTTATTTCCGGTATTCCTAAAGTCCATGTTTCGCTACCATAAAGTACTGTGCTCCACACAAAGAGTTTTAAGAAGTTCTTTCTAATTCCTAGATAAATATTTGAAATTAAAAGGTTTCTCTTTTTCATGAATGCTCTTTTTGCTACTGCTATTCTGCTTTTAACATCATTCCTGCTTCGGCCATTGGTTGTAATTTTACTTCCCAAGTAACAGAATTCACTTACTTCTCCTATTGCATCCGATTCTATATTTATATTTAATCTACTAGTATTGGTATAATTTCTGCTACATTTCATCACTTTTGTCTTGCTTTGATTTATATTCAGTCCAAAATCTTCCTTCAGTATTTTGTTCATGCAATTCAGTAACTTCTCAATATCCTCAGCCTTCTCTGCTAACAAGACAATATCATCAGCAAATCGTAGCATACTGATTTTTTCTCCCTGAAAACTTATGCCACATGGAAATTTTTCTTTGACTTTCTTCATTGCTTCTTCTACGTACAAGTTGAATATTAACGGGGATAGGCTACAACCTTGTGCCACACCCTTTTTAACTGATGCATGTCTCTCGTGATTCTCTACTTTTATTATAGCCACTTGATTCTTATATAGTTTATAGAGTATTCTTCTATCTCGATACTTTAGACCTGACTTCTTTAAAATTTTGAACATCTTGTCCCCCCTAACATTATCAAATGCTTTTTATAAATCAACAAATGTCGTAAAACTATCTTTGTTTTTCTTGATCCGCCCTTCAAGTATTAATCTTAAAGACAGTATTGCTTCCCTTGTACCACGATTTTTCCTAAACCCAAACTGATCTTCACCTACTATCTCTTCTACTACCCTTTACATCCTTATTTCGTAAACACACTGATAGCAACATAGTTATGATGGCACGGTTGGTTCTATTTGCGATGTGGTTGCATAATGACGGCGATAGGCTTAGTATGGAATCGATCTCTAAATAATTTGGAGGATGGAGTGACATGAGATAGTTCCTGATTCAATGCAATCATGAAATATTAGCTCAGCATGGAATAGTAAGCTAGCAGCAGATTACCTCAGTGTAGCGATGTTGTTGTGAGTCCAAGATGGACGCGACTAGCCAACTCGTGTAGTTGCCATGATGGCTAGTAGTCGGCACTAATGGAGGGGGCAAGCTAGCTCCCAATTGGCTAGTTAGGATTTTAGTACAAGCAAGTGTTCTTACTGGCTACTAGTGATGTCATTGAGGTCCTAAGAGTAGGGGAAAGGCTTAACGCGGCAAGTTGGTAGCTGACGCTAGCTTCCCATGTCCTTGACTACCAGTTCAGCTCCCATGCATAACCCTGCAGTGGTAAGATGCAAGTGTCGGATACCACGAGGACTGCGGTTGATAAGACTCGGCAGAACATCCGGTCCTTATGTTACAAACTCTGGAACAGCTCTGGGGTGGTCTTGACTGCTACGAAGGAAATGAAATAAAGATTTTATGTTATCCCTAACTCCCAGAAAAGCAATCATGCGAGATCATGTGGTGACGCTAGAAAAAGTAGCATTGCTTTCAGACATGCACCGAGTTAGGTGGAGGGCGATATTGCCCTCCAACCTGGCATTCTGGAGGACGGAGGTTCGAATCCAAGTCCGGCCATCCGACTACTATTTTCCATTGTTTTCTGTAGTCGCTACTGACGAATGTCGGGATGGTTCGTTCAAAAAACTATGACCGAATTCCTTCTCGTTCTATCTCCTTAATTTAGAAGGCTAAAAAAGGGTTTTGACATTACTTTTATATATGCTTGGGCAAAGTAATATTTTTGAGCTTTCATTTTTGCATTGGATTACGAAGTTTTATGCGTATTTTCTCTTTCCTATGTGGGATGTAAATCAAGGGAAAATGCAGAAAAAGCAGACATTGTTTACAAATTTTATCGTCCACAGCGCCGATGTATAAATATCTATCGAACATGAAGAGACTCCATTAGTTTTTAACGCAAACAGTGTTCCACAAGATTTAACTTTATTTTCTACGTCGCTAGTTACTTATATTTCTATTTTCACTGAAGATTTCCTATGAAGTTTCCAGTCGGTACGAACATTTCCAATTTTCAACCAAAATTTAGTTTCGCTGAATTTACTAATAAAAATTACAGCTAAAATACCGAATATAGACATCATATAATTTTGTGACTAGAACGCATTTACCCTGTTCGTATAATGAAAATCTAATTTCCTGCGGCTGTGTCGAAAGGAGATTCTGCAGTGAGGTTCCTTACATGTCCTGAACAGACGGCGGGATTCTTCATAAAACTTTTAAGCGATCGGCGAAGTTTGATGCCGCTGATAATCGATTCCAGGGCACAAGAGTGTCTGTTCGACAAGTTGTCTTCGGGGGATTCAATAATTAATAGCAGCGACCTCGTAGGAATACGCCATTAAATTCCGTGATCCCACTCTATGAAATAAGTGAATAGGAAAACGAACCACTAGAAGCAGAAGCAATGAGAGTTATTTGAGATGAATTTTGATATTACAAGGGGTGATCAAATGAAAAGGTACGAAACGACACGGTAGGTACAAATGTAGACTTTATTCAAAATATACACCATAGGCCTGAGCACAACGATCCCACTGATGAACAAGCCGCAGGATTCCTTGTTCCCAGAATTCCTGTGGCCGTGACGCGACCCAGTCCTTCACAGCGTCCTTGAGTACGTCGTCCGAGTTGAAGCGCTTCCCTTTCAGGTGTTCCTACAGTGAACCAAACACATGGAAATCGCAGGGCGACATGTTCGGACTGTAGGGTGGATGGTCCAACGTCTCCCACTTGAACTTGGCCAGTTCCACGTGTGTGACTCTGGAGACGTGTGGACGCGCGTTATCATGGAGCAGAACCACACCCTCCGTGAGCAGCCCCGGTCTTTTGTTCTTGATGGACCTGCGTAGGCGTCGGAGTGTCTCACAGTACACATCCCCCACCTGTACGCCATCCTGTGCTCATACGGACTGCCGCGCCGCATCATTTGGACGCCGCTTTCGATAAGAGCCTCTACTCTCTACTGCGCATGCGGGCGCCCGCGCATGCTCCGATCCCAGTCAAAAACTCCAATCGCATCCCTAGATGTCTCGCTAGGTTCTCATATGGCGGAATATACAAATATTTAACTGTCACGTTTTTACGTTGTTTCGTACCTTTTACATTTGATCACCCCTTGTAGTATTCTCGATGTTTTCCAACAGACCAATACACACTTATCTGCGATCTGTGGAGCATTAAATGTTGTGTGGTGTTACACTAGTCATTCCCAAAGGGGGTGGTACCGCCGTAACGTGGGGGGGGGGGGGCAACCACCCCCTGCTTTGGGGCGTCCATTAATTACGTGAGGTGAAATAGGGGGGGACGGTCCGGTGAGATCTCAGCAAGGGGGGGGGGACGGAAATCTGACGTGAGGTTTAGAAATCCTTAGAGGACAGTAGATCTAAAAAAAAGTCCACAAACGACACGATGTCAACTTTAGGAGGTGGTGGGGGGTATAAGGTCTACGAGGTCAATCAGAATGGGGTGGGGGGTTTCCCGTCAAAATATGACGTCATCTTGGGGGAAGTCTGACCAGATCTCACCAAATCTCACCAGAGAGTGGGTGGGGGGGGGTGTCTGGGAAACCACCTCACGTGATTAATGGACGCCCCTTTTCCAGTATTATATCCGACTTTAAGGCTGCATCCCGGAAGTTTGTAATAGCATTATCACGATCATCTGTAGCGAAAAGAGGATTTAGCGTTGTCAGAAATTTATTGTCAAAGAAAACAAACAGATTGCCAATAGAGGAACGTGGTGATTTATGATTGTTGATTACAAATAAGGCACAAGATATCGAAAAATTAGTGTCATCACAACGAGCTCAACCCTCTAATTAATTATATTTTTTCATAATATGATTTATTAATCAAACCGTGAGCAGTACATTAATATTGTTCATATCTGTTAATCATCATCATTATCAGCGTTCTGTCCTAAGGCAGGTTTTCACATGGCTGCTGCTCTCCATGCTCTTCTGTCTTCTGCCCTTATTTTCATGTCCGTGTAGTTGCCGTTTCCTCTGATGTTGTCTGTAATCTTGCAAATCCTTCTTCCTCTAACTCTCCTTGTCTTTCCAAGGCGTCTTTTAGCAAGCACTCCCTTCTCTACGAATGTTCCAACCAGTTCTTCTTTCTTTGAGTAGTTTTATTTTAGAAGTCTTCCCCTTTCACCAACCCTTCCCAGCACGCAAAATTACTTACTTTATCCATCCAGCTTATCCTCTCCATTCTTCTACACGTACATATCCCTAACGCTTCTAACAATTTACATCTTCTCGCCTCAGTGTCCACGTCTCTGCCCAATAAAGAGCCACACTCCATACAAAACATTTGACTTTTCCGGAGCGCTTTGTCTACTTTTCAGTTAATACTCACCTCTTCCTATTAAACGCTTCCTTCGCAACGGCAATGCGAGTTTTTACCTCTTGGTGACATCTCAAGTCTCACTGATTGTATTTCCAAAATATTAGAATGATCTTACTTGGCTGATAGCAACTCTTCCTATCTTAATATTTATTAGTTTTCTTCCTTTGCCAATTACCACACTCTTAGTCTTTGCAGTACTGATTTTCATTCCAAAACTCTTCACGAGCTTCATCTATATCTTTTCGCATTCTGTTTAGAGATTGTTCACTTTCGGCCAACAAGATCATACCATCCGCAAAATCGTATGCACTCTATTCTCTTGCCACCAATACGCACTCCTCTTTTTCCATTTAAGAATTTTCAACAATTTCTTCAAGGTATAGATTGAATAATAATGAGGAAAGGCAGCAACTTTGTCTTACGCGTATCCCAATGCGTATCTCCCGACATCTCGTTTCCGATATTTACTCTTAAATACTTCTAAATATAGGTTCTGTAGCAACTTTCTCTCCATCCAGTCTACACATTTCCTCTTCAAGATATCCATCAGCTTTTTCCAAGTCAATAAAGACGTCATAAATATCTCTTCTTTTCTCTAAATATCTTTCCCCTATGATTCATAACAGGCCAATGGCGTCTCTTGTTCCTTTTCCTTTCATAAATCAAAACTGTTCTTCTCCAATCCATCTTATAGCCTTCTGTTCAGCACTTAATATCTTTTAATAAAGTAATTTTAAGAGATTAAGGAAAAAGATACACAACAACAAATGCGTGTGTAGTGGCTACACAAACACAGCAAGTGAAACAGTAGTGTGCTTTCAAATATGAAGCAACTTTCTGTGCTTAAAAGGATACTACAGATTATGTGTGAAACACATATAATAATAACAAAAACGCTGAGATAAAACTCTTCCCGACTGCAATGTAAACATGAAATAAATTAAAAAAAAAAAAAAAAAAAAACGAAGTAGTGTGTAAATTTTATAATATTAATAACAGATTAAAATAATTATTATGTACATAAACATACTATAGCATCATATGCATAACTTGCTATAGGGCACCGAGGATGACTGAATAAATAATCGATACGCGTATGACAAAAACAATGTTTTTTAAATAATTATTTAGCTGTAATAGACGGAAAAACTACTAGAAACCATATTGTTAAAGCAACTAAGGACAAAAGGCCTGAATATCAACATGAAAAAGATATTCAATTACCATTGGGGGGAAAAATCAACAACAAGCTGGATTCAAGATGTCGAGCAAGGTTTGGATAGAAAAATGAAAAAAGAAGAGGAAATTATGGAAAGAGGGATTTTTATAAAGAAGGTATGAAGTATGGAAGGATTCCAAGGAAGAAAAGGAGAGAAACCTAGTGTGGTGGGTGACCGGTAGCGCTCTGGCCTTGCATTCCGGAAGACGTGGGTTCGAATCACCATCCGGCAATCCAGATTTCGGTTTTCCATGATTTCCCCAAATCACTACAGATGAATACCGGGATGTTTCCTTTAAAAAGACCATGGGGGAATTCCTCCCCGCTACTTGTCTCCAATCCATTCCCGCCTCTAATGATATCGACCAAGCAACAGGAGAGGAATCCGGCCTGAAGTGGTCTGAGGGGAGAAGGAATAAGCGTAGTGAAATGATGAAGAAATATTGGAGGTAACGGAAGAAAAAGAAGCAACAAAGGATAAAAAATTGAATTGGTATGTGGTTCTAGCAGGTATTTTTGGGGAGAAGAAGAAAAAAGTGATTTCAAAAAATTGTCCTTGTTTGTCTGTGTATGATGTTGTACAATTCATCTTAGAGAGCGTCATCGAATAGCTGTTTCAAAAATTCGGTTTACGAGCCAAAATAGTTGGAGAACTATGGGTTACATTATTCGTTACACTTTATTATAGCGAAGCATGGACTTTAGGAATACCAGAGAGAAAGAAAATTGAAGTATTTGAAATGTGGTGCTACAGACGAATGCTGAAAATTAAGTGGCCCGACAAAATACGAAATGAACGAGTTTTGGAAATGATGGGGGGCGAAAGAAGTTTGTGGAAGAAGCTTACAGAAAGAAGAGACAGGCTGGTAGGTCATATTTTGAGACATGCTGGATTGGTTAATTTGTTAGTGGAGGGAACATTCGCAGGTAAGAGCTGTAGAGGAAGAAAAAGATTAGAATATATAAAGCAGATAATTGAGGAATTGAGGACGTAGGTTGTAAGGGATATGTAGAGGTGAAGAGGTTAGCACAAGATAGGAAGGGATGGAGGACTGCGTCTGAGCAATAGAAAGACTGACAACAGCAAAAAAAAAAAAAAAAAAAAAAAAAAGGAGTCAGTGCTTTTTTTTTTGAGGAGGGGGCGGTGAGAAATTTTTTCTGAAAAGGGGGCGGTGAGCAACTTTTTTTCATTTTTTATAAAAGCTCCGGTAAACCAAAATGGTAGGGAACTCACCTACCTTTAACACTGTGTAGTTGCGGAACAAATGCTATTGGTAAGTTCGTGCGTTGTCGTAGGACAGGTGCCAGCCATCTGTTATCTAAAAGCAGTGTCTTTAATTGAGTGCCACACTCTGTGCCAGGTCCCAAGGTATGCGACGAGGAGCCCACACAGACAATTAGAACACCCACTGCTTCGGAGAACATCAAACTCCCTCCAGACAAGAGTAATCTATTAGGCAATGTTGTTCATCGAAACATTTTTACCCGTCTCTGCGCTGAGTGACGTCATCTTCCGCCTGTATTTTATTCTATTACGCACTAAAGCGTCAAAGTCATGGGATAGGATGAAGAAAATATTCTGATGTCGCAGAAAAAAGAGTCAAATATGCAGGGGAACGTTCTGGCCTCACATTCTGGAGGACGCCGGTTCTAATCCCCGTCCGGTCATTTGGGTTTTCCATGGTTTGTCCAAATGGCTCCAGGTGAACGCCGGAATGCTTCCTTCAAAAGGCCATGGCCGAATTCCTTCCCGTTCCTTGTCTCCAGTCCCATCCCGCCTCTAATGACCTCGGCGTCGACGAGGTGTAAAGCCATAATTTTAAAAAAAAGACCCCTGCAAGGGCTTTCGTTTGTACTCAAGTGAGTCATGTGAAAAGTTTTAATGTTGTTATAACCGAACGACATTAATTAAGATACATTTTTTTTTTTACTTATGGCTTTACGCGTCGTCGACTTCGGGGTCATTAGAGTCGGTATGGGACTGGAGACGGAATGGGAGGGAGTTCGGCCATGGCCTTTTGGAGGGACCATCCCGGCATTTGCTTGGAGTGATTTAGGGAAACACTGCAAAACCCATATCTGAATGCGGACGAGGATTCGAACCGGCGTCCTCCCGAATCCGAGGCCACAGCGTTCCGGTAGTAATTTCCCTACACCAACATTTTCCCCCCTTTCCTATACCCGCCTATTTTTCCTCTACGAACTTCAATTTTCAATTCACGGGGAAGACTAAAAATTTGTGATTGCACCGAATGCGGCAGGTTATGTATGCGAGCGAATTGATTTGATACGCGGTATCAGCTGGCGAAGAGCCTACGATGCTGGAGCCATGGAGCTGCGGTTGCGTTGGCTTGGATGATAATCCTGGAGCTTCTGCTAATTGCCCTCCCATTAGGGAGCTCTTGTGGTAATTAGGAGACATTACCGCTTACTACCTCTTCTGACATGGCAATCACTCTGAACAGCACAGTGCAAAACACAGTCGAAAGCGAAATGATACTCATAACTGCTCTCTACCAGGATTAATCAACAACAAGAACGGTTTGTGGCTCAAAGTCGTGATCCTAAAAGATATATATATATATATTTTTATCACAACTTAATGCCGGATCATATTTGGTGCCATAGGCAAATTTAACCGTCTACGAATCCTGCAAGCAGTTTCTCATTTTTAAATGTTTTTTTTTTTACTTGTGGCTTTACGCCTCGTCGACGTTCAGGTCATTAGAGGTGGGACCGGACTGAAGACAAGGAACGGGGAGGAATTCGGCCATGGCCTTTTGTAGGAAGCATCCCGGCATTCGCCTGGAGTGATTTGGGGAAACCATTGAAACCCCAAATCTGAATTCCCGGACGGGGATTCAAACCGCCGTCCTCCCGAATGCGAGGCCAGAGCGTTAACCACTCACCCACCACGCTCGGTTTTTCAATGTTATTTTGGTTTAACAATGATCGAACTCGAGAAATAGATTCGGTTCTGTTTGGAGCCAATTTAGAAATATTTGACAGGGAAAATAAAATCTTAATTCTGTATATTATTAGTTACTATAAGAGCGGTGTGATGGCTCAGTGGCTACGAACGTAATGTCCCCGGTTCGAATCTCTGTCTAGGCGGGATTTTTCATAGGCCCTTGACCTGACCTTCACCTCTGGCACTGCTTGCTGTGTAATGTGAAGTACGCCAGAACGCTTCCGTGGTTTGTGTTCTTCGTTGAAATGCTCTGTATACTCTCGTATCTAAGTGACCTCTTTGTAATGAGAATAATTTGATTTTTAGTATAACTTATTATTATTAATATTATTGGCGAATTCTTCCGATGGAAGACGTTAAACAGATGACCCAATAAAGTTTTCTTTGAGTTCTTCTTGTTGTTCCAGTAGGCTTTCATTCTTTCCGAGAAAGCTTGTTTACGTTCGTCCGACCATTTTGGTCTGTACTGTTTTTGTTTTGGTTGCTCAGTTATAATTTCCCATTCGTCTACTTTTTGTTTGAAGGTGTTTCTTTCTAAGATTTCTGTTGCTCCTATGTTAGTACTTTCAATAGCCTTCCGAATTTCATTCAGTCAAGGTGTTGGATTTGTAAGTGAAGTTACATAATGTAAAATTATTATTATTAAATATAAACTTTCATTTCTTTTATTGTTATTTTACATTAACAACACAATTCTCAATTACATCCCAACTTCCGTACTCCACACGATCTCTGCTTCTCTCCGCTATTTTCGGCAAAGATCTTCCTCCTCCTGTACTGTCCAGAGATTTTAATGTACTTTTCATCTGGTAATAACGATGCTTGAAATTCTTTGATGCAATACTTAAGACATAATAATAACACGATATAAAACACTTTTAGCAACACACACATATTAATTATTAATTATTTAAAAAAAAACTAAGAGTCTGTGTATTCTTACACATCCCCTCGGCCAATTTGTCACCAAAATTTGTCAAATTTTTGTGTGATATAATTTCATTCACCACAATATATTTTCAATATATAGTTACATTCATTCATTTCCTTTACCTACTCCCGGTATAACTTTAGATCACATATATTTCTTAATCCTAACATCTTTCCTGATTTAGGATACTGGAGGTAATATGCGTGCTGATGTGGTCTCCCTACAACTATATAAGGTCCTTCATACACGTCAAAGAACTTTTTAATTTCTGCATTAATGCTGCTGGATCTTCCATGAGTCTTCACCAATACTAATTCACTTACTTTATGATTTTCGTGCACGCCGATCGTATGTCTTTTGCTGAAAGATCCTCTTCCACTTCTTGGTGAAACTATCATTTCCCTTTCATTTTGACTTTTCCCTTCGTTGCTTCTTTTTCCTTGTCCTCTACGCCATCCTTCTTCTTTTCGTATTTTATAATGTTGCGGCCTTCATTATATATATCAAGCCCTCTCTTTTTCTTCACTTTGCCTCTCGTTGATTTTTCTTCTTCATCTTCACACTTCTTCCTTATTAAGAAACATCTCACCTGGTATTCATCTTCTCTTGCCTCCTTGTCATCTACACGTGTACAGTACTCCTCTTCTTCTTCTTCTTCTTCTACATCATCTTCATCAAGGCCTTCATCATCATTTCCATTAACTTCATCATCTTCTCCTTCGCTATCCTCTGCCTCTTTCTCTGCATCTTCATAATCTTCCCCAGCTTCAATGATTTCGTCCATTTCTTCCGTTTCCGACTCATAATTTCCCTCATCTTTATCCGTGAAAGTAGAAAGCATTTCACTCTTCCTCCTGGTTTCTTGGTTTATTTTCTGGTCACTGTTTTCCCATTCTTTCATATTAGTTTGTACCAGTGATATTTCATGTTTGGCTTCTTGAATGTCACTCACCAATTCACTGTTTATCCCTCTCTGCTTGTCCAGTGCTATCTTCACCGACTCCTCGCGGTTCTGCTGTTCTATCTGTATTAACTTTTGTACCTTCTTAACCATTAAATCTTCACGTTGAGAAATATGCTCATGTACTTTGTCTATCTGAGAGTTAATTTCATGAGAAATATTAGCTCTTTCCTTTCTCCATTCTATTATCGTTTGTTGGTGATTATGATTCATTTTCTGCATTTCACGTTTTGTTTCTATTTGTTCTCTCATAATTATTGCTAACATTTCCTTTATAGAATTACTGTCGTCGTTCCACGGGTTTTTCCCCGCGATGCCAGTTGTTGAATCATCATCACCATCCAATTCGGTAACTGCCCGCTCCTCAACTAATTCCGAATCTTTTCCATCCATTGTTATTTACAAAATTTTCATCACTTCACAAAAATCATACACAGAGAGAGAAAAAAAAATCCGGTGTGGATTTCGAAAAACGAGAAATATCAATTAACGCAGATTTTTCTGACTTACAACGCTGTATTATCAACCAAACACCAACAGCACACACATTATCTGTACATAAATCTTTAAAACTATCTTTAAGAACCTGTATGCGTAATTAAATCTCATATTTTAACATTATACTTTTAATCAATTTCTCTCTTTTAAATTTATCTTGCAAGTCTTTACTCAAAATTAATAACTTTGTCTTCCATTCACAATATCTAAAACTGGTTTTTTCTTCTCCTACCTTTCCGAAGATTGCAGACTTCTTTTATTACGAGCTAAATAATTAGCTCTGTGTCGCGGTCACAGTCGCCACGTGTAAAATTATTATTATTATTTTTAAACTTTCATTTCTTTTATTGTTATTTTACATTAACAACACAATTCTCAATTACATCCAAACTTCCGTACTCCACACGATCTCTGCTTCTTTTTCTGCTATTTTCGTCAAAGATCTTCCTCCTCCTGTACTGTCCAGAGATTTTAATGTACTTTTCATCTGGTAATAACGATGCTTGAAATTCTTTGATGCAATACTTAAGACATAATAATAACACGATATAAAACACTTTTAGCAACACACACATATTAATTATTAATTATTTAAAAAAAAACTAAGAGTCTGTGTATTCTTACAATAATCTATTATGTTTTTTGTCAATCGGTTTTCTGGTAACCTCTTAAGGTGACCAAGGAATTTCATTCGCCTGTTCTTGATGTCAATTTCGATGTTTGAAAACTTTTCTGTTGTTTTGATTGATTGTAGTCTGTAACCATCTTTAGTGAGTCTTGTCCCCAGAATCTTTCTAATGATTTTTCTCTCTACTTTTTATTATTTCTTCAAGGTCATGTTTTCTGTTAAGTGTAAACGTTTCGCTTGAATAGAGCACTGTTGGTTTAATGACTCTGTTGTAGTGCCGAATTTTGGCCTGTCTTATTATTTATTTAGAAATTTACTTACGGGTGCCATTCCAAAAGTTAGGACAGAGCTTTGCCTCACAACTGAATAAGGAAACGAATGAAGTTAATTAAAACAAATATATTTTATTATGGCAATAAGAAATAAAAACGTTAATATAATCTTGAAGAAATTCACAAAAATTATTTACAGTCTTTCAGAAATATCAGGGTTTTGTTTCAGATGGTGGTAATTAGATATTAATTTAAACAAACACTGTTCCACTGCTAGCTCACTCGATGAATAGGGTATTAATTGCTGGGACACTATGTTGCAATTTTCATCGCTCCCAGGGTCGCACTGGCCCTAATCACTTTGCAGCGAAAGCTACTTATATGCAGACAAAGTGCATTACTATCGTTTGCTGCGCAGCTGTAATCAGTGTGCACTACAATCACTGATGCCAGCTGGATCTTGTTAGCACCACATAGAAACTTGAGGTCAGTAACAGCCCTCGCCTTCTTGCTGCCACGTCCAGCACCAATATGTCTGCCCTCTCCGATGCTCCTGTCGACTTCCTCTCGTCCAGATGAAACAGAAGAGCATGGAAGGAGTCAAACGCGCGTAAATTCCAGCGAACTGGTTGGCAATTCCACTCTGGCACGATTTTGTCGTTCTCTAAATGTCACGCTATCAGCTCCCGCTAAAAGTCTCCCTGCGTCAACCTCAGAGGGCGTCCATTAATTACGTGACGTGAAAGAGGGAGGGGGGGGGGAGGGGTCAACGGAAATCTCACGTGAGGTTTAGAACTTCTTGAAGGATGGTGGAGCTAATAATAATAATAATAATGTCTACAAATGACTCCAATGTCGACTTTATGGGGGGTATATCTACTCTATATTCTGCAATTCACATATACTGTGGGTGGCAGAGGGTCCTAAGCACCAATTCTAATTCTGTGCATTCCAATCCCGAACACAACGACGAAAGAAAGAATACATAAAATCGTCAGTACGGCATCTTGTTTCTCGAATCTTATCCCGGCTGTGATTGCGACATAAATAGGTTGGCGGAAGAAGTAATTCATTGCACTCGTAAATTAAGATTTTCGCAAACGAAAACGACGTCGTTTGTCTGCCAAACAATCCCAGCCCAACCCGCGTATTAGCTCTGTGACACTTACATAAGGACTGTAACTAGCAGTCACGAATCGAGTGGCTCTCCTATGTACTTTCTCTAACGTGTCAATCAATCCCTTGCGATACGGATCCCAAATTCCACAACAGTATTCCAAATGTGGACGCACTAGTGTTTTCTACGCTATTTCCTTTGTGTGAGCATTACAACTTCTCAAAATACGACCTATTACTCGTAGTTTAGAATTAGCTTTGCCTACGACGGAAGTTATATTCAAGTCCATTTCATGTTGCTTTGTACTGTTACGCCTAGATACTTCAGGGAATCCACCGTGTCAACAACTGAATTGTTAACTTTGTACTCGTGAGCAAACAGGGTCTTTTTATTACTTATTTGCATTGCCTTGCACTTTTGGCTGTTAAGTGTAAGCTGCCATATTTGGCACTATTCAGAAATAACATCCAGATCGCGCTGAATTTCTAAGCAATCGTCAGAGCACCTTACTTCCCTATAGATAAGTGCATCATCAGCAAATAATCGCGTCAAGCAATTAACTTTGCCACCGAGATCATTTAAAAAAAATAGGAAAAGAAGTGGTCCTATTACACTTCAATTAGTACTTCACTTCTATATTAGTGACAAATCAACTGCCACCGCTCCTTGTATTAAAACATTTATAGACATAATTGCCAACACAGTTCTCATTTACTGTAGTTTTTCATAAACTGTGTATGGAGTACTCATATTAACATTAACAGATTAATGTCCTATATAATATTACTTTAATTAGATTTTATAAAACTACTGTTAATAAGATTTCACTCTTCTAACAATGCAGCAAACTCTATACTCGACCGCCAGCGATGATTTCTACTAAACGTTAACCAGAGATTCAGCCTCTTTCTTACTCAACGATATATATTATCAGACATAAATATTTAGTTCAAACTCGTTTAAAAAAAAATCCACACACTGCGTAGAGACTTCTGTCGTTCCAATTACCCTGCTAATAAAATTTCAACTTAGGAACGCGTTTTAATCAAACTTTTCTCATCTTCTTTTTCCATTTATCTGAAATGCGTCGATCGTACTCTCTCTTGGGATCTGTCAATTAACGGACAGTGTGTTCCCTCTCGCTGTTAAGTTAAAGTGCGATGTCTGTAGTCTAGAGCTATAACGGAACTCATGTTTGCGGATGTTCGGTGCTTGACATCCGCGTGAGGAAAAATAGATTTATAATTAATTATATTTTATTAAAAATAAAATGAAAATCAAAATATGTATATTTTTCATCCCAAATTATAGGCCTACATTTTTTCATAAGCAAATTCTATTTCTATATAGTGCTGCCATATGATTTATTTTTTGCCTCATCTTTCAACAACAAAAAACAGTGAATTAAATTATTAAATTGATTACATAAATATGCACGCCTCCCCCATAAAAAAACAATATTAGTCATATGAACTTTGCGAAGTTTTTCGCTCGACTAATTCAAGCGTCAAACACCAGGCCACG
This sequence comes from Vandiemenella viatica, assembly GCA_031002005.1. Taxonomy (NCBI): domain Eukaryota; kingdom Metazoa; phylum Arthropoda; class Insecta; order Orthoptera; family Morabidae; genus Vandiemenella; species Vandiemenella viatica. The sequence goes on from CM061919.1 coordinate 257,357,564, forward strand.
CCAACGCACTTCTCCGTGCCCGCTACACGTCTTTCCACCGCTCTGTTGGCCCTTCGCAGTCCAACTTGCAGGACCTACGATGCGCCGAGTCAACGGCGGCACTGCCTACCCTTTTCTCGAAGCGATTCGGGCCATTTTTGAACCTCAATTTCTTCGGTCGTATTTATGCTATATGTCTCAAATTCCTGTTATGCATAGATATAAGCAATCTTAGTAAACTTACTTAATTTTATTATGTTACTGTTCTTAGTTCGTATGTTATTCGGATGAAAACTTCAGAGATTTTGTCACTCACTCACTGACTGACTGACTGAATGATGATCATCAAAATTCTAAGGCACTTCCCGTAGCCGTAGAAAGCTGAAATTTGGTACACAGATAAAATTTTACCCACATATTATAAGAAAAGTCTGAAACTTGTAAATGTTCATATACCTACCCCCTTACCTACCCCTAACGTGAAATCGCTTTCTACCCTAATTACTTTATAAAGCTCAGATTTTCACTGTACAGTGAGCTTAATATGTTTAACTACACTTATGTTTAATTACACTTATTTCCTTTTCTTACTTTTGAAGTTATTGAAATTCAAAATTTTATTTCGGCACAACACCCCGAAATCAAAATTTCACTGTACTTCCAGTAATGCTAGAAACAAGTAATTTGGTACACATATATGGTTTCATCCCTAAATCATAAGAAAAATCTGATATTGGAGTTTTTCCCGTATTTATCTATATATAAAAAGATGAATATTTGTTTGTTTATTCTTCATACAAATCCACAGTTTTCATCCGATCTCGATGAAACTTTGAACACTTTTCCTTTGAAACTTGGAGAAAAATACTGTCTATATTTGGTTGAACAATTTCTCGTCATACTGTCACATAAATTTGAAAAATTACCGAAACGAACATAGACCGACTTTGAGGATGTGGAAGACTCTGTAGTTCCATATCCTATTGTGGGCTGGTGGCCCTGTAGTAACTGAGCGGCAAGTCACCACGGCCAAAGTTTGGATTCGCCTCTGATCAACCACTCTCCGATTAGTTTCCGAAGATATGTGGCCCTAGGATCAGAGTGACTACGTTCTGCCCACACTTATTGCTAGTAATGAGCAGGAATCAGCGATGCAAATGAAAACATGTAGTTGAAAGAATGGAGTGACTTTAATAGCTTCAATAAAAATAGGCACATAAAATACACTTGAAGTATACTGCATAAACTAGCTCTCATAAAAGGCATCTGCTACTAATAAAATCCTGCCACTCGGGATATTCTTTCTCTGCCAGCCAGAGGGTATAAATTGTATTAGCCGTTACCTAATAAAATCTGCTTGCCGTATGGCGACGTGGTCCATCCTTTGAATCGGCGAATCGACTGCCCCTGGAGGCTGCTCCCGACTGCGCTCTCCAGAGTAGAAACGTGGTGGGGAGAAGTCATGTGACTTAATCCTATTCGTCTAAAATCCCTGGCTAAGGGCTTTCTGGGTTACCCTGGTAGGGGGACTGCTTCCCACGGGAAGTGACTTTGCCCAACCTTGAGCTCTGCTTCGTTGGGTGGAATTACATTACATAGCTGCAGCTTGAGAAAAATTATCCCGAGCGAAAGTTAGAATATTTTATAGCTAAAATCTCTCAATATACTACAGCCCGTTGGTTAACGCGCTCGCTTACTAATGTTTGTACCGCCGGATCAAACCCCAATGGAGGCAAACATTTTTAAAAATTGTTTTTGATCGTAAGAGTCACGCCTGGACCGTCGGTTATTCGGATTGAATGTTAAACTGTAGATATCACAAATTTAGGGGTGCAATGCGAGGAAAATTGTAAGTAGTCTTGCAATGCTGTAGGTGTACACTTTTTTACGTTATATTGACCGCTCAGCGGTGATTCGCAGTCAGTGTGCGTGTGATCTGCAGTAATAATACTATAAATGCGGAAGTAAGACTCTATATTTTTGTTACGTTATGACGACTAAATGCCTATACCGGTATTGACGGAATGTGACAAGAAAATCTGTAGGGAGGGTACAGACCATTTTTTTTCGGTATGATTAACAGTTGTAGTCACGAAATTTTGAGAACTTATGGAATGGTGACGGAGAGACGGATGTGTGTGTTAGTCTGTAATGTTAGGTCGGTTGCTCAAGGTGTGCTTCTCGCGCATTATCTTAGTGAATAATCTGTTAATAAATTTCGTTTTGAGAAAAAAAACGTATTTTTAGTATACTCGTAGATGTAGATATTCTGTGTCCTATTACTTTGCGTCTGCTTAAATGTTTCTGACACCAGTTTATTCTGTCTTCGTTTTTGACATGCCTTGCGGACGTAAACTGGCCTAAGTTGTAGCTCTAGCAGAGCAGGACCAGCTAAATTTATTAGAACCTAAGAATCGGATGCTCATGCAGAAGAAGGAAGAAAAGACCAATCTGAAATAAAGCTGCCCTTAGTTAACACCCCCCCCCCTCATCTAAACACCTTCGTTTGTAGTTGTTGTTTTTTTTTATTTTTATTTTTTTAAATATGTTGGGAACTGATTCTCTTCAAGAGATAGGTTCGCGGTAGAATGATATCGTGATGGCTTTCCTGTCATATTATGCCGACTCGGTGTTGTTTGGGACCAATCCTTCGTTACCAAAAACTTTCTATATTCAATTCTGGCAAAGAAATTCTTAATACACGCGTACGAAGTCGCGGGTATCAGCTAGTTTAATTATAATCCCAAACATGAAAAATTCTGGCACATATTTGCGGCTTAATTACTTTGCTCCGGATTAAGCTATAAACCTGACATTTCTATACTATATAGAGGCAAACAAGTTTAACAAAAGCTTTAAATTTTACTTTGTTCGTATGGTTAGTTTGGAAGTTACTTGTTATTTATTTGAGGTGGTAGTTAAACCAGCGACAATGCTCATTGCTAGGCTACGACGCACATTAATTGTTTGCAGAGATTGGGGCACTGTTGGTAATGATATTGCTGATTTTCCTTATATTTATTCAATGGAAACCCAAACGTGAAACGTTCCGGTACATATTTGAAGGTTAATTGCTTTGTTCTGGATGAATCAGTATGCTCAAACCGTCGAACCTGTCTCATGAAGAGAATTAATTTCCAACATATTTAAAAACAGGAAAACAAAAGAAAGGTGCGGGTGTTCGGGGATGTGTGTGTGTGTGTGTGTGTGGGGGGGGGGTGTTATTTAACTAATGGCAGCTTTAATTCAGCTTGGTCTTTTCTTCTTTCTTTAGCATGAGCATCCAATTCTTGGGTTCTAATAACCTTAGCTGCTCGTGCTCTGCTAGAGCTACAGTTTAGGCTAGGTTTACACCCGCAAGGCATGTCAAAAAAGAAGACAAAATAAACTGGTGCCAGAAACTTTCAAGCAGACACAAAATAATTGTACAGTGCTGAGCAAATCGAACTCTATATTAAATAATACGATTTGTCTATAAACGAAATTTAATAACAAATCATACACTAACAAATCGCGCGAGAAGCACAGCTTGAGCAAGCGATGTATCATTACAAACTAACACACGTCACCATTCGGTAAGTTCTAAAAATTTCGTGGATACAAATGTTATTGATACCGAAAAAAATATTTCCGGTGTCCTTCCTACAGATACACAGTATTTCCTTGTCAAATTCCATTATTATTGGTATAGCCACTAAAGTCGTCAAAACGTTACAAAAAGACAGAGACCTACTTCCGCATTTATAATTAGAGTGCACGGCAGTGCACCCAAGTCGAGTCAAAGGCGGTACTGCCTACCCTTTTCTCGAAGCGATTCGGGCCATTTTTGAACCTCAATTTCTTCGGTCGTATTTATGCTACATGTCTCAAATTTCTGTTATGCATAGATATCAGCAATCTTAGCAAACGTACTAAATTTTATTTCGATACTGGTCTTAGTTCGGTTATGTTAGGATGAAAACTACAGCGATTTTGTTACTCACTGACTGACTGACTGACTGATGATCATCAAAACTCTAAGGCACTTCCCGTATCCGTGGAAAGCTGAAATTTGCTACACAGATAAAATTTTACTCACATACCAACAAATTCGTAAATTTCCATATATCTACCCCTTACCTACCCCTAACGTGAAATCGCTTCCTACCATAATAACTTTATACACTTCAGATTTCAATTGTAGAATGAGCTTACTAAGTTCAACTAATGTGTTAAATGTTACTTATTTGCCTTTCTTATTCTGGAAGTTATTGAAATTCAAAACTTTATTTTGACCACGACACCCCGATATCAAAATCCCACTGTACCTCCAGCCATCCCAGAAACAAGTAATTTGGTACACATATATGATTTCACCCCAATATCATGAGAAAAGTCTAATATTGGAGTTTTCTCCCGTATTTATTTAATTACAATCCCAAATATGAAAAATTCTGGCAGATATTTGCGGCTTAATTGCTTTTCTCCCGATGAAGCTACATGGCTGAGAATTTTTTAATGCGAAGAGATAAGCAATTTTAAGTGACATCTTAAATTTTACTTTGGTCTTATGCTTAGTTTGGAAGTTACTAGTAATTTATTTATGGTGGTAGTTAATCCAGCGGCAATCTGCATTGCTCGGCTACTGGTCACATCAATTGTTTTCAGAGATTGGGGCATTGTTGATAAACGTATATTTATGTCTTAAAATCTGAAATGTTCCTATTAACCGATTTTCAAGTGGAATCATTACATTTGAGCGGTGATTCAGGATAAGCGACAAACTTACAAAAGAAATGAGATCCTACAAAAACAATTCTTGTAAAAATAGGCCAAGTCTCGTGTTCGTGCAGTGACAAAAAGTTCTGAGATCTTCCTCTGAGCCAAGTCTACACTTTTCAGTGTATATTCACTTCACTTTATGAAACAGAATGGTTTCTCTCGGTATCATAGATCGTTTATTTAGGATAAAAAATCTGATGACTTGGTCATTATGCATGTCATAATTTGAACTTAAATTGAGGGCATAATATATATACTTGTCAAATTCGAAAAAGAGCGATTGAAATCTTGGCTTTACGTATTTATAAGTTTGTGTACGTTAACTAAAACATGGCATGCATAATGGCCAAGTCATCAGATTTTTATCCTAAATAAACGATCTATGATACCGAGAGAAACCATTCTGTTTCATAAAGTGAAGTGAATATACACTGAAAAGTGTAGACTTGGCTCAGAAGAAGATCTCATAACTTTTTGTCACTGCACGAACCCGAGACTTGGCCTATTTTTACAAGAATTGTTTTTGTAGGATCCGATTTTCCGATGAAGGTCTCTTGTTGGGCCGTGAATGGGGTTGTGGCACTATATATATGACGCGTTCGATGTTGTTGGAGTCCCATACAGGGGCGTAGCTACTATGGGGCTAGGCGGTGCAGTGCACCGGGGCCCTCACGCTCAGGGGGCCCCCAAGCATACCTCAAGGGGCCCCTAAGCGCACCTCTAGGGGCCCTCAAGCGCAGTTTAGAGGGCCCACGAGCCTTCACGGCAAACTGGCGACTCTTCTTTTTTTAGCTCTACCGTCGTCTAAGGGGGGGGGGGGGCACCTGAGAACACAGGAGCCCCTCACTAAGGGCCCTCGCTGCTCAGGGGGGGCCCCAACCACTGCTAAGGGCCCCTAAAGAACAATTCAAGGGCATACATCCTCAGTTCTGGGGGCCCCTACCAGCACACAAAGCAAAAAAAAAGGTCGCCCGTCTGGCCTGAGGGCCCAAAATAATTTTTTTGCACCGGGGCCCTTGTTGACCTAGCTACGCCACTGGTCCCATACAACCAACTCGGGCCCCTACCGTCACACATGCAATGGAGTTGGATCATGATTGCCGAAAACATCCTACGAGTGTGCGATAAGAACACTGGTATGCCGCGAGGAAGTACGAGTAGAAAGGATTGCTAGGGAAATTTTGTTGGACCGCTTCTACAGGGTGCGGCAAAATGAACTGACGGTTTTGGCCGCCGTATTGTCGAACGAGTAGATGGTGGGGGGTGGTGGGGATTGGCGCAATCCAAAACCCACACGTGGATATTTGTAGTAGCCTTGGAACAATGGTCGGGTGAGCATTTGTTATCCAGGCGTTTTTTAAAAGTGGCGATTCGTGCGTTGCTGTTCAGCGGCAGTTCCGTAGACGTTCCAAAAGGAAGAGTCCTAACTAGTAACACCATTATGCACCTTCAGAGCTACCGGTTCAGCGGTAAAAAAGAAGTCAACAGGTCGACCAAGGTTGTCTAGGACGCCAGACAATATCGATCGAGTAAGGGAAACTGTGGAAGCCAGTCCTCGGCGGTCGGCCCGTAAACAAGCTGCTTCTTTGCACATGTCTGTCCGCTCGGTAAGACGAATTTTGCGTTTCGATCTGCACTTCCACGCGTACAAGATGGCTATTGTCAAGCAGTTAAAGCCTAATAACTATGCAAGGTGTAAAGCATTTGCAGAAGAAATGATTGAAATGCTGACTGATGAAAATTTTTTAATGATGAGTGACCAGGCACATTTCCATCTGGATGGTTATGTGAAGAAACAAAACTTTCGTTATTGGTCGGCTACAAATCCGGAGCAACTGCATGAACGTCCTCTGCATAATTCTAAGGTTATCGTGTGGTGTGGTGTAACGAAAAGGTGTGTCATTGGGCCATACTTCTTCGAAGAGGGTTGTCGAACCGTTAAGGTCAATTCGCAACGTTATTTGTTGATGTTGAAAAACTTCCTGATCCCTGAACTTAAGAGAAATCGTTTGGTGCGCAGAAGGATATGGCTTCAGCAGGATGGGGTGACTGCCCATACAGCCAATGAGGTTGTGGACGTTTTGAGAAGCAAGTTTCGTGGTCCAGTGATCTCGCGTTTTGGGAACATTGAATGGCCAGCTCGCTTTCCAGACCATAGCATTTGTGATCTTTTCTTGTGGGGGCTCCTTAAAGCAAGAGTTTACACAAACAAACCCCGCACACTGGACGAACTGAAAGAAGCCGTACGCCAATAAAACGCCAACCTGCCTCGTGCAATGTTAGAGCAGGTGTTCAACAGCTTCAGCGCAAGGCTGGAAGAATGCTTGTTCAAAGACGGACGTTATTTAAAGGACGTTATCTTCACATCTTAAACGGATGAAATTTGTTGTCTTGATGTTATTGTCATTAATTTAAATGAATACCCTTCTATAAAAAGCAATAGAATATTTTGTATCACTTTATTTTTCATGTTGTTTTTACTTTAAAACCGTCAGATCTTTTTGCCGCACCTTGTATTAGTGTACATGGGGGAGCGCATTCTACTTTAGTTCTACACGGATGTCCTATAAGTTGGACCGTGAATAGGTGGCTTTACTTTACATGCAAGATCAAACTTGTAAATTTTTCGCTTAGGTAATAACAGCGTTCAGTTCATTGTTACTTTTACTGCAAGATCGTATAAAGAAGAAAACAACCACGTTGTCAGCTAAGTGACGATGGGCCAAATATCGTATAAATAGAAAGGAATAATATACATTACAATGTTAATAAAACCTCCGTTACACATCCGAATTAAAAATTGCGGATGCTGAAGCGAAGGTAGGATTTCAAGCGAAAGTTCCGCACTTGCAGATGCAGGGTTCCGTTACGGCACCTAGATGCTGTTCTATTAACTAAAATTGTACTGGCGGTGATGTCACAAACAAGACAGGAGAGGACTCCATTTGTCTTTAATGAAACTCATGGTATAAGTATTCTTCTCAACACGTCCACTCGACAATTAATTTATTAGGTAAGTCAGTGAAAGGGGAAAGGTTTTTTAATTTAATTTAATTGCAATGGAGCACAGGCTCCGGTGGCAATTTCCCTACACACCCATCTTCCCCCTATCCTGCACCTACCTACATTTGCCCTCTACAAATTTTATCTTTAAATTCTTTCAAAGTTTTTGGTAAATTATTCATCACTTCTCCTGGTAACTCATTCCAATCCCTGACACCCTTACCTAAAAAAGAGAATCTTCCCACACCCTTGTGCCTGAAGGTTTAATTTACTATTAACAAAATGTCTTTTTGAAGATGCGCCGTGCCGTAAGAAGATCGTAGGTATTATCAAAACAACCCGAATCGGAAGCTGAACAGGGCAGGGTAGCAAAGGGGATTCAAAATCGTCCATTTATTGGAGAGAGTGATGAGAATATGTATCAGAGAAGTGAGGAAACTTTGGTCAGACCATTGTTTGAATATGATGTAGTTTGGTACCTACAGGTTTAGTATTAAATATGGGATTTGGAGAGGGCGCAAAGAAGTGCTGTCAGATTTGTCTCTGGAAATTACCGCAGGACACAAACAGTAACAGATATGATAAAGGATATGGAATGGGTTTCATTGGAAGAGTGTGCAAGGAGGTACGAGACTTATATTGGAGAAGAGGCGTGGAAAGAAATTGATGGAAGGATTAAGAGTGGTGCTTGGAAGGGAAAAGATGACACTCGATTTCAGGCATTAGGGATCGTCCATAAACTACGTGGCTATGACTAGGGAGCAGTTGGTTGGAAAGCTACGCTGGACTACGTGGAAAAGGGAGGGGGGTTTCCGAGCCACGCCACTTAGCTTTCCATTCATATTACAGGGTTACTAAAAAAAACTTTCACTTTCAAAACCCGATTTATTCATAGGTATTATACTTACAAATATGATTGATATATGAAAATTACCATAAAACATCCAAGTTTGTACGCCAGGTGGCGTCGCAGCACTAGTTCAGTATCCGTAACGAGTTGAGTTCAGTCTCTCCCGAAATGAAGGCAAAGCGAGAAAAGAGTTGCTGCGTCCTAGAATATGCGAAATGTTCGTCTGTCGTAGCAGCGCAACGTTCTTTCCGAAGGCAGTACGGAAAAGAACCGCCTTACAAACAAAGCATTTTGCGGTGGTACCGCCAATTCAAGGAACCATGAACTCCCGCATCGTTGGATTAGCCGTGTTGGTGATGAAGACCTCGCTTTTCTTACCCTGACCTCCCAGGTCGTCGGATTTAACGCTATGTGACTTCTTCCTTTGGGGACACATTAAGGACATTGTTTACGTACCCCCGCTACCAAAAACGATGGAAGAGCTGAATAAACGGATCAGTGATGCATTGATGAACATTGACGCTATCACGCTACAAAATGTGTGGACTGAATTGAACTACCGCCTGGACGTGTGTCGTGTGACCAAGGGAGCACACAGAGAACATTTGTAGAGTGAACATAAAACTTGGATATTTTGTGGTTATTTCATATATTGGTCATATTTGTAAGTACAGTATAATACTTTGGAATATATCTGGTTTTGAAAGTGAATGTTTCTTTTGTAGTAACCCTGTATTTGTTTGTCACAGTTAAAATAAGATAAAGAACAAATAACAGCATGTGGATATTTATTTCCGTCAGTTAATTTTCTCCGTACGTAATTTAACGATAGTCTGACGAGAGAAAACAGTACAAAATGTCTTTTGAAATCAATAGGGAAAAAAAGCTACGTGCTACGTGCGGGGATGGGAGGGGAGTGGGGGAGGCAAAAGCCACGTTGGGCTACGTAGGTGGGAGGGGGAGTTCAGAGGAGGCCAAAATGGAGCTAGGTAGTTTATGGACGGTCCCTAGGGGAGTGAGGGATTGGAATTAATTACCAAGTGAAATGAAGAATAATTGATCAGAAACACTGAAATAATTTAAAATTAATAGAGCGAAAAAGTAGGTGGGTAGAAGAAAGGGTAGAAATAGGTGTGTAGGGAAATTGCCACAGTAGCGGCCGCTATGTCGTAATTATATATGGAACCAAGTAGTAAAACCAACGGTGGAGGCTGACCATTAAATAGCGTTCCTACATAGGGGTTCCACGTTTCACCCTGTTTGGCTTTAGTAATATGTATAGACGAAGAAAAATAAAGCATTAGTTTTAATAGATGATACAACTACTTGCAGAAGGCATAAAATTTAAATTTATTGGAATACGATCTACACGTGAAATAAAACTGTAGTAAGGAAAAAGTATGTAGATTTTTTTTAATGTGTTTGGGCACAATAGGAAAGCTACGGAGAATAAAACAACAAAAGGCTTTTTTTTAAAAAAATTGAGTCTGTCTTTTTGGCATATTCACGCAAAAAACTACCGTTCAGATTTTGATGGGGTTTCGGTTAACGTAAAGCCCGGGGTAGCGCTTGTAAAATAGGTTGTGTTTCATTTTGACGAAGTTCAGAAACTTAAGATAAAATCCCCCACGAATTAGTAACTAGTTCTCATTGATTGCGATTCACGCAAAAAATTACTGGTCGGATTTTGATGGATTTTCATAGTTTATTGTTTCGCCGAAAAATTAAATGAGTAATTTTAGGGAATTCAACAAAGCAATGCACTTTTTTTTTTTGCGATGTGGTCAAGATATTAAAATCTCGCCTTTTTGGATTTTTCGAGCTCGCGTTACTATGCGTTTATTTTACGCATTATATTCAATAATCTCCAACGAATTTTGACAGGAGCGACTAAAAATTTATGACAGGAACAAAACACACACACCGAGCGTGGTGGGTGAGTGGTTAACGTTGTGGCCTCGCATTCGGGAGGACGCCGATTCGATCCCTGTCCGGGCATTTGGGTTTTCCATGGTTTTCCCAAATAACTCAGACGAACGGCGGGATGCTTCGTTCAAAAGGCCATGCTCGAATTCCTTCCCGTTCCGTGTCCCAATCCCATCCGCCTCTAATGACCTAGACGTAGACGAGGCGTAAAACCATAAGTAAAAAAAGACTAGTATGGGACTCACTGGGTGCCCAAGCCGCAACTCAGTTACATTTGTTTTTACACTACAGGGAGCATATTAATAATAAATTTTTACCGACGCAGCGTGGTTGGTTTGTTAGAACTTTAAATGTCCGGGGCTACCCGTCGTCCGGGGATACCCGACTTTCCTTTATTATTTATAGAATGCATTCTTCCCGCGAAAGGTAGGCAAAATGAATCGGGAGTAACCAAACTTAAGTAAAAGAATTAAAACTCCTTACGCTTTGTGTGTGTGTGATGTTTGCGGGCAGAGTTATGAGCGTGTGTTGTGAAGACACGGGGGTCCCTCTGGATATATCGGGAGTCCTGGAGAGCGCACTTAGGACGGTGATTGCCCCCGACGAAGGCGAAATGGCCACCAGCTGCCAGAAATAAAATGCCCGACATTACAAGCCACTCCAGACTGTAAACCTCCAACGTTCAACCTCGCTGACGGGTACGCTGCATACCTCCACTCGGAACACGCAGTAAAAGCCCTCTTTCCGCGTCCACTTGCGACGTCTATTTTAAAATCAAGGTCTCCGGCGACTTGTTGTCAAGGACCGACTGAAAGGAGATTGGATAAGGGAAGTACCATGTTTCGAGTCTGCGTGCTCAGCTCAACCCTTAGGGGGCGTCCATTAATTACGTGAGATGAAATAGGGGGCCGGGGGGGGGGGGGGTCCTGCGAAATCTCATAAAACCTCACCAAGGGGGAGGGGGGGTCAACTGGAATCTCACGTGAGGTTTTGAAATTCGTGAAGCATAGTAGAGTTAAAATATGTCAACAAATCTACAAATGAGGCTAATGCCGGCTTTAGGAGAGGGGGTAGATGGACTACTAGAAACGATGCGGAAACTGACCTTGAGGGGTTCAGATCGCCCTTGGAAGCATCAAAACGTTTTTTTTTTTTTTTTAAAAAAAATCTCAGAAATTTAGTAGGGGAAAAAGGGGAGGGGGCCGAAATTCCATAAAAATACCTCATGTAATTAATGAACGCCCCTTTAAACCTTTTTGCTTATGGATTTACGCCTCGTTGATGTGGAGATCATTAGAAGCGGGAAAGGACTTCAGGCAAGGATCAGGAAGGAATTCGGACATGGTCTTATAACGGTCTATCTCTGCTGGAAGCCTTCTTAGCTTTCTCATCATTTGCTTACTTTGTATATGACACCCAAATTACAGTCTCTCGTTACAAGTACAATAATTTTAATTACCTCTCATGGATTTCTCTAGATTCTCCTAGCAAAGAGTGCACTTTGCGTCCTCTGTGATGCATTAGACCAGGGGTCTCCAAACTTTCCAGCCTTAGGGCCATACTGATTACTCCAGTAAGTTCCGAGGGCCAAAAACAACATAAAATTAGAATACTTCAGTAAACTAAATTTAATTTGCTATAAAAAATATGTTCTCTAAAAGGTTTTCAAGTATGCTAGCTCTCTGTGGACCAGACAAAATCTGTCCGCGGGCCGGATGTGGCCCGCGGGCCGTAGTTTGGAGACCCCTGCATTAGACGATGTCTGATGTAGCCTCTTCTGCTATATTTTATACTGGTGTAAGACCGTGACCGTTTGTTTCCGTATCGTCATGGATGTAGAATAGTTCCAGTTTTTAGGGTTAAAGATTATAACAGGTTGACCTGGTCTGATCAAATTTGAATTTGACCTGTGCTTCGCCTTTAGGGGGAATAAAATCTCTCGAGCCTGAAGAACTCAGAAGTATTAATAGACGCAGGTATTAAACACGGACAGGGACGATCACGCTATCGTATAATTGTTTCAATTGACTTGCATTAGAACCTTTAAGTTCACTGTGCAAAATTAAAAAAAAAAATCTGTTTGCTTCGAAACGATCACGTTGTTTTATTATTATTAATGTTATTGAGAGTGAGCAAACACTCGTAATGTAATCATTGGTCATAGTATCTCTAACGGCCAGAGAACCTAATACACAATACTTATTAGACCTATTAAACAGTTGAGCAACTCCGAAGTAATGAATTGCCAGAATACTCAATTCCGTAACACATTTGGTCTGATGTCCACTTCAAATAACCTAATAACTCAGGTACAACGAACAAAGACCATTACCGAAAGTGGTCAGTAAAATACCTAAAAAACAAATAAACCGTAATGCATAAACTTAGGTCAAGCAACAACATTAGTGAAAGTTTTAATTGAATTCTAAGCCGGAAGCATAATTGGCATTCGTGGTTACAGTAGAGACCTTGCGTAGTTTAAGTTTTTAAAGTTTTCGTGTTGCTTTCATTAACATGTTACTGATAAGCATTTCCACGTTTTTTCTGCCGTATTGTTTATCGATATTTTTTAAACTATGAAACGCTACGAAACGTAAACTTAATTAATGTATTACGGCAATTAATTTGGTGCTTAGCTATTACATTGTGGCTGTAATAAAAGTAGAGAATCACGAGAGACATGCATCAGTTAAAAAGGGTGTGAGACAAGGTTGTAGTCTATCCCCGTTAATATTCAACTTGTATGTAGAAGAAGCAATGAAGAAAGTCAAAGAAAAATTTCCATGTGTCATAAGTTTTCAGGGGGAAAAAATCAGTATGCTACGATTTGCTGACGATATTGTCTTATTAGCAGAGAGGGCTGAGGATATTGAGAAGTTATTGAATGGCATGAACAAAATACTAAAGGAAGATTTTGGACTGAATATAAATCAAAGTAAAACAAAAGTGATGAAATGTAGCAGAAATGACACCAACACTAGCAGATTAAATATAAAAATAGGATCTGATGCAATAGGACAAGTGAGTGAGTTCTGTTACTTGGGAAGCAAAATTACAACCGATGGTCGAAGCAGGAATGATGTAAAAAGCAGAATAGCACTAGCAAAAAGAGCCTTCATGAAAAAGAGAAACCTTTTAGTTTCAAATATTGATCTAGGAATTAGAAAGAACTTCTTAAAACTCTATGTGTGGAGCACAGCACTATACGGTAGCGAAACATGGACTTTAGGAATACCGGAAAGAAAGAAACTTGAAGCATTTGAAATGTGGTGCTACAGAAGAATGCTGAAAATTAGGTGGACAGATAAAGTAAGAAATGAATGAGTTTTTGAAATGATGGGTGAGGAAAGAAGTCTATGGAAGAAGCTTACAGGAAGAAGAGACAGGCTGGTAGGTCATATTTTGAGACATGCTGGATTGGTTAATTTGTTAGTGGAGGGAACAGTTGAAGGTAAAAACTGTAGAGGTAGACAGAGATTAGAATATATGAAGCAGATAATTGAGGACGTGGGTTGTAAGGGTTATGTAGAAATGAAGAGGTTAGCACAGGATAGGAAGGGATGGAGGATTGCATCAAACCAGTCGAAAGACTGACGACAGCAAAAGAAAAAAGCTATTAAACTGTGGACATAACCTCGAATTTCTTCTAATGATATCTCTGATGGCTGTTGATTTGCGAGCGAAGGCTGACTCGTGACACCGTTCTCCAGACAATAGCTATCGAGGTGAGTGGATGAGTGACCTTACGAAATTATATACGTAGATCGGTAGTAGTTCCGTTTTTTCTTTCGTCTACTTAAAAGAGATTCTACTTAAGATATAACTTCGAGCTTCACTTGAATACAGATTTATTTTGCAGCCTCGCATAAATTATACTGCATTCAACTTATTTTTCATACAACTATATCTCTCTTTATGATTAATAGATTTTTTGGGTGTGCCGCGTTGTTTATTTCATAATCTGAGCTTTAGGCTGCCATCCTACAACCTTCGTCAGAGATACTGTTGAATAGCAGCCGAAAGCTCGGATTATGAAATAAACAACGCGGCATACCCAAAAATCTATTAATCATATACAAAGACGGCCACGGGAGCCTTAGGAATCATATATCTCTCTTCTTGTCCGCAGTCATAACAATCTTTATGCAATTCGTCTAGCTATTGTCCAACTATTCAATACAACATTCTGAGCAGCTCATCTCTTCCTCCCTTTTTCATCTCTTCTCTTTTCACGTAAGACTTCTCCGTGTCATTGAGTCTCATTTATTCCTTGATATTAGTGATGCTCTAGAACAGTGCTATTATTGTTGGAAGGCTTATTTATTAAGATTAATACACATAATAATATACGATTACATACACACTTGCAAGATGGAGTGATGTATGTACTTTACAGAATTTTTTGAGGAATCATCCTGGCATTCGCCTGGAGTAATTTCGTGAAATTTGAACGGCGGGACGAGGATTCGAACCCGCATCCTCCTGAACGCGAGGGCAGAATGTTACCTCCCATCCGCTACAGCTGGCAAATCCTTAAACCAAGCAGTGTAACGTCACTTAGCTGTAGATGATTAGCAATTATCGAGAATTGAAATTTGAAGTAAGGCCATAGAAACTTATTTTATTTACATATTTTTTTTTATTGAGGACTTTGTTAGATGTCTCGTGGTTTAATTAATATAATAAATAACCAGTCCACGATCCAGTTTCTACTTTTAAGCTGTTTTATTGCTACTAAGACACTGGACTTCAAGATACAGTTCACATATAAACACAAAACTCCAGCGATTGCATACAACATTCATTCCAAATACAATACTGCCATACACTGTAAAACAGTTTCCCTGAACTGTCCAAGTAAAAACTAAACTGTCTCTGACTCTCTGCCGCTCGCTTTGTATAAGTTTCATCGAAAGTTCTAAAACATTACAAAGGCTTCCGACAAATATTTCTCGAACTTTAACAATACTTAAACAATTAAAAACATATTAAAAACAATTAAAATCATTTACAATCATTACTAAATGCTCAGAAATGAAAATTAAAGATAATTAAACACAAAATTATCAATATAAATCATTTTTAACTGTAGTAGATGGTCCTTTAAACATCGTAGCCTACCTAAATACTTGGAACTGCAAACATTTAAACAATTATCTTGCATAGTTCTGTTCTTAAACATATTAAATGGTATTAACATAATTTATTTTTATAAAACAAAGTGTATTTACACCGATTTACAGTAAATTGCCAGACCAGTATACAAAATCACATTCAATCAAGACTCTAGCTTTTTACAAATGCTTCATAAAACGCAATTCCATTTAAAGTCTAGGTTTGAGGGCTGTTACAAGTTGTTTCCTCTGCTTTCATTAACTTTGCCGGACCAACTGAAGGTTTCACGTAGAAATTTGTGTTAAGGCATGCGATCCCGTCTTCCTTAAGGTGTTTTTAGATTTCATGTAGATGTGAATGTTAAATTTATAATGGGCAGAAAAAGAATTAGAATCGGTGGCAGAAGTTTCACTAATGACACAGCTCACTTTCCTCTGAATCTACGTTAGCTTGAATATTTCCAAAAACAGATACACGGGGCCCGATTGGTGAGAGGTAACGTTCGTATCTAGATGAGAAACACGAAAGGCTATTAAATAATCAGAGAGTAGATAAATAAGTATGCAATAAAAGTTATTTTTGTTGATGATAATATGTAAAAAATAAAATAAGAGGATAAATAATTGTTGTTAGGTCGGGTCTAATTGTAAAAAAATAAAAAAAATATATATAAAAAAATCATCTTCATTTTTTTTAAATAAAAAAAAACCTGGCACCGTTTTTTCTTTCTAAATTTTTTTCCCTCTGAAAAACAATATATTTGATAAATTATAGTTTTATTTAGGGAACTTACATTTTACATGTGTGTTTTAAATCTTACTGAATCATGTCATGTCTTACATAATGATTGATAAATGTATCTATTTAGGTAACAAATTTTTATTCATCTCTATGTCAATACCACATTCACTACTATCAGAACATTTTCTTTTCCTGGTTGTTCTTGTATCGTACGCAAAAGATTTTGAGATGCAATTTTAAATTGTGAGCAATGTACACAATTTTGCTAGCTCTGTAATTTGCCAGTCTATTCCTTTTCTTTTTTTTTTTTTTTTGGAATGAACGTCACTACAAATACTAAATCTTCCCTCTGTAACAATATGTTGTTTTGTTGTACATACTCTTATAAATTCTGATGCTCCAAATGTTAAACTGAAGTTTCTGTGATTTCGGATATCGATTGCGCACACTCTGTTTGATTTTCGAAAGGTCGTGGCAATGAGCGTATTACTGTGCCACCGTACATAAAGACTGCGCCGACAGTTCTGTATTACGGTCTTTTAAGTTTGAATTTAAATCTATTATCATACAAAATAAGAGCTTTATTCCTTTTCAATCGTTGGTTTACACCAACGGTTGCAAGGAAACGATTCTATGACTCTGTATCACAATACGCTGAGAGTTTAACAAGTATACGAATATATGGAAAGCACAATAAGTAATAAAAAGCGGCAATAAACCATAGATATTTAAAAAAATCCAAATCCTGAGTCCAAAAAGCGAGTATCAAACCAAACAACGGGGAACGGGGATTCCTTCTCGCGCAACCTAGCCTCTTCGGGAAATTCCCGTTCGTAAAAGAAAACTTCAGGCAATGTTGCCAATATTTTCGTATTTTTTTGTTCTATTTAACCAGAAAATATAGTAGATTTAAAAATTAAGATAAGTACTTAGTATAAACTCTAAAACTGTCATATCAAACGATAAATGCCTTACAAATTAGAGATATAGTAGTTTTGAAAAAAAAAGTGTCCCAGAAAAATTCATGTTTTTTTTTCAAGTCAGAAAAAACCTTTTTTTAAAACACTAGGTGGCAGGTGTTTTAAACAAGTATGGTAATTAATATAAGCAAGAAATTTGGACAGAACTATTACTTATCATCTTTGGAGGATAAATACAAGTAAAATAATCGGTTGGAAGATTAAATATCGATGACTGGTAGACCTCATGCAAACTATTCGGCCACTTATTAGTGGACACCTTCGCTTCTGCTACTTCAAGAAAAACGCTGGCTGGCTTTTGGCATCTTTTTCGAACCCCTCCCCCCAACCTCTTCCCACGAAGCCGACGAGGCTTTTCCCTTAACTCTCCCCGCCCCTCCCCTCCCACTCTGTGTGGCACGTAGTTTTTCCCTGCTAATTCCAGAAGACATTTTGCGCTGTTTTCTCTTACCAGACTGTCGTTAAAATTGTATAATTAACACGACCTATATTTGCTTCATACACTTTTCTATAATTATAAACATTTTGAGTGAAATGGTGATACCAGCCACTCCAATGATCAAATAATTATTGGGAATACCTTATTCTCAGGTACGCCCAGGGACCCATTATTTCTAGAAGTTTTACTTGAAATAGGCTCATGACCTCATTAATTATTTTTTTACTAACAGAGATAGAGGAGCAATTGGTGGAGGAGTCTTCATACAGTTCACTGGCGTTCATAGATCAAGACCATGACTTACTTGGGGTAGATTTCTGGGGTAAAAAAAAAAAAAAAAATCAGAGTGTTGGCTGTTTACCGCAGCGGAAGAATGACAGAAGAGGATGAGGCTCTTGGGAATTTGCAAATATCTTAATAAGGGAAGGAGGATTTACACAAGTGGTTGAGCAAAACACTAGGGGACAAAATATTTTGGATATATTTCTAATTAAGCCCGATGATAACCTTTTGAGGTATCAAGTAACTGAAGGAATAAGTGATCATGAAGCAGTTCTGATGGATATTAGAGGATTCAGTAAACCAGCAGCCAAAATTGAAGGGGGAAATAGGTACAATTATAAAAAGGCACAGGATTCAAATTTGAAGAGATATTTCAGAGAACAATTCAGCAAATGGAAGGAAGGCTCAGGTACAGTAGAGTCAAGGTGGAAAGAGTACAAGAAAGGGGGAAGAAAAATTTATTCCAAAGCAGAAAATAAAGAGAAGTAGAGAACCTATGTATTATAATAGGGAAGTGAGGAGGTTAAAGAGGTTGGTAAGAAAAGAACATAACATGAAGGTAAAAATTGGCAAAAGCTTAAAGTTCATAATAGGATCATTTTACCGACCTCCGGACTCTGGATTAGATAACGCGGAATATTTTAGACAGTCACTTAATAGTATTTCTCAGAAATTTCAGGGACATACATTGATCATTGGAGGTGATTTTAATATACCCTCTGTTAACTGGGACACATTTACGTTCAGATCAGGCGGAAGAGATAGGTTAATAACCGAAACGTTGCTGGAATCATTCGCGGAAAATTCTCTTGAACAGATGATCGAAGAGCCAACGCGGAGCGTCAAAGATTCCTCGTCCATTTTGGATCTTTTTCTTACTAACAATCCGGATAATGTAGATAAAGTTTGTATAGATGACGGTATAAGTGATCACAAGGCGATTGTGGTAACTTTAAAATCTAGGCTGAATTTGAAGCATGATAAAGACAAACTCGTATATTGTTTCGATAAGGCAAATGATGCGTTTATGGTCGATCATTTGGCGAAAAATTTTGAAACGTACACGCTTAATACAAATGTTGAGGAACTGTGGTTTAATTTGAAAGAAATAATATGGACCGGCTTAAATCAATTTGTTCCCAAGAAGTTTATTAAGGTCAGTAAAAACTTCCCGTGGTTCAATAGGGAAGTGAAACGTTTGCTCAGGAAGCAAAGGCGTTTACATGCGACGGTAAAGAAATCGGGGGACTCATCTGATCGCGCTAAATTAGTCCACTTGCGAGCGGATGTGCGTAAGGCAATGCGTGATGCGTTTAAAGAATTCCAAGCCAGAAATTTATCCGAAGATCTGATTACTAATCCAAAAAAGTTCTGGTCATATGTCAAATTAATAAGAGGCTCTCGAAAGGTCATGCCGTCGTTGATTAATGAAAATGGGGAATTATCAGAAACTAGCGTCGAGAAAACAGAAATTTTGAATAATGTATTTAAAAAAGCTTTCACGTCAGAAAACTCGGAGGAGATTCCGATATTTAACAATCGAACCAACAAAATTATGAATGATCTCGTTCTCGATGTCGAGGGAATAACTAAACTGCTTATGAATGTAAATCCCAACAAGGCTCCAGGACCAGACGGTATTCCTACAAGATTCTACTCTAGGTACGCAAAGGAAATTGCGCCGTATTTGATGAAATTATATACCGCCTCCTTGGATCAAGGAAAAATACCAGCCGAATGGAAGACCGCCATCGTAAGTCCAGTGTTCAAAAGTGGGAATGTTAATGATCCTCAAAATTATAGGCCGATCTCGTTAACCTCAATATTTTGCAGGATTTTAGAACACATCATCTATTCAAATGTCATGCGGTTTTTGGATGAAGATGAGCTTTTAAACCCAAATCAACATGGATTCAGAAAAGGCCGATGCTGCGAAACACAACTTGCCCTCTTAATTCACGACTTGAGCCGTATTATAGATAAGCAATCCCAGGTTGATTTAGTTTTATTAGACTTCAAAAAAGCTTTCGACACTGTGCCTCACACTAGGTTACTTAGGAAACTTCGCGGTTACGGTATATCTAGACAAATATGTGATTGGGTTGCAGACTTTTTGAAGGACAGAACACAGTGTGTAGTTCTCGACGGTGAGCGTTCATCACTTGCCGAAGTGAAGTCTGGGGTTCCCCAAGGAAGCGTGATAGGGCCTCTGTTGTTTCTCATATACATTAATGATTTGTGCGACATAATAAGGGGAATGAAAAGATTATTTGCCGATGATGCTATTATTTATCGTGAAATCACAACCCAGGACGACTGCGCTTTGTTACAAGACGATATTATGAAAATAATTGCGTGGTGTAAAGATTGGCAGTTGGAGTTAAACGCTAAAAAGTGCCAAGTCATGCGTGTAAGTAAAAAGGTGACACCATTTAGCTTTGAATATACAATTAATGGCACTGTCCTTAGAACGGTAGATTCCGCTAAATACCTAGGGGTAACAATTCGTAATAATTTGTCGTGGAATGAGCATATCGAGAATGTAATTGGGAAAGCAAATCGTATGCTTCGATTTCTAGGTCGTAATTTAAAACAATGCACTCCGGAAGTTAAATCGATTGCGTACAAGTCACTAGTGAGGCCTCACCTGGAATATTGTTGCTCTGTATGGGGTCCTCATCAAAAGGGATTAATGGAGGCATTAGAGATGGTCCAAAGAAGAGCCGCCCGATTCGTGGCAGGTATATATAGTTGGAGGGAAAGCGTAAGTGCCATGTTGAAGGAGTTAGGTTGGGAAGACCTGGAGCACCGAAGGCTTTGCTCTCGACGGAAGCTAATTGAAAAATTCTCGACTGACGTATTTCGGAATGACAGCAAACAAATATTGCTACCAGCAACATTCATATCTCGGAATGACCGCGAAAATAAGATAAGAGAAATCAGGGCCAGAACCGATTCATTTCTCTACTCATTTTTTCCACGAGCGATTAGGGAATGGAATAGAATAGATTTACCGGGCGAGTAAACACAAAATCGGACAGGAGTAGCTTCCGATAAAGCACTCCGGCCATCCTGATCTGGGTTTTCCATGGTTTCCCTAGATCGCTCCAGGCGAATGCTGGGATGGTTCCTCACAATAGCCCATGGGCGCCTCCTGCCATATCCCGTATATCCCTTCCAAACCATTACCTTTCCTGACAGGTGCAATGCACCCTCCGCCAAACACTTTTGGTGAATCGCGGAGTAATTGTAATAGTAATAGTAACAGAGTTAAGAGACAGCAGGGTAGAAGGGAATATTTAAAAAAAAAACTAAACAAGGACTTAATAACAGCAAAGAAAATGGCTAAAGATGGGTTTATGAAGAGTATTGTCAGTGCAGGAGTATCATTGACTGATGCATCTAGAAATTTCTTTTTCTATATCAGGAAACTGAGGGGAAGGGAGGGTGCAGAGACACTTATAGATAAGGATGGAGAAGAAGTTACTGACGATTTGAAAAAGGCAGAGATTTTACGTAACTGGTTCAGTGAAAGCATTAGGGACAATGAATCAGAAACAGGAGGGTCTAATTCGGAGAACGAGCTTAACAACACAATTAGAAATGACGATAGTAAAAAATTTGAAATCCATCCTGAGGAAATCATGAAGGAAATAAGAAAGCTGAAAAAAAATAAAGGGGCTGGTGAAGATAATATTACTACAGATATCTTAAAGATAGCCGGATGTGACATTGTACCTTATCTTGAAATATTATTTAAATTGAGTCTAGACACTTGCTACTTACCACAGGACTGGAAAAGTGCAATAGTAGTACCGGTACATAAGGGAGGGGTGAGAAATAGAGTTGAGAATTACAGGCCAATCAGTTTGACATCAGTGGTAGGTAAATTAATGGAATGATTGATATGCAACCACATCAGAAATATATGTGAGGCTCGTAAGTGATTTTAAAGCAGGATACATGGGTTCAGGCAAGAATATTCATGCGAATCTCAGTTGGTGGGATATATGCAAGATATTTCAGATGAAATGGATAAGGGACGCCAAATTGATAGTGTAGCACTAGATCTGTCTAAGGCGTTTGACAGAGTAAGCCATAAAATGGTGGTAAATAAGGTAAAAACCATTGGAGTGGATAAGAAAGTCATTTGCTGGGTAGAAGAATTTTTAAAAGGTAGAAAACAGAAAGTTAGGGTAGGAAATGTAGTATCAAAAGAAGTGGAAGTAAAAATGGGTGTGCCACAGGGTAGTGTATTGGGACCATTGCTATTCATTATTCTAATGAATAATTGTGTTGATTGTTTACTATCTGAAATTAGATTGATTGCAGATGACATAATGCTGTATAAAAGAATCAAAACGATAGAGGATTGTAAACAGTTGCAGGGTGATCTGGACAGGATATCTAATTGGGTTGGTAAACATGGAATGAAGATAAATGAAAAGAAGAGTCAGCTTATTAGATACACAAATAAAAAACAAAAGGTTAATGATGAATATAAGGTGGGGAAAGAATTGCTTGCTGAAGACTTGAAATGTGAATATCTTGGAATTACTTTTGATAACAAACTTATCTGGGCAGGACACATAGGACAGGTGGTAGGAAAAGGTTTCAAAGTTCTGCACTTGTTGGAGAGAGCGATGAGGGGATGTACGAGAGAAGTAAAGGAATTGGGTTACAAAACTTTGGTCAGACCATTGCTCGAATATGGTAGTGTAGTATGGGACCCTCATTTTACGTATCAAATACAGGAGTTGGAGAGGGTGCAAAAAAGGGCTGCTTGATTTGTTTCTGGAAATTATCGCAGAATGCAATCAGTGACGGATATGATAAAGGAGCTGGAATGGGATTCATTGCAAGACAGGAGGAGAATGAGGAGGGTCATGGGAGTGTACAGGGCATATACTGGCGATGAGGCATGGAAAGATATTGCAATAGGTATGAAAAGTAGTGCATGGAAGGGAAAAGATGACCATGACCACAAGCTGGCACTCGATTTCAGGCACAAGGGTGTAGGAAGAATCTCTTTTTTAGGTAAGGGTGTCAGGGATTGGAATGAGTTACCAAGAGAAATGATGAATAATTTACCGAAAACTTTGAAAGAATTTAAAGATAAAATTTGTAGAGGGCAAATGTAGGTAGGTGCAGGAAAGGGGGAAGATGGGTGTGTAGGGAAATTGCAATCGGAGCCTGTGTTCCATTGCAATTAAATTAAATAGAAAAAAACTACATATCCAGCGTACAAAAAGAAACAAACAAACAAAAAAATGTCCTTGAGTGGAGCTGCATTTTTTGTTTATTTGCTGCAGTTCTTTCTGCTTTCTTTTTTTATTACCAGGGAATGTTTCTTGGTCCTGCTTAAAAGGTTTCCATAGCTCATTTACTTCGTTTTGCATCTTGAAAACTCTTTGGAAGAACAATTTCTTCAAGCCTCGTAAAGTATGTGGCACAGCATAATTCACACCACACTATGAACTTGAAATAACACTTCTGAGTGAACTGTAACTGAGATGCACTGAAATTTCACTTGACAGAACAAAATTAGTATTGTTTTATCAAAGAGCGGTGTCTTCCAAATACTTAAGACTTCAAGGTACAAGCATGCATAGCACTGTCAGTATACAGGTAGATAATTAAATAATGGAAATTAAAATCTACATGCTGTTGTTTATTTTGTATCCTACTTTAACTGTGACAAATAAAATGAACGAGAAGCTATGTAGCTTGGCTAGGAACTCCTCCCTTCCCCCATGTTGCCCGCGCAGCATTCTACATAACTCCTCTTCCGTCACCGAGTCACGTAGTTTATGGACGCTCCCTAAGTGGTTCATCTTGCTGCACCAGAAGGTGGTATCTAAATGAGAAGAAGAATGGGGTCAAAAATAGCAATAAAGATACAGGCCACATAGAGTTAATCGCAGCTAACAAGCATTCGGGTGTACGCGGGTTCGAATCCCCGTGTGACCATCTAAATTTGAATTTTCCGTCGTTTCCCTAAATCACTCCAGGCGAATGCGGGGATGATTCTTTCAAAAGGCCGTAGCAGAATTCCTTCCCGTTCATTGTCCCCAGTCCCATCCCGCCTCTAATTACTTCGACGTCAACGAGGCGTAAAGCCATAAGTAAACAAAGTCCTTTTATTATATGTTTTCAAGTTCTTTGCTCACAGTCCGTTACCACATCTACTGACCTCGACGTCGAAAAGGCGCACAACAACAAGGAAAAAAATTGTAATGAAAACCATTACGGGGTAGTGGAATTAAAAAAAAAAAAAAAAAAAAAAAAAAGAGCTGCTTAGCAAATTTTTTGCTGTTAACCTTGGACTCGGCGTTTGACCTAGGCGCTGCCAACATGACAAAAATAGCCTATTTTTGCTGATACCTGTTCGCGGAACAGGGATACGCAGAAGAGCGAGACAAGGCTAAGGGGCAGACAAGTGGAAAGTGGCTGCACAATATGCTCGCATGTTTACAAAGTGAACAAGAGGACGGATGTCTTCAGCGACCTGCTTAGCAAATAACAGAGTGTATAAAGCAAGATACTAAGAACCAATATCCCAGGAAGTGCTGGATGATACTCTTTTCACAAATACCATCCTATATATCGGGATACTTTTGGTTCCACACTAACAAAGCAATTAAGTGAATCCCACAGGGTAGCGTATTCGGACCATTGCTGTTCATTATTCTAATGAATGTGTTATGGTTACTATCAAAAGTTAGATTGTTTGTATATAATGTGTTTGAAAACAGTAAAAGACAATAAACAGTTTCTTTTTTGGCTTTACGCCTCGTCGGTGTCTAGATCATTAGAAGCGGGGACAAGGATCGGGAAGGAATTCGGCTATGGCCTTTTCAAGGAAGCATCCCGGCATTTGCCTGGAGTGATTTGGGGTTACCATGGAAAACCCAAATATGCATGCCCGGACGGGAATTCGACCCGGCGTCCTCCAGAATGCGATGCCAGAGCGTTAACCGCTCACCCACCAAGCTCGGTAGGGTGATCTGGACAGAATATCTAGCTGGGTGGGTCAACATTGGATGAAGATAAATGCAAAGAAGAGTCAGCTTATTAGGTGCATAGATAAAAAGCTAAAGATTGATTGGGATTGTACATGTAGAGTGGGTAAATAATTGCTTATTGAAGGTTTGAAATTTAAATACTTTGGCATAATATTTAATAACACACTTAACTGAGCAGGACTCATTAGACAAGTAGTAAGAAAAGGTTTCAAAACCCTTGATTTGTTGGAAAGAGTGGTGAAATGATGTATCAAAGAAGTGAGGGAATTGGGTTACTAAACTTTGGACAAACCATTGTTTGAATATGGTAGTATAGTATGGGACCTACATTTTTGGTATCAAATACAGGAGTTGGAGCGGGTGCAAAGGAAGGCTACTAGAATTGTCTATGGAAATTACCGCAGAACACAATCAGTATGATGAAAGAGCTGGAATGGAATTAACTGGAAGACAGGAAGAGGGTCATGGGAGTGTACAGGCCGTATATTGGTGATGAGGCATGGAAAGATATTGGTGTATGAATTCGGAGTAATGTATGAGAGAGAAAAGATGACCAATACAATAAACTAGCACTCGATTTCAGGAACTTTGGTGTGTGAGGATTTTCTTTTGCAGGTAAGGGGGGGGGGGGAGAGGAATTACCAAGGGAAACGATGAAAAATTTCCCAACATTTAAAGAATTTCAAGAAAAATTACTAGACGGCAAAAGTAGATTGGAAAAGCAAAGTGGAAAAATGGGTGTGTACGTAATCGCCACTTGAGCGTGTGCTGCATTACATTTATGTTAAATTAAGTTTTAGAAGAGTTAAACCATTGAAAAAATGTAGGGTTCCGCGGCCAGTCAGTTGGTTCTTGGCTGTCCGAGTGAAGCCGTGTCATGATGACGCCGCGACATGATGTGTGCACCCGGACAGCCAAGAACTATAATTTAGGCTTGCTCGGGGTAGCAACCGTACGAAAAGTTCTCGGGCCTCCCACTGGTGGAGCTCGTCAGTCTCATGCGACTTTTCGAAGCCGCTCTTCGACTTCGCCGGAAGATGAAGTAGGAGAGTCTCAGCTAAGAATTTAGGCTACCTATTTACCTTTCTGTAATGGTTCAGTAAGTTTATAATTTCAAACTAAACGTAAAGAAAAATGTACGTATTTCGTATAAATCCACATATTAATTATTAGTTGTTTTTAACTTACTTATATCTGATCGATGTTTTCGTTGTACTCTCTGTCCATAGATGTGGTTATTATAACGAGCTAAAAATTTAGGTTACCTGATTATGTTTTCGACGTGGTTCAATATTTTTCTCTTTAAACTAAAGTTGTAAAAAAAAAATACAAAATAAAAAAAGTTATCAACATCATTTATAACTGCGTGTTAACTATGAAGAGAATTGTCCAATGATAAATGCTGCAGCCGAAATACCTCATTACAAAAGCCAAGATATGATTTTTATTTTATAGCGATTCTGATTAGTAATGCAGCTGCGAATAAACGAATAGAAAAAACACCGAGTTAAAAAATGCAATTTTGACGGATTTAGAAGCTAATATCTGCTATATACGAGGACGTACCCAAAAATAACTAGAATAGTATTGCCATGGGTGGATCTTGAATAGTACGCGTTTCTGCCGCCAGGTGTTTATAGCGCAACTCATTGTCAGGTCAGTGCCGTCTGTGTTATTAACCTGGCTTGTTCTGTTAATCTGCAGTGATTGTTTTTGCAATCGCTGTTTTGCTATTGTTTTGTTTTTGATGATGGCAAGTGAACAACGTGCAGCAGTGAAATTTTGTTTTCTACTCAGTAAAAATGCTGCTGAAAACAGAGAACAAACTTAACGCCATGAGAAAAATTCAAGTGTACGAGTAGTTCGCTCGTTTTGGAAATGGCGACAAGTTGATTGGTGACAAACCTCGTTCTGGACGTCCATCCACTGCCCGAATCGACGAAAATGTTGAAAAGAATTAGAGCGCTTGTGTTCTCAGACCGCCGACAGACAATTAATCAACTATCAGAGATTAGTGGGTTATCTTGAAGTTCTGTTATGAGAATTTTAACAGAAGAATTGGGAATGAAACGGGTTGCTGCCAAGTTTGTTCCTCGGGCTCTGAATGACAATCAAAAAGAACGCCGAGTTGAAACATGTGCTTTGAAACAACAGCTAGAAATTGGTCATTTACTGGTGATGAGTCATGGTGCTATAGTTACGACCCAGCCAACAGTGTTCGTAAAAAAATGACCCGATTTGTGGCAGACAGGAGACTGGTTCCTTCACTACGACAATGCACCTGCACACACAGCTGTCTCTGTTAGGCAGTTTTTGGTTTAAAAAGGCATGGCTCCGCAGCCCAAGCACCTTTCTCGCCTGACCTGGCTGCGTGCGACTTTTTCTTATTTTCACGTATGAAGAAAATAATTGTTTAAAAAAACATAAAAACCGACTTCAAAAAAAAGCACTAAAAATTTTAAAATAACTTTATACCTTGCTTATGAAAACAAATCTAAATAGACAACATTTTACATTACTTTCATTGAAATTTTTACATTAATTATTTATTTTTGGAGTCGGTGCCAGTTGTCACATCGCGAAGATCGAATTACTGAACTTCTTTTGGCGTTAGAGGCGAAACGGGGAGTACGAACAAAAATTCCCAATATTTTACAGCATGTCGTGAGGCAGATAGTGTTATTGCGGGAGACAGCTTAGGGAAACAAATTAACAGTATTTTAATCTGTGGCTTGGCCTTATTGGTCATCCAGGCATATCTCTGGCACTACAGTGTCAGTTGGTAGGTTGCATCATGAAGTACACGATTTACAGAGTATAATATCGGCGTATCATCTGTATGTTTCAGTTTTGTTGAAACATGTTTCTAGCATTAATTGTAGGTAAGCAGTAACATGATTTTTTATGTATTATTGTTATTCCTTATTGTTTTTATCTTTTTGTTTTTCTTGCTTTCGCTGGCACCGACTCCAAAAATAAATAATTAATGTCAAAATTTCAATGAAAGTAATGTAAAATGTTGTCTATTTAGATTTATGTTTTCATAAGCAAGGTATAAAGTTATTTTAAAATTTTTAGTGCTTTTTTTTAAGTCGGTTTTTATGTTTTTTTAAACAATTATTTTATTTTTAAATTTTTAGTGGTATTATACTTCGTTTAGTATTTTAAATATGCCGCAGCAGTTCCAATTTTGCGAACTTCCTGGTAGCTCAGAGATTAAAGGGCTTGCTTTCAAAGAAGAATTCTGTCTTTATATACCACAACCACTTCCAGAACGAGGTGAATTGGGCGTTGTGTTAAGGATTGTCAGGCTATGTTTTGATCTTATCATAACATCTGTTAAAGCTGCTGCTCGATAACTGAAACATGTAACATCTGGACATTAATACATACGGCATCACACAAAAAATATAGATTTTTAATTGGTGAAAGCTTAGGATCAAAGTTGAAATCTGAAGTACAGGTTGAGACATTACAACACATTTATTTTATAAATATTATGCCATGACTTAAAAATAGCTTAACTGATTTTGACGGGATTTAAAACTGTGGATATTTTGTAAAGAACATTTGAAATTAAAAGGGGTGAGGGTAAAGGAGAAGAGGGATTGAGCTTTTGTATACCAAATGTAGACTGCCTTTTCTGATTGATTTAAACTATACGTGTGTAAATTTCTATTGATATCAGATAAAACTGTAGGTATGTATAAAAAAAAACAATTAAGGGGTGTGGAGACGAAGAGTAGTTTGGTTTTTGTATAGCTAGTGTGGGCAGTATTTTTCTCTTTGTTTTAAAATATACACGTGCAAATTTCCATCGAAACCAGATAAAAACTGTAGCATTGTGTAAAGAACATTTGCCAAAATTAAATGGAGTAAGGGAGTAAGTTGTAGGGTTTTGTAAACAGAATATAGACACTTTTTTTTTTTTTTTTTTTTTTATTTTTTTTTTATTTTTTTAAAGTACATGTGCAGTGGTCCATGGAAATCTGATAAAACTGTGGGTATCCATAAAGAACAGTGGACATTAGGAGGGGTGGGGGTAGAATGGAAGAGGGGTTGGGCTTCAGCAACCTAATTTAAACAAAATTGTTCTGTATGATTTAAAGTATGCAAATTTCCTTCAGAATTGGATAGAAACTGTAGATTAAATGATGGAAAGGAAGGATCGGTGTTTGGACTCTCGAAACCAAATGTAGACAGCATATTTCAGTTTGTTTTGCAGTATACATGTGCATACTTCCTTCAAAATCAGAAAGAAACGGTAGCTTTGTATAAACAACATTGACAGTAATTAATGGGGTAGAAAGGGGGATAGGGTTTGCATTTTTGTGAAAGTTATGTGGACAGTATTTTTCTTTTTCTATTTGTTTTGAAGTATACGCATGCGAAGTTCCACCGAATTGAATCAAAATGTGGGTTTTGTACAAATATTAAGGGAAGGGGAGCTAGGGAAGTTGTTTTTATTTTTTGGTCAGAGATCTTTTCCATAAAAAATTACATATATATTTGCCAACTTTCATAAAGATCGGTCAAATGGTGTCTGGCGACTGTAGCTTCCTAAAAAGAAATTGACAAAAATCAAAGGAGTAGAAACGGGGAGAAGGGTTCAGTTTTTGTAAACCAAGAGTTGTCATTATTTGTCTCTTTGTTTTATAATACAAATTTGCTAAGTTCTGTCTAAACCGGATAAAAACTGAGGTTGTGTATAAAAATTAAGCAGTTTAATGGGGAGAGTGGGTGGTTTTTAGATCTTTTGGTCAGACACATTCTTCGTGAAAAAAATACATATAAGCATCAACTTTCATGGTAATCGGTCAAACGATTGCGACTGTAGCTTTTTATAAAGAACATTGACAAAAGTAACGGGGTTGGAGGAGAAAAGGGGTTGAGAATTGGCAAACCAAATATTGACAGGATTCTTCTCTTTCTTTTAAAATATACATGGGCAAAGTTCAATAAAAATCAGATAAGAAATGTAGATTTCTATAAAATTAAGGGGTGTAAAGGTAGACATGGGGTAGTTTATTTATTTATTTAATTTTTTTTTGTCATAAACCTTCTCCATGAAAAATTACATGTATATGCCAACTTTAATGGATACCAGTTAAATGTGTAGACTGTAGCTTTGAATAAAGAACATTGGTAATAATTTAGGGGGTGGATAGGTGGAGAGGGCTTCAGTTTTTTTGAAACCAAAAGTTGACAGTATTTTTCTCTTTATTTTTTACTATACATGTACAAATTTTCATCGAAATCGGATAAAAAATGTGGGTTTGTATAAAAATTAAGGGGTGTAAAGGGGAGAGGGGTCGTTTTTTTATTTATTTTTTGGTCAGATTCTCCATGAAAAATTACATGTATATGCCAACTTTGATGATAATCGGTCAAACGGTGTCGAGTGTAGCTTTTTATGAAGAACATTGACAATAATTAAAGGAGTGGAAGGAGGGGGGGGGTTGAACTTTGGAAGACCAAATATTGACAGGATTTTTCTCTTTGTTTTAAAGTATGCATGGGCAAAGTTCAGTAAAAATAAGATAAAAAATGTAGGTTTCTATAAAATTAAGGGGTGTAAATTGGAGAGGGGTGGTTTTTTGTTTTTATTTTTTTGGTCAGAATCCTTCTCCATGAAAAACTACACGTAATTACCAACTATAATGGAGATCAGTTAAATGGTGTCGACTGTAGCTTTGAATAAAGAAAATTGGCAAAAATTAAGTAGGTGGATAGAGGGAGAGGGATTCAATATTTTTAAACCAAAAGTTGACAGTATTTTTCTCCTTATTTTTGGCTATATATGTCCAAAGTTTCATCGAGATCGAATAAAAAATATGGATTTGTATAAAAATTAGGGGGTGGAGGGGGGTACAAGTGGTGGTTTCTCAATGAAATTCATATGGGACCACTTTGGAGGTATACCCTACATGTAATTGCCAACTTTAATGAAGATCAGTTAAATGGTGTCGACTGTAGCTTTGAATAAAGAAAATTGGCAAAAATTAAGGGGGTGGATAGGGGGAGAGGGGTTCAATTTTTATAAACCAAAAGTTGACAGTATTTTTCTCCTTATTTTTGGCTATATATGTCCAAAGTTTCATCGAGATCGAATAAAAAATGTGGATTTGTATAAAAATTAGGGGGCGGAGGGGGGTAGAAGGGGTGGTTTCTCAATGAAATTCATATGGGACCACTTTGGAGTGATACCCTATCCACTAAAAAAAATTAATCTAAATCGGTTCAAAATTGGTGAAAATATCGCTGGTCATAAAAAAAAAAAAAAAACCAGACGAATTGAGAACCTCCTCCTTTTTTTGAAGTCGGTTAATAAAGAAATGGATCTTCTGAATGGTGAAATGATAGCCTGCAGGATCTACCATTTAATTTTGTAGATGGTATAGTATTCCGGCGAGTAATTAGTGCTACTTTGTTTCTATCTAAATAAAGAGGACTAACGTTTTGTATGTGATGATTTTTACAATGGAACGTCAAATAAAATTAGATTATTAACAAGAGACTTCGAACAAAAAACAAATATCCTTTTCAAGTCATGTTTAGTCGGAGATGAGTTCTGGTGTGTCTTAACTTACTCTGACCGCTCACGGGATCGCATCTGATTTTTTTAAACTTACAGTAATATTGAAATAGTGAAGTTATGGGAGGAAGACATACAGGAGAAGTTATTTTATCCAAATTCCAGTCCTTTTTTCCAAGAATGTGGCATAAAAACTGATGCAGTTCATTTCATAGTGCGTGATCATGTTTCTATTATGATTAAAGCAATGCTGTTGTCAGACATTCAAGATTTTGATTGCAGCATCCACCAATTGCAGCAAAGCATCTAACCTGTTACAAAGACAGAGGAATGATTAGTGCATCTGGTATCAAAAATAAACTGAATTTCAATTTCAATCATTCTTTAGTAGTCCAAGAAAAATTACGAAAAGTACAAACAGAACTAATAATTCAACCTGCAGTACAAGACAGTCAAACTAGGTGAGTAATGCAATCCATATCCTTCCTTACTTAATATTTAATTTAATATTTTAAGAGGTTATTTTCCAGATGGAAAAATACATTTGATATGGCGTAGCATGTAAATTAAAGATGCAATTATGTTGTATCTGAGCCTGATAAATATTGCGACAATCACTCCGACTGATTCAGTAAAGTAGGCCTATGTAAAAACATCCAGGCCTATTAAGGAAGTCATCAGGAAATTGAGCAGTTCTCAAGGAA
>CM061919.1:257390903-257484308 GCA_031002005.1 Vandiemenella viatica
CGGAGGACGGAGGTTCCAGGCATCCATGGTTTCCCAAATCATTCCAAGTGAATGCCGGGATGCTACCTTCAAAAGGCCATGACCGAATTCCTTTCCCGTCTCTAAAGACCACGTTGTTAGTGTGCGTACTGATACTCGTGGTACGTGGGGCAAATAAAAACTCCAGATATAAAAGAGGAAGAATTCTATGTGTACCTGTTTTCATGAAATCATTTAGCGTTCTTGCCTCGTATTCGGGAGGACGGAGGTTCCAGGCATCCATGGTTTCCCAAAATCACTCCAAGTGAATGCCGGGGATGCTACCTTCAAAAGACCATGACCGAATTCCTTTCCCCGTCTCAAAAGGCCACGTTGTTAGAGAGACATTAAAAAAAAAAAAAAAATCGACTGCCATGTGCAAAGTATCCCGGTTTCCGATATTTGGCGCTGCATGCAGGGCGACTGCCGCGTTCTTGCCTCGCATTCGGGAGGACGGAGGTTCCGGATCCATGGCTTCCCAAAATCACTCCAGGTGAATAATGCAGTTCTGATATTCGAATTTGGCAGAGGGTGCTTTGCACAAAAAATAACCCTACAGACATTTATGAAGTGATTACATGTTAATCTCTCGACTGATATCAAACCAATCAGCCAGTAATTTTTTCCAGCCTGTCTTTGGACAAGAGCCCACTTGAAAATATTTGTGACAAAGCCTTTTCCACACCAAGGCTATAAAAATCAAAGTTTCTAATTTGACCATGGAATGGAACGAGGGGAGAAAGAATTCGTATAAGCACCAGTATAGCACATTATTTCTCTAATCTCTGCTGTCACTGGTATAAAAAAAATATTTCATCACACTCGTAATTTTTTGCCAACAAGCTCAAACCTATATTGTCTGTCTATCCAGACCAATCTATGTATCAATTCTGTAATGTTTTCGTAAGCAATCACAAATTGAGTGCCCTTAGCAATCCCTTGTGACACATCAGTGATTGACTAGAAACAGAGAGATATACGCTGTGGCATGTACTTACCCACCTTTAACTGTATTTTACAGCACAGCACGGATGTTCCAGGAACGAAACACAGTCTGATAATCTTACTAATCTCATTCGTTTGGAATCAAAGTACACCAGTCCTATGTGATAAAAATCGAATCACCATAAAACCATGCTAAGCACAGAACATGCCTTAGACCATCACCTGTGCCAAAGGTAGAGATATAGAAAATTTACCCACTTACTTATAGAAGAAATCCAGTGCACTATTCCTAATTCTTTCACCAAGATCCACCCCTAGCCTCATCACCAACATACCCACAGCACTTCCTCAAACCACCTTCTGTTTTCCAATGATTCCCAATCCAACCCCTGATCAGTTACAGACAGGGTTACCTTTTGTTCGTGTGTTAAAGTAAACCAAAAATTCGCAAAGTCTTCTGCTAATCAGTAGCCAGCTACCAAAATGTTCACTTAAGGTGGTTCTACTGCAGTTTTCCAAGAAAATTCTCCAGGAAAATATTTTTCAACCAATCAGGTGTCAGCAGAGTTCTCCATTCGGCTTAAAATGTTCCCATCTAACGCCAACCTTCGGATTCAGGACCAAGTGTGACATTTGTTTGTAATTGCATGCTTTGTTCAAGTAACCACGATAAAGTTACCATAATGCTCTTAGCTCACTGATAGTTTCTTGGTCATCAAACAGACATCATAACCCACATTTTTATAGAAGATCCCCACACATCGACAAGTATCCAAAACGTCACCATAGGTTCTATTACGCCTAAGATAGTGCTCACATTTGAACTGTCGTAAATTGTTAGGTCAAAGTGGGTGTTTAGATATTATCCATTCAGGCCTCATCACCTAAAGTCTAGTGCGAGATTGTGGTCATGGTCAACTTAGGCTCCATACGCCACTCAGAATTATTCCACCAATATCCATTCTAACAGCATTATACGCCACCTACAGCCACTCAACACTCTTCCTATCTTCCAATGACATCCCAGCCCCAGCTCCTTTATTATGTCACTTACTGAATATTTTACACAGATAAATCTAACTGCCCTCCTTTGCACCTTGCATTTGATGTACAAAAAATGTGGACTCCATACTACACCACACAAGCAATGGTCTGACTGTTTTGTACCCAAGTCCTTCGCTTCTCTGGTACATCACCCCTCTCTGTTAAATGATTTTTATGTAGTGAGAATCAAAATTCACATGCCAACACAAACGGCAGTAAACTGTAAAGAGCACATCGAAATGGGAGATTGTCTAAGCCCTGAAACAATGGTTAGAAGCACACGTTGATAATTCTATAACCATATATTTTAGACTCAAATCCACAGAGGAATGACACACGCACACACTTGTACATGCATACAGCGAGATCGACAGAACTGACAGCAAGCATCACGGAAACGATGAAGTGGGGGCAGAATTGTCGTTACAACTGATTAACTGGACAGAACTATCGTTACAAAAATCATCAGACAGACGAGTTACTTACGCTTACATGCACAAAGAGAGACGCAGATACACATGTCCAAGTCTACACAACTACCGGTACCAATCATGGAAACAAAAAAGTGGTGTAGTACTCTCTTGCCTCATGACTGGCTGAAAAACAGAAGTCTCCTTACATATCATCAGCCTGGCGAGATAGAAGGTGTGCAAAAGATGGCATGTTTTCACCATAAACCTAAGTGTTTATACCATAAATAGTGTTCATCACGCCCCAGTTGATTACATTTACCATCAACACGTCTCTCCCACACCACAACCCTTTCTACCATTCAGTAAAAAAGTGACTATCAGATCTCACCCACAAATCCATACATCTCAATACACTAGCACAAACAAACATAAGTGGAGGGGACAGCAAAATCATTCGTCCAGACAGACGTGTTTATAGAAGGTATTACCATATTTACACATACAGACACAGAGAGAGACGCACAAACACTCACATTTCCATGCCTTCAGCGAGCTAGACACAACAACCAGCCCCAATCATGGCGACGAAAAAGTGGGGTAGAACCCCCATGGCTCATAACTGACCAAAAAATCATCAGTAACATATGTTCCAAGCACCATACTCTTCACATCAACATCATCTCATTTATTTCACACTACAGACCTCACTACCATCCAGTATCATGTGTGCTAGGTACAAAACTGTTCGCACCAACACGTCTATCCCACACCTAAGCTTTTTCTGCCATTCAGTAACATGTGCCCCCATGTACCACGAGTAGCAGTAGACACTTGGTCATCAGACAGATATCATAACTCCCATATTCATACTAGGTCTCACCCACAAATCCATACGTCACCTCACACAAGCATAAGTGCAGGAACAGCACATCATACATCCAGAAAAACGAGATAAAGGAAGGTATCACCACATTTACGCAAAAAACACACAGAGATAGAGATGCATACACACGTACATTTCCATGCCTACAGCGATCTCGACTCAACAACTAGCCCAATCATGGCAACGAAAAAGTGGAACAGAACACCCATGACTGGCCAAAAATCATAGAAAGACACACACACACTCACATGTCAATGCATTCACACAGTTCCATTCATCACCACACATAACTGGAGGAAAGAGACTGAACATGCTAGATCCAAACTGAAGAGTTACAGGATGTGTGAAGTTTGAAATCACAGCCACATCTCGCCCACACCGCAACCCTTTCTGTCATTTAGTAATATGTGCCCCCCATGTACCACGAGTAGCAGTAGACACTTGGTCATCAGACAGATATCATAACTCCCATATTCATACTAGGTCTCACCCACAAATCCATATGTCACCTCACACAAGCATAAGTGCAGGAACAGCACATCATACATCCAGACAAACGAGATAAAGGAAGGTATCACCACATTTACGCAAAAAAAAACACAGAGATAGAGACGCATACACACGTACATTTCCATGCCTACAGCGATCTCGACTCAACAACTAGCCCAATCGTGGCAACGAAAAAGTGAAACAGAACACCCATGACTGGCCAAAAATCATAGAAAGACACACATACACACTCACATGTCAATGCATTCACACAGTTCCATTCATCACCACACATAACTGGAGGAAAGAGACTGAACATGCTAGATCCAAACTGAAGAGTTACAGGATGTGTGAAGTTTGAAATCACAGTCACATCTCTCCCACACCGCAACCCTTTCGGTCATTTAATATGTGACCCAGTACCATGAGTACAATAGACACTTGTCTATCAGACGGGTATCATAACCTCCATATTCATACTAGGTCTCACCCACAAACCCATACGTCTCCACACAAGCACAAACATATGGGAGGAACAGCAATTCATACGTCCAGATAAATGAGTTTAAGGAAGGTATCACCATACTTACGCATACAGACACAGAGAAAGACGCACACAGACACATATATCCATGCCTACAGCGAGCTCAACACAACAACCAGCCCAATCATGGCAAAGAAAAAGTGGGACAGAACCCCCATGGCTCAAGACTGACAAAAAAAAATCATCATTAACATGTGTTCCAAGTAACAAACTCCTCACATCAAAATCATATCATTTAACTCACACTACAGACCTCTCTGCCATTCAGTATCGTTGGTAATATGTACAAAGCTAATTTCATAAGTTACCACATACATACAAGTAATTGCAGGAAAGGGTCCCGACACACGACATCCACACTGAGGTGTTACATGATAGGCAGATGATAGCATGTCTTTACAATACATCTCAGTGCTCACCACACATACTTGATTTTTAATGTGCCATCAGTATAGCTGGTGGCTGGAACTAAGCTCTTGGCAATGTTTGGCCAAAAGTCATTTGTTAATAGCAGCTCATCAAAGACAAATTTTGGGTGAACCTGCCCAGGCGGGCGCGGCGGGAGGTGGCCACCCTTCCTCACAGCGGACGCGTACATCGTGTTTTAGTAGGTCGGTATACCGGCGCATATTACCGCCTCGAGCGCAATGAAATTCCGGTCTTCAGTGCGGTCCTAAAAATGCGGTTACCGGTAGTAGGTCCCGGTCGGAAAACTCCGGTAAACCATCGCGGTCCGCGCTTTTAGACCGGCGTATTACGGTATTTCTGTCCGCAGTGGGGAAGGGTGGCCACCTCCCGCCGCGCCCGCCTGGGCAGGTTTACCCAAAATTTGTCTTTGATGAGCTGCTATTAACAAATGACTTTTGGCCAAACATTGCCAAGAGCTTAGTTCCAGCCACCAGCTATACTGATGGCACATTAAAAATCAAGTATGTGTGGTGAGCACTGAGATGTATTGTAAAGACATGCTATCATCTGCCTATCATGTAACACCTCAGTGTGGATGTCGTGTGTCGGGACCCTTTCCTGCAATTACTTGTATGTATGTGGTAACTTATGAAATTAGCTTTGTACATATTACCAACGATACTGAATGGCAGAGAGGTCTGTAGTGTGAGTTAAATGATATGATTTTGATGTGAGGAGTTTGTTACTTGGAACACATGTTAATGATGATTTTTTTTTTTGTCAGTCTTGAGCCATGGGGGTTCTGTCCCACTTTTTCTTTGCCATGATTGGGCTGGTTGTTGTGTTGAGCTCGCTGTAGGCATGGATATATGTGTCTGTGTGCGTCTTTCTCTGTGTCTGTATGCGTAAGTATGGTGATACCTTCCTTAAACTCATTTATCTGGACGTATGAATTGCTGTTCCTCCCATCTGTTTGTGCTTGTGTGAGGTGACATATGGGTTTGTGGGTGAGACCTAGTATGAATATGGAGTTATGATACTGTCTGATGACAAGTGTCTATGCTACTCGTGGTACTGGGGGCACATATTACTAAATGACACTAAAGGGTTGCGGTGTGGGCGAGATGTGGCTGTGATTTCAAACTTCACACATCCTGTAACTCTTCAGTTTGGATCTAGCATGTTTCTCTTTCCTCCAGTTATGTGTGGTGATGAATGGAACTGTGAATGCATTGACATGTGTGTGTATGTGTGTCTTTCTATGATTTTTGGCCAGTCATGGGTGTTCTGTTTCACTTTTTCGTTGCCACGATTGGGCTAGTTGTTGAGTCGAGATCGCTGTAGGCATGGAAATGACGTGTGTATGCGTCTCTATCTCTGTGTGTTTTTTTTTGTGTAAATGTGGTGATACCTTCCTTTATCTCGTTTGTCTGGATGTATGATGTGCTGTTCCTGCACTTATGCTTGTGTGAGGTGACATATGGATTTGTGGGTGACCTAGTATGAATATGGGAGTTATGATATCTGTCTGATGACCAAGTGTCTACTGCTACTCGTGGTACATGGGGGGCACATATTACTAAATGACACTAAAGGGTTGCGGTGTGGGCGAGATGTGGCTGTGATTTCAAACTTCACACATCCTGTAACTCTTCAGTTTGGATCTAGCATGTTCAGTCTCTTTCCTCCAGTTATGTGTGGTGATGTATGGAACTGTGTGAATGCATTGACATGTGAGTGTGTGTGTGTCTTTCTATGATTTTTGGCCAGTCATGGGTGTTCTGTTCCACTTTTTCGTTGCCATGATTGGGCTAGTTGTTGAGTCGAGATCGCTGTAGGCATGGAAATGTACGTGTGTATGCATCTCTATCTCTGTGTGTTTTTTGCGTAAATGTGGTGATACCTTCCTTTATCTCGTTTTTCTGGATGTATGATGTGCTGTTCCTGCACTTATGCTTGTGTGAGGTGACGTATGGATTTGTGGGTGAGACCTAGTATGAATATGGGAGTTATGATATCTGTCTGATGACCAAGTGTCTACTGCTACTCGTGGTACATGGGGGACATATTACTAAATGACAGAAAGGGTTGCGGTGTGGGCGAGATTGGCTGTGATTTCAAACTTCACACATCCTGTAACTCTTCAGTTTGGATCTAGCATGTTCAGTCTCTTTCCTCCAGTTATGTGTGGTGATGTATGGAACTGTGTGAATGCATTGACATGTGAGTGTGTGTGTGTGTCTTTCTATGATTTTTGGCCAGTCATGGGTGTTCTGTTCCACTTTTTCGTTGCCATGATTGGGCTAGTTGTTGAGTCGAGATCGCTGTAGGCATGGAAATGTACGTGTGTATGCGTCTCTATCTCTGTGTGTTTTTTTTGCGTAAATGTGGTGATACCTTCCTTTATCTCGTTTGTCTGGATGTATGATGTGCTGTTCCTGCACTTATGCTTGTGTGAGGTGAAATATGGATTTGTGGGTGAGACCTAGTATGAATATGGGAGTTATGATATCTGTCTGATGACCAAGTGTCTACTGCTACTCGTGGTACATGGGGGCACATATTACTAAATGACAGAAAGGGTTGCGGTGTGGGCGAGATTTGGCTGTGATTTCAAACTTCACACATCCTGTAACTCTTC
This sequence comes from Vandiemenella viatica, assembly GCA_031002005.1. Lineage (NCBI taxonomy): Eukaryota > Metazoa > Arthropoda > Insecta > Orthoptera > Morabidae > Vandiemenella > Vandiemenella viatica. The sequence continues at coordinate 257,398,289 of CM061919.1, forward strand.
AGTTTGGATCTAGCATGTTCAGTCTCTTTCCTCCAGTTATGTGTGGTGATGTATGGAACTGTGTGAATGCATTGACATGTGAGTGTGTGTGTGTCTTTCTATGATTTTTGGCCAGTCATGGGTGTTCTGTTCCACTTTTTCGTTGCCATGATTGGGCTAGTTGTTGAGTCGAGATCGCTATAGACATGGAAATGTACGTGTGTATGCGTCTCTATCTCTGTGTGTTTTTTTTCGTAAATGTCGAGATACCTTCCTTTATCTCGTTTGTCTGGATGTATGATGTGCTGTTCCTGCACTTATGCTTGTGTGAGGTGAAATATGGATTTGTGGGTGAGACCTAGTATGAATATGGGAGTTATGATATCTGTCTGATGACCAAGTGTCTACTGCTACTCGTGGTACATGGGGGGCACATGTTACTGAATGGCAGAAAAAGCTTAGGTGTGGGATAGACGTGTTGGTGCGAACAGTTTTGTACCTAGCACACATGATACTGGATGGTAGTGAGGTCTGTAGTGTGAAATAAATGAGATGATGTTGATGTGAAGAGTATGGTGCTTGGAACATATGTTACTGATGATTTTTTGGTCAGTTATGAGCCATGGGGGTTCTACCCCACTTTTTCGTCGCCATGATTGGGGCTGGTTGTTGTGTCTAGCTCGCTGAAGGCATGGAAATGTGAGTGTTTGTGCGTCTCTCTCTGTGTCTGTATGTGTAAATATGGTAATACCTTCTATAAACACGTCTGTCTGGACGAATGATTTTGCTGTCCCCTCCACTTACGTTTGTTTGTGCTAGTGTATTGAGATGTATGGATTTGTGGGTGAGATCTGATAGTCACTTTTTTACTGAATGGTAGAAAGGGTTGTGGTGTGGGAGAGACGTGTTGATGGTAAATGTAATCAACTGGGGCGTGATGAACACTATTTATGGTATAAACACTTAGGTTTATGGTGAAAACATGCCATCTTTTGCACACCTTCTATCTCGCCAGGCTGATGATATGTAAGGAGACTTCTGTTTTTCAGCCAGTCATGAGGCAAGAGAGTACTACACACACTTTTTTGTTTCCATGATTGGTACCGGTAGTTGTGTAGACTTGGACATGTGTATCTGCGTCTCTCTTTGTGCATGTAAGCGTAAGTAACTCGTCTGTCTGATGATTTTTGTAACGATAGTTCTGTCCAGTTAATCAGTTGTAACGACAATTCTGCCCCCACTTCATCGTTTCCGTGATGCTTGCTGTCAGTTCTGTCGATCTCGCTGTATGCATGTACAAGTGTGTGCGTGTGTCATTCCTCTGTGGATTTGAGTCTAAAATATATGGTTATAGAATTATCAACGTGTGCTTCTAACCATTGTTTCAGGGCTTAGACAATCTCCCATTTCGATGTGCTCTTTACAGTTTACTGCCGTTTGTGTTGGCATGTGAATTTTGATTCTCACTACATAAAAATCATTTAACAGAGAGGGGTGATGTACCAGAGAAGCGAAGGACTTGGGTACAAACCCAGTCAGACCATTGCTTGTGTGGTGTAGTATGGAGTCCACATTTTTTGTACATCAAATGCAAGGTGCAAAGGAGGGCAGTTAGATTTATCTGTGTAAAATATTCAGTAAGTGACATAATAAAGGAGCTGGGGCTGGGATGTCATTGGAAGATAGGAAGAGTGTTGAGTGGCTGTAGGTGGCGTATAATGCTGTTAGAATGGATATTGGTGGAATAATTCTGAGTGGCGTATGGAGCCTAAGTTGACCATGACCACAATCTCGCACTAGACTTTAGGTGATGAGGCCTGAATGGATAAAATATCTAAACACCCACTTTGACCTAACAATTTACGACAGTTCAAATGTGAGCACTATCTTAGGCGTAATAGAACCTATGGTGACGTTTTGGATACTTGTCGATGTGTGGGGATCTTCTATAAAAATGTGGGTTATGATGTCTGTTTGATGACCAAGAAACTATCAGTGAGCTAAGAGCATTATGGTAACTTTATCGTGGTTACTTGAACAAAGCATGCAATTACAAACAAATGTCACACTTGGTCCTGAATCCGAAGGTTGGCGTTAGATGGGAACATTTTAAGCCGAATGGAGAACTCTGCTGACACCTGATTGGTTGAAAAATATTTTCCTGGAGAATTTTCTTGGAAAACTGCAGTAGAACCACCTTAAGTGAACATTTTGGTAGCTGGCTACTGATTAGCAGAAGACTTTGCGAATTTTTGGTTTACTTTAACACACGAACAAAAGGTAACCCTGTCTGTAACTGATCAGGGGTTGGATTGGGAATCATTGGAAAACAGAAGGTGGTTTGAGGAAGTGCTGTGGGTATGTTGGTGATGAGGCTAGGGGTGGATCTTGGTGAAAGAATTAGGAATAGTGCACTGGATTTCTTCTATAAGTAAGTGGGTAAATTTTCTATATCTCTACCTTTGGCACAGGTGATGGTCTAAGGCATGTTCTGTGCTTAGCATGGTTTTATGGTGATTCGATTTTTATCACATAGGACTGGTGTACTTTGATTCCAAACGAATGAGATTAGTAAGATTATCAGACTGTGTTTCGTTCCTGGAACATCCGTGCTGTGCTGTAAAATACAGTTAAAGGTGGGTAAGTACATGCCACAGCGTATATCTCTCTGTTTCTAGTCAATCACTGATGTGTCACAAGGGATTGCTAAGGGCACTCAATTTGTGATTGCTTACGAAAACATTACAGAATTGATACATAGATTGGTCTGGATAGACAGACAATATAGGTTTGAGCTTGTTGGCAAAAAATTACGAGTGTGATGAAATATTTTTTTTATACCAGTGACAGCAGAGATTAGAGAAATAATGTGCTATACTGGTGCTTATACGAATTCTTTCTCCCCTCGTTCCATTCCATGGTCAAATTAGAAACTTTGATTTTTATAGCCTTGGTGTGGAAAAGGCTTTGTCACAAATATTTTCAAGTGGGCTCTTGTCCAAAGACAGGCTGGAAAAAATTACTGGCTGATTGGTTTGATATCAGTCGAGAGATTAACATGTAATCACTTCATAAATGTCTGTAGGGTTATTTTTTGTGCAAAGCACCCTCTGCCAAATTCGAATATCAGAACTGCATTATTCACCTGGAGTGATTTTGGGAAGCCATGGATGCCCCGGAACCTCCGTCCTCCCGAATGCGAGGCAAGAACGCGGCAGTCGCCCTGCATGCAGCGCCAAATATCGGAAACCGGGATACTTTGCACATGGCAGTCGATTTTTTTTTTTTTTTTAATGTCTCTCTAACAACGTGGCCTTTTGAGACGGGGAAAGGAATTCGGTCATGGTCTTTTGAAGGTAGCATCCCCGGCATTCACTTGGAGTGATTTTGGGAAACCATGGATGCCTGGAACCTCCGTCCTCCCGAATACGAGGCAAGAACGCTAAATGATTTCATGAAAACAGGTACACATAGAATTCTTCCTCGGTTTATATCTGGAAGTTTTTTATTTGCCCCACGTACCACGAGTATCAGTACGCACACTAACAACGTGGTCTTTAGAGACGGGAAAGGAATTCGGTCATGGCCTTTTGAAGGTAGCATCCCGGCATTCACTTGGAATGATTTGGGGAAACCATGGATGCCTGGAACCTCCGTCCTCCCGAATGCGAGGCAAGAACGCTAAATAATTTCATGAAAACAGGTACACATAGAATTTATATCTGGAGTTTATGACGGTTTTTTTTCTCCATATCGAACGTTAAAAGGAAACATTTATGCTTTTTTTATTCAAGGCAGGTATCCTCTCTAGGTATGGAAACTAAAATTTTGATTTGGAAATTGATGAGTTGGGACGGCTTTTTCAATAAAAACACCGCGGCCGGACTCGAACCGGCGACCTAGTCCCAACGCTACCGATGTCTGTTCACGTAATATCCGTTGATGTGGACTTTAGTAAAAAAATCGCAATGGGTCACGCTTAAGTATTTTTCACGACACAGAACAGAAGAAAATATTTTACTGTGTGTGTCGATAGTAGCCAAGATGTTCAGGGAATTTCTGTAGATGTGTTGAAACAGTGTACACATTTCACAGAGCGCGCATTCCAGAACAGAAATAGCCATTGCCCAAATAGTCGAGTGGGTATTTCCGTAGGTATGTTGAAACAGTGTACACATTTCACAACGCGCGCATTCCAGAACAGAAATAGCCATTGCCTCAGGGCTTGGGTGGGCGGTGTGGAATATCTGCGCCCAAAGATATTAAGCCCTTGGGAGATGGTGCCATCTGTGCGAGCGGTCGGGGAACTAACATATGCGCAAGCCCACCCGGTGTCGCCATCTGTGCGGCTGGTTGAGGAACTAACGTGTGACGTCATACGACCTTGAACGCTATTGGTCCATTAGAATTTCCCGCCATCCAACTGTGACGTCACGCGGACGAGTGGAGTCTCTTCCGGGGCCGGCTTAAGATCTTTTGTTCCAGAAAACAGGTTCTCCTCCTACTATTAGTCCGTAGGCTTTTTTAGCTCCACCTAGCAGTGTTGCTAACGAACAATTGTTCAGTGAAGCAGCCTTAATTTATGGTGAAAAATGAAGCAATTTTTTAGGAGAAAGGGCCACTAAGTTTTTGTTTTGAAAATATAGCTTGCCACTTTTAACTTTCGAATATTAGTTACAGTAATTAGAAATTTAATATCAATATTACCACTTAGTTAAAAGTCAGATTAATTTGGTTTGATTATTAAAATAGACATCATGGTTTCACTTGGTACTTTTATCAAATACAACCAACTAGACACCAAATGAAAATTCTTTTATAGTAAATAACATTTTCAAACACTTCTGCTTCCGTTTTCGTTTCCGCTTCCGTTACCACTAAAAACAAATATAACATCTGCTTCTGTTTACGCTTCCCTAGTATTAATACATTCACTGCACCGAGATATAAAAGCAATCGCTTATTTATTTCCTTACTATAAAAGCTATCAGAGAATATAAGGAAACCATCTACATCTAAAGAGTATAAATTAACAAAAACTAATAATCAATATGTTGCTTTAAACGAAATATATACTTTTCTTTCAGTGCTCTGACCATCATTTCTTTGCAGTTGTTAACTAAATAGAATTGTTATTCAGTATCTTGCATGACCTTGATTTGGTAGTAACATCTCTGACATTGTTAGTTTGGCAACGAAAGCCGGGAGCGTGACGTCACAGCTAGCGACCATGCTCAGCCTTTTATCGGTACAGAATAGATTTATATATACATTTTATCTTAATTTAAATTACTCATGCTCATTGCTTAGATTGTCTGTATAGTTATTTGCATTGTTAGTTAGTCGTTGTGAGTGTTGAGAGGTGACTGATCGCAACCGACGAGACAGTACCCTTGATCTTCGTCTCAGCTGATTGCTGCGAATGAATCAGCTCGTTAAGTGTGGCCGGGTATATTACCTCCACTCCATTACCACCGCGCTCCGCGCAATTAACGGCTTCAAAGCCCATTCGTCTCGTTAAAGCAGACAGCAAGTGCCGAGAATCACCCACTACGCTCCAGGCATAAAATCCATTTACACTGCAGGTGCCGCAATCACGAAAACTGAGTTTACGGCGGAAAATCAGAGAGACTGAGGTGGCTAATGTACTGAAAATTGGTGAAACGATTTCTAGAAAGCACACATTTAAAAACGAACAAAAATCACGAATAGTGTATCCCAGCATGTCCCAGTTTACTAGCTTCCAAGACCATCAAAAAGGATTTCATGTGAATCTCAATGAGAGGATTATGTGCAGGAAAGTTTGGATGAAATAGAGAGGAGAGGTCAAATTGATAGATTTTTCTAAGGCATTTGACAAAGTGAGCCATAAATGGTCGTAAATACTGTAAAAACCATTGGAGTGAATGAAAAAGTGGTTTGTTGCATGGGAGAGTGCTTAAAAGGTATAAAGCAAATAGTGTAGAAAATTCAGTATAAAAATAAGTGGAAATGAAAATGGGTGTGCCATAGGGTTGTGTTTTGGGCCCACTAGTATTCATATTCTAATGAATGATTATTTATGTTGACGGTTTACACTTAGAAATCAGGTTATTTGCATATGACTTAATGTTATATAATAGAACTACCAGTTAGATGCGGCTTCATCCATTTGAAAATATATTATAGTATGACAGATTTCTTTAATAATAGTAATAAATATTCCATGTAACAATAAAAATATATTTACCTCCTACAGAAACAACACAATTCCACAATATTTAACCATTATTAGATCAATCAATTCTGCTTTAAAATAGAAACTTACACATTCAAGTAGGAATTGTGGCATTTGATTGATTTCATAGTCCCAGCTCTACTAAATTTCACTGAAGTACTTGACCTATTATTTGTTAATATTACAGGCTTAATTTAGTTTTGCTCAAACAAACTGACAATCTGTTGGCCAATTATTGCAATTGGTTATGTTGGGGTTGATATATTAACACATGTGCAAACGTGTTAAATGATTTGGTAAGGACCGAACTTTAAATGTTTTAACGAACTAAAAAAATTACACAAAAGAAAAGAATTAAGAACTTAATTACCGTTTTTATCTTTCTACTTTGACCTTTAAATTTATGTGTTAACCATATTTTTAGTATTGCAATCTGTTAACAGATTGCGTAATGGTAATTTATTTATTTAAATTAGTAATGTTGCAACATGAGGAAGAAATTTAAATATATAATCTATTATTTTCAGCTTCGCCATCTGCCAACAGAGTTGTATGTCTATGCGCAAATTACCAGAAACTAAATACATACGTCTTAAAAAAATTAAATAAGTTTAAGAATATTTATATACTCTGCTACAGGACTAATAGTTTATCAAGTGCATCGATTTTCTAACTTTAAATTTAATACACCGTTTAAAATGTCACAAATTTGTTATTCTGATCTCTGAAAAGCAGTGTGTGCGATTTCCCGAAGAAGCAAAGAATAGACGCGTCAGTAACATTTACGCAGTAGGAGACTCTTTGGTGTTGGCGAAATTCGAATCGATAATGAAAATTCTCGAAAGAACTATCCGCTATTGCGGGATACAAACGATGCTATGTCTCCATGTGCCAAATTTTATTTACATCTGTTGAGCAATGAAGACGTGAGTGAGTCAGATGTTTAAACACCCAAAAATACATCCATCCAAACTTTCTCATTTATATATAGGCTATAAAGATGAATGTATGTTTGTTTGTTTGTTTGTTCTTCATACAAATCCACAGTTTTCATCCTATCTCGATGAAACTTTGCACACTTATCCTTTGAAGCAAGGAGAAAAATACTGTCTACATTTAGTTGAAAAATTATCTGTATAAATAATACATGTTGTCTCATAATTTCGAAACACTACTGAATGGCGATAGACAGACGCGTTGGATATGGACGTCTGTATACTGCTTTTTCGTGTAACAGTCAGACAGCTCAGTGGTTAATGCACTTGCTTAGAAATGTTTGGGTCGAGGTCTCCTGTTCAAATCTCCGTGGAGGCTAATATTTTTAAAAATTGTTTTTGATCGTAAGAGTCACGCCTGGGCCGTAGGTTATTCGGGTTGAATGTTAAACTGTAGATATCACAAAGTTAGGGGTGCAATGCGAGGCAAATCGTAGGTAGTCTTGCAATGCTGTAGGTGTACACTTTAGTGCGTTATAATGATTCCTCAAGGGGTTGTTCGCAGTCAGAGAGAGAGAGAGAGAGAGAGAGAGAGAGAGTGAACCGCAGTAATAATACTATAAATACAGAATTAAGTCTCTGTCTTTGTGTTTCGTTTTGACGACCAAATGACTATATCAATGTTGATGGAATTTGACAAAAAAAAAAACTGTATGAAGGGCACAGGACATTTTCTGCGGTATGTTTAATAGTTGTAGTCACGAAATTTTGAGATCTTATCTAATGGTAATTTCGTTTAAATTTGTTGGAGAATATGCGAAAATCTGTAATTTACGAGTGCAACGAAATACTTCTTCCGCCAACCTATTTAGGTCGCAATGACAGAAGGGATAAGATTCGAGAGATAAGATGCCGTACTGATACATTTATGTATTCTTTCTTTCCTCGTTCTGTTCGGGATTGGAATACTCTAAAATAGGATTGGTGCTTAGCACCCTCTGCCACCCACAGTAATTGTGAATTGCAGAGTATAGATGTAGATGTAGATGAAATATGTTGGAAACTGATTCTCTTCAAGAGACTGGTTCGACGGTAGAATGATATAGTGATAGCTTTCCTGTCATATTATGCCGACTCGGTGTTGTTTGGGTCCAATCCTTCGTAACCAACAACTTTCTATATTCAATTCTGTAAAAAAAATTTAATCCACGCGGATACGAGCTAGTTTATAATATTACTAAGATTAAAACGGGGAAAGGCTGAGAACAGTTGCAGGGTGAGGCGGTTAGGTCAATATAAGATGGAGATAAATAGAAAGAAGAGTGAAAAAGCAAAAGGTTGATTACGGTCATAGGAGGGGAAGGAATGCTTGTTGAATTGAAATGTAAATATCTTGGTATTACATTTGATAATAAACTCAACACGGCAGGATACATTGGGCAGATGGCAGGAAAAGGCTTCGAAATCCTTCATTTATTGGAGAAAGTAATGATGGGATGTACCAGAAAATTGAGGGAATATGGTTAGACGTTTGTTTTAAATATTTGTGTAGTCTGAGACCCTGATTTTTGGTATCAAATACAGGAGTTGGAGGAGGCGCACAAAAGAGCTGCTAGATTTGCCTCTTGAAATTACTGCAGGGTAATATCAGTACCTGATATGTTAAATGAGAAGAAATTGGATTGATTGGATAAGAGTGCTGCATGGAAGGATAAAGATGAGCAAGACCACAAGCTGGTATTCGATTTCAGGCACGAGGTGTGGGAAAATTTTCTTTTGCAGGTAAGGGAATGGAATAAATTACCAAGGGAAGTGGTGATAAAAGTTACAGCGTGAACTCATGGCTCCGGCAATCCATTTCTTCGCTGCCGCCTAACAAAATAGAACGCCTTGATCTTGTAAGATCTAATGTTGTGCATATTTCGGCTCCATCTTATTTCATTGCATAATCCTCTTCGTAACCAACCTGTAGATTTTAACGACAAATGTACCTTTCTTCATGACTGGTTTCAAACATTAATTTAATGGGAAATATTTCTGAACCACTGCAAACCGAGATTTGTTCCTGGAAATTATCGTAGAATTCAATCAGTGACGGATATGATAAAGGAGCTGGAATGGGATTCATTGCAAGACAGGAGGAGGATGAGGAGCGTCTTGGGAGTGTACAGGGCGTATACTGGCGATGAGGCATGGAAAGATATTAGCGTAGGTATGAAAATAGTGCATGGAAGGGAAAAGATGACCATGACCACAAGCTGGCACTCGATTTCAGGCACAAGGGTGTGGGAAGATTCTCTTTTTTAGGTAAGGGTGTCAGGGATTGGAATGAGTTACCATGAGAAATGATGAATAATTTACCGAAAACGCTGAAAGAATTTAACGATAAAATTTGTAGAGGGCAAATGTACGTGGGTGCAGGATAGGGGGAAGATGGGTGTGTAGGGAAATTGCCACCGGAGCCTGTGCTCCATTGAAATTAAATTAAATTAATGTTAATTAATGGGTAACCTGCAGATAAATGGGTAACCTGAATTCTCCTTGGCTACAATAGGCAGATCTATGGACAGAGAATACAACGAAATCATCTACATCGAATAAATAATAAACATGTCGATTTAAAGGAAATACATACTGTTCTTTATGATTGCCTTGAAATTTAAAACACATTTAACCAATACAGAAACATAAATATGTAATCTAAGTTTTTAGTGACATTTACGAATAGAGAATGAAAACTTCTCTAGTCATTGCTAGCCCGCCAACGAACACTGGACGGGTGACGTCACAGTTTTAAAGACACAAAATGGTCTTTTAGTGGTACTGATTTCATCGTTTTATATCGTACGAAATTTCTGGTTCCCTACCTTCATGATTTATCCAACTGTACTGCGTTAAATGTAGTGTAAAGCAGTCACTGGTTGATTTTAAGACTTTTCTCTAACCCACAAGTACAAGTACAAAATCGTATTTCTTGTTGTTTATTACAATGCGATAATACGGATAAAGTCACCGAGAGGGCCCAGTAACGGTTGGTTTATACGCAATTCTCTCTTATCTTAGGCCAGTGGCCAGTGGCTTAGCTGGAAACTTTATCTTATAACATCACGCTTCAAGTCTCTTCGTTAGGAATGTTGAGGTGGAGATTCTTACGCTCCCTTAAATCTCAGCGTGGTAACCAGAGTAATGTAAAAATTTATACCGACATTACACCAGCTGCGCGCATTAAGGCGCCACCCCACTAGACGGGCTAAGGCGCATTCCCACGATTCCTTGTAACGAAGGTGAGACGAGACGGGACCTCATTAGCCGAAGTGTAGGGACGACAGCGGGCCGCAGGTTAGTCCTAGCTTACCTCGCCGCCACCTCCGCACCACGTTGCCTATTGTCGTTTGGCACAGAGCACTTTACAGCAACAGAAGGGGTGCGCACCGCTGCTGCAAACCGATGGCAACAGCGCACCACTACACACGCCTGTGATGTTTACCGACTCAGAATGGGTCGCTGCGTCTCGTCTCCGCTAGCAGAGGCGGCCCTGTTCCCATGGCGTGTGGTTGAGTATTCGTCCCGTCCCGTCCCGTCTCGTCCGGTCCCGTCTCACCTTCGTTACAAGGGATCGTGGGAATGGGCCTTTAGGAGGAGCAGGACCAGGTTCGGTAGTTCTGATTGTAGTTTTTAGGCTGTTTTCCGCAGTACTCAGTCGAATGCTGGGACCGTCCCCAATCTCCGCCTCATGAACTACACAATTCACAAACAGAAATACACATATCGAAGAAATCGCAGACAGATAGCAGCACTTAAGCTCCCCCTATTGCTCAATGAACTGACAGTGCCTGGTTCTAACTGCCTACTGGAAACATCGAATAGGATTAATTCGCAATTAATAGATCTAATAACAAACTATATTATATATTGTAATGTACCATTAAAGAACAGAGAGTGAAAAACGTGTTTTATTATTATTAATTATTTTGTGGGTCTCGAGGTGGTCTGCCACCGCCGAGCAGGTTTTGCGTCGTCTCAGTCATAAGAGCATAAGCTACATCTGCTGGTCGAACATTAGGGGTGATGAAGTGTCGAACAGACGGGTGACATGGATCACAGCTGAGGGCAGACCCTACGGTCTGGATACGTCTTCAGTAAAAATAGAGAAAAAAAGTGAAATCTGTACCAAGAATAAAGCGTGAGGCGGAGTCAAAGAGTGCAGCCAATAGGGACAATTTTTAGTATTGTTACAAAATCTTCTCGGGTGTCCAGCCGGATGGTGGTGTAAAAACACAACGTTTCGACAGCTGACTCTGCTGTCTTCATCAGGTATCTGGTGGTCGTTCTCGGCTGTGCCTCGACTGACATGGCCGCCCATCGAACCTCCTTTATACCTTTAGCTGTCGAAACGTCGTGTTTTTACACCACCATCCGGCTGGACACCCGAGAAGATTTTGTTGCATCGGTACGCCGGGAAAGTCTTCACTCACACATTTATTATTGTTATTAACTGAGAGCGGTATGTTGCATGCCTGGTAGCAAACTGGCGGTCAATATCTTCCCTCGTAATACGGAGATTGGAGGACTGCGTCAAACTGGGGTGGAACAGGAGGCTGCCTCGCGGCGACGCGGACCAGAGTGGACACTTGGTGGTAGCCTACCTGTAGGGGAAGTTCGGCCACCCAGCCTCGCCCACAGCGGAGGTCAGCAGAGGTCAGCCCACCGACCGGACAACTAGATTCGTCTACCACTGTAATAACAATTCAGGAAAGAGAAACTTTTGCATAGCCATTTGTCACCTAGTGAACGCTCTGAGATAGACACTCTTGCTCTAAAGAGAAACCGAACGTGGTGGTGTAACGGCTATCGTTCTGACCTCGCATTCGGAAGGACGGCGGTACGAATCCCCGTCCAGGCATCCAGGTTTGGGTTTTCCATGGTTTCCCAAATCACTCCAGCAAATGCCGGGATGCTTCCTTTAAAAGGACATGACCAAATTCCTTCCCATTCCTTGCCCCCCATCCTTTCCCGTCTCCAAAAGATCTCGCGGTTAGAGAGACGTTAAGAAGATTAAAAAAAAAAAAAAAGATCTATAGAGAAGCTTTATATGCCGTTGTGTTTTGAAGAGAAAATTAATCTTTGTTAAATTTTGTAAAGTAAAAATATGTTCAAGTGCTTAATTAAATCCTAAAGCCAGATTGTAAACATTGTTTTCTCTAGGTCCCATCCAGTCATACAATATGTCACTTGACTTGGTTAAAAATTCCACTTATTAAATAATTCATGTTCAAATTTGTATATCTTGATATCTGGATGTCACTTCCCACATAATAGGGAACACTCCAAAAGCAATCTCTGGCGCCCACCTGATTTTGAAATATTAAAAACTACTTGTAAATTAATAACAGGAAGTAAATGGTCACAGTGAGGCAAAAAAGTAGCTCTCCTCAACATATGGGGCACTTCAATGTTGTGATTTAATTTAATTGCTTTAATTGCGATGGAGCACACGATCCGGTGGCCATTCTCTTAGCCACCTAATTACCCCTTTTCATTTTATTTTTTTATTATCTTATGTAATTTGAGTGTATAACTCCTCCGCGTCTACTTTTGCAATTTACAAATTTTAAGTTTAAATTCCTTCAGCGTTTTTGGTAAATTATTCATCACTTCACTTGGTAATTTGTTCCAATCCCTGACACCCTTATTCACAAAAGAGAATTTTCCTACCCCCTTATGAATGAAATCGCGTGATTCCAATGTCATCTTTCATCTATCATACACTATTCGTAAATCATTGACCAATATCCCTCCAAGCACCATCACAAACCCTGTAAATTCGCAGCACTCTCTTCACCCCCCTCCTGTCCTCAAATGACTGCCAATCCAGCTCCTTTATCATATGAGTTACTGAATGGGTCCTGCGATAATTTCCACAAACAATGTGAACAAAACATCCGTTATATCTCTGTTTTAGAATTTTCTGATGCAGAGCTCCATTTCAACACTACTACAAATGAAGCTCCTTTATCCTACCAGTTTACGATTAAGTTCTGTGCTAATTTCTTTTTAAAAAAATCTATCAGATTTTCTTTGCACCCCTTCCAACTCCTGTATTTGACACCCAAAGTGCGGATTACATACTGCACCACCATATTCAAGCAATGGTCTGAACAAGGGTTCGTATCACAACCCCCTTACTTCGTTAGTACTTCTTTTCATCACCCTCTCCAGAAAATGCGGGATAGTGATGCCTCGCCATATATCTGCACAATATGTCATTAAAAATCTCACTTTTTTGTCAAATATTGTTCCAAGACATTCACCAAGCACTGCCACCTTTAAACACAAAAAATTTGTATCTTATCTGAGTACCTTCTACACTGCTGTTTTTGGTATTTATTTTCTTCCCATTTTGCCCTGCGTATGCAGATATCCTGTCCAGATCCTCCTCTTAACTGTTCACTAGGATTCCGATCTTTAGTAGAAGTCACATTTTTTTCCTGCCTTCCTTTGAGATGTAATGCTGAGTAAAACAATGATTGAATGTTTCTGATTGTATTTAAATTTATTTTAAATTGCATATAAATGGGTATTTATGCCATTTTACTAGTTTTGATCATATTACGATAACATTGATGGTCGTATGGTCATATTTTGAGGAAAAATCTGGTAATTTATTTACTAGTACCGCTAATTCACTAGATTAAATAAGAAGAAATGAAGATAATTGTTCATGAAATGTACTCCTATTATATATTGGAGGAAAAACCAAACTAATTGTCACTGAAATGGTCAGAATTCACCAGACAAGAATTAAAGTTATGCATTATTGTCATTCTCTAAACGTAATGTTCCGCCCGCCTTTTAATATCGACAATGCAGCAGCAGCATGCCTGTGTCGATCCGCGTCAGTCAGTGTCTCAATGAAATACTTTTGAAAATAATCCTCAGTTGGTGATAAATCTGCAGTGGATCAGTGATTACCGACATGCCGATTTTTTTTTTTTTATGAAAGTGCGAAGTTGCAGAGTTGCGGAAGGGAATTTGGAGAGGAGTATTTTAGTACAGTTTCTTTTTTTAAATTATGTGAAATTAAAGTGATTTCAACAAAATGATTTAAAATTTAATATTCCAATGGTGCCATAAGTTCACGGAAACAAATTATGACGTCTACGTGAAAGCGACACTACTAGATAAAATAAATGATGTGTGATTGAACATTTTTGATGTATAGTAAATTTAAATGTTTGCTCATATTTTTATGTCAAATTTACCAATTTTCAATGTCATATTTGCCTGCATATTTCTCTACTTTTTTGGTCATGAAGATCCTTCTGCTAACTGTTCACTCTTTTTCTTATGGTTTTAAGACTCGTTAACATCTATGTTTTTAGAGGCGGTAAAGGAATGGGAACAATGAATCGGAAGGAATTTGGCCACGGCCGTTTTTGGAGGGACCATCTAGGCTTTCGCTTGGAGTGATTTAGGGAAACATTTAAAAACCCGAAATTTTGATGGCCAGACTGGAATTCAAACCTGCGTCCTGCTGAATGCGAGGCCAGAGCGTTACCGCTCACACACCAAGCTTGGTTAAAAGTTCACAATCCTCGCCTTTTTTCATTCGTATAATACAACTTTATGTAAACTGCAAACAACATAAATTTGGACTACAAACAACCATTCATTAGAATAGTGACCAGCAATGGTTCTTATACGTTAAGATCTCTATGACATTTCCGATTGAAACTCCTTCGTTCAAGCTGAATTTAGTTACCAGTCCAACTGACATAGAACGTAATATGTTGTTTGTAATTCTCTTTGTAACCTTCTCCTCTTAAACTGCAACACTATACATCTTTTTATCTGATTACTAATCTTCCCTTGGTTGTGTCTTAAGAAAATCAAAGATACGCAACTTTTACCTTTCTTTAGTAAGTTCCTCCTAGGAATCCATCTTTTAGTCATATATGATTTTAAAGTCTAGCTATTCGTTTCTCCTCTGTTTTGCTTTCTTTATCTGAAACTAGCAGAGTTCCCGGCGTTGCCCGGTATAGTTGGCGTAGATTTACCCGTACACTATTTTTATTCCCGCAATGAGAAACATTTATACAAAGTTTCATTAAATTCCCGCCAACTTTATTCGAAATTAAAGCAAAAATAGATTCACCCGCCTCCTACCAAGAAACGGGTGGGTTGAAGTTTATTTGCACGAACACTACTTTTATTCGTCCGAAAAGATTCATGTATATCAAACTTCGTTAATTTGGTTAAGAAATTGCATTATTACATTACTGAACAACGCTAGATTATGTTAGAAATTCACATTTATTTCAATTGCGAAGTGAATTGACATACTTTTTGCTCGAAACGCCAGATTCTTTAACTCCGCAGATTCATCATTTTATACAAATATCAAAAGCCGGAATAAATCGTAAACAGAAGACTAACGCTGATGGCCAGAGACATTG
Source organism: Vandiemenella viatica (assembly GCA_031002005.1). Classification (NCBI taxonomy): domain Eukaryota; kingdom Metazoa; phylum Arthropoda; class Insecta; order Orthoptera; family Morabidae; genus Vandiemenella; species Vandiemenella viatica. Next base: position 257,413,876 of record CM061919.1, read on the forward strand.
TCCAGAGATCGTGCTTAAAGAACATCTTGTGTTGTTTTTACGGCTATCTATGGCGTTTAAAAATAGAATATACCGAATTAAAGGAAAGTTCAAGTTATGGCTATCTATGGCGTTTGAAAATTGAATATACAGAACTAAAGGAAAGAATACTTCAAGTTACGGCTATCTATGGCGTTTAAAAAATGAATATCTCGAACTAAAGGAAAGAATACTGCAAGTTTTGTTTAGTGGGCAAAACAGTTATTTGCTTTCATTAAAGGCTATGGTCAGAGATATTGTAATTGTATGTTTAGTGCGAAGTACATGGAGGAAGGAAATATATGGAGACGACGCAAGAGACCTTCACCACGCATTGAAGTGAAGCCGGGTGGAGGAGGAGTGGGGGGCTAGGCCGAACCCATACAGACACGGGGTATATGTACAAAAACCTCAAGGGGACTCTAGGATAAATGTAACGCTGCAATCTGGTGATGGATTATTATGTAACTCGATGAGACAAATAAAAAATGAAGAATAGAATTGTTTGATATCATGCTTAGTTTTCGAGATATTCTGTCTCAAACGTGAAATGTTTTTGGTTGAAATTCAGAAGAAAACATTGGTCAAAGTCAAATTTGATGACGGATTCTTATTTAGAAGACGAGACAAATAGAAAATAAAGAATAAATTTTTTTTCGATATCTCGCCTAGTTCTCGAGATATACTGTTTCAAAAGTGAGGTGTCTTGAGTTGAAATGCAGAAGAAAAATTTCGCAAAAGTCAAATTTAATGATCGATTCTTATGTAACACGACGAGACAAATCGAAAATAAAGAATAAAATTTTTCGATATCTTGCTTAGTTTTCGGGATACACTGGGATTGGGCATGGGCGCCTCCTGCCATATCCCTTATTACCCTTCCAAACCATAACCCTTTTCGAAAGGTGCAATTCACCCTCCGCCAAACACTTTTAGTGAATCGCGGAGTAATAATAATAATAATAATATTAATATGCGGCCTGGATCAAAAATTAATTCTGCTAAAGCCACAATGGTGTACATGCAGAATGGATATTTCAGTTTTTTTACTACCACTTGTGGTTAGGTTGAAATGCGGCCTAGATCAGAATAAAAATAGTTATCTTGTTACCATACATCGTAAGCTTAATTGAGAATACCTGCAAGCAGTTTATATCACGATACACGTTTTGTCACTAACTTGGTTCTCATGAAATTACTAACAGTAATAGATAAATTCTTTGTCCCTTATGGAACAACAAAACCATTCTGGTACAGACTGCATTTAGACCTAACCACAATCTCCATTAAATTGCCGCTACAGAATCAAACTAAGTAGACATACCCACAAATTGCAAACTGTATTTGCAGTAACAACATCGTTTGCTTCATCAAGATTCCTAGATTGCATAGCATAATTTAACACATTTAATTTAATCATACACTGTTAGTATAAACTGTAACGTGATGAAAGAAAGCGCAATATTAAATTCACTGAATCGCGATGTAAAACACACCACTTTAAATCTCATTTTCAACACTCGTTAAAAAGTAATGCTAGTCTGTTACATATGTGCAAAATAGCAAGGTATGCTGATTTTCTACACTACACTAACAAAAATTTGAGAACATAGTCATCCCATTGAGAGCTATGACTAAATATTTATAGATAGGTACCGAAGTTTGCAAAACCTACCGTCCACTTCAACAACGATAATTAGAATTCAACTTACTTATGAAATGATATTCCAGGTTCTTTCCTCTCTTGCCTATTTGTGCAACCGTATGCAACACAAGATGACATTATAAAACCCTTATACACATTACAAAATGAAATAATCACAGTATCTAACACAATGTGATCATCGCATTTGTTTGGGATCGCAATATCGCCGCTACCGCCTCTACCCATGCGCGAGAGTTTAGAGCCTGCTTCACAGATTTAACGTCACTTCTCCTCCATATATTTCCTTCCTCCATGGCGAAGTATAGAACATCTAATCCTTCCATCTTTGGGATTTGTAATCATACGTTCAGAATTTCATGTAATGCTCCTTCGTTGCTTAACATTGAAACATAAGACATGCCAAACAACCGAATTAAGATTCTAAGCTTTAAAACGGTGAAAACCCCATCGAAATCTGCTCCGTAGTTTCCGAGTTTTTATAAGACCAATATATCCGGTTTTCGTTTTATAGATATAGAATAGATAAGATGCATACTTTACCTTACTTTATTTTTTGTACTATTATTGCAAGACTACCATCAGTTATATGATCGCAGCTAAACTTTACCTCTTTTCTTCCGCAGCTTCTCAGATATTACAATTACTTTACACATTTTTTACATACTTTTATATAAATAATCTTTTCATTTAAGGTTCAGTTATTTCCATAACTTTAGCAGCTTCCCTCCAGCCTCTTCCTTATTATCCATCTTTCTTTTCATGCCTCTCCTTCTCAATGAATAATCATGTAAATACATCGTCTACCCTTTGGCCTCGGTCTGTTGCGGCCAGCTTATTCTTTGCTCCAAAAGATGATCCCAACAATGCCATTAATAAATAATATTCACAAATTATAATATAAACTGCCGTCTTAGCCCGTCAAAAATTACGTGTGAAAGGAATGTTCTGGCAATTGACTGCTATTGACTAAATAAATAGAACTGATGTTATGTAATGATGCTTATAACCGTATTTTATAATTTGTACATAATTTGGTTGTAGTTTACACAGCGATACAGATGGAACGTTTACTGAATTAATGATTTCAGAATTAGGGAACCAATGAAATTGATAATAAATTAGGAATCCCAAAACTTTACGCTATAGCACGTGATATTGATTTTATTCCTGGTTCAGGTCTCATTCAGCGCGATAAGTACGGAACTACTTCCATCCATATGAAATAATAACTGCATTAACTCGGCTCTTGTGAAAGCAGTTCAAATTATTTATAAAACTAAATTCATTATGAATTATTCTGTAAAAATTGTTTCAGTTGCCACTTTGCAACTGTCTGCATTTCAACGTAACCACAACTTCTACTAATATTGCTGTTCAAAATTCATAGTTTCTGTTACCCGTGTAGGAATATATTCACTGTATTTCGATCTGAATTTGATCTAATTGGAATATTTACGTATGTCTGATAAAGAGACATCAGTAATAAAAGCAACTAATAATTAATATATTAATTTAAAGGTAATACATACTTTTATTTCAGCGTTTCGGCAAATAATTTCTTCGAGTATATTATAACAGTGTCCTAAAATATCTGCATCGAATATAAATATCTTGTAAGCACTTCATAAATGACGTATTGAACGCAGAGTTTTAGCAATTCTTCGGTAACTAAGTATAATTTTCATCACATAACACACATAATTTTGAAAATGATGTAATGTAGATATTTCTTAGCTTACTGTAAGAACAGTATCGCTGTACAGAGAGTATAAGAAAAACCTACATCAGCGAATTTTAATTATGAAAAAACAACTAGTAATTAATATGTCGATTATTACGAAATACGTACTTTTTTTTAGGGTGCTGGCAGCTCGTTTACTCGTGGATGCTCAGCAAAATAGAACTGTTATTAAATAACGAGCATAACCTCGAACAACATCTCCGGTCGTAGTTGGTTGGGCAGTGGAGGCGTGACGTAAGAATGTGACAGACATCGGTACATCGTGACCAAGAATGGCGTTTTATATAGACAGATAATGAACCACTTTTATGTGCATTTATAGGCTGGCATGAGGTGTGACCGCTGCACACCTCTCTCTGTCGGTTAGTAAAAATTATCGAATATGTCCGGAAGCATTACACATTCATCACCTTTAACTACGAAAGAAAATCGCCAGGCGCACGTTATGGCATGTAGTTTTGGATGGCCTCCAATTAGATCAGGTGGAGGGTTATTACGTCCGGCACGAGAGCGCGCTCTGGTCTCCCTTAATGATACCGGAGTTTTCGATCGGCAATGCGCTGAAGCTTTTTTTTTTCTCTTTTTTTGGGCCTTCTACGAGAGTTTTATTCGAACTGCAGACAGCATCACTTTTCGGCCTCGATATTCTTTTTCACGTCTACCACGGAAAAGAAATAAACTTAGAGAAGAATCTCAAAATCTTTTCTCAAAGTAATTTGCTGAAAATAATGACTTTGGCGAACTCTGCTATTAGGAAATATGACCAAATAATAAATCCGGGGAAGTGATAAACTGTACTTCGGCACTTTCCTTCCTTCTCTTAAACTTATAACATCCTTCCCGTGGTCCTTATTAAAAAAAAAAATCTACTTTACCTAATAACTCAATTTAATACCTCAGATTATTTCTCATAGTAATTCTCAACAATTCTACTTTTACCAACAGGAATGAGTACTTTTTATGTTGTATTTTATATTTGAGAGGGCTTTTAACGTACACCCTCCGGTGATAATTTGATGTTTTGTGCTTTCTCTTTTTATCTGAAAGAAAAACGTATACTGTAACAGAAAATATTTCTCTTTCTTCAAGAAAATCACCGATTCTATAATTAACATTAAACTGTACTACATGCACTAAATCACAATTTTTTTCCATGACTCCTGATACACCTTGTACCGTACTCAACATAACTTTTTCAGGAATATATTTTTCCTTGGCCGCAGCTGTTTTCTACGTAAATCGACGTCTCCACATTTGAAGTCAAACTGTTTACATAACACTTCCGCAGCCATTACCAATCTAATCAGCATTGGTCATGTTTCTCCATGCATTTATGTTATCATCCTCCTTAATGCGTCCATCATAAAACCATGTTCTCACCTCGCATTCGGGAGGACGCCGGTTCGAATCCCCGTCCAGTCATCTAGATTTGGGTTTTCCATGGTTTCCCAAATCACTCCAGGCAAATTCCGAGATGCTTCCTTCAAAGGGCCATGGCCGAATTCCTTCCCACGCCTTGCCCCCCATCCTTTGCCGTCTCTAAAGACCTCGCTGTTAAGAGACGTTAAGCAGTTAAAAAAATTTAAAAAAACATAAAAATCATCATTCTCATCATAATCGGTCCATTTTTAACCAGCGTTCTCATCTCAGTTTGTCCATCTACTACAATCTTCTTTGATGTATCCTTGGTGTCGGGTTTGTTCCTTGAGACCAAAGATGCTCCCAATAGGCTATTAGAACCTAATATTCGTACTGTTAATAATAACAGCAATAATATCTTTATTTTTACATATTATTTATTGCAAGCTGACGTGACACATATCCTTTATGTACTTTAATTTAGTAAATAAATTTAATGTTACCTTGTTTGGGCGTGTCACCTGGAGTTTATTTTTCGTCTCATTTGTTACCTCTACGATGACACATGACACTCCCCTTAGAGTTTTCTACGCCAACCAGAAAAAAAAAGACATACCTAATCTCTTCCGAATCTTCAGTATTGTTTCTGTAGAAACGTTTTATGTCTCCTGTGCAACTCCGCTAATTCTCACTAGTATTATATTACTGACAACAAATAATTTTACGTTCAGTAATTGGGAAATTGTTGACATCTATTTCAAACACAGTTCTGTAAAATCTTGACATTGATTTTAAACACCGTTCTCTTTCTCATCAGGAACAATTGAGTACTGTCCTCAGAAGTTCCACGCCTTTTGAAAGTACTGTACGGAGTTACCCTCGCTTCACTAGATTCTCCAGTCATGTAATGAAATCCTTATGGCGCAGGCAGTTTCAGTAGGGTAATCAAAATCTTGCAATCATACTGGTGTTTCACTGGTGAATTTCTTGGCACCGCAGATATGACACACTTGATCTATTTTACCAATGACAAGTTGTTTGTGGTTTTTGTAGGCCTACTCTTAAGCAGGAGGGTAGCGATATGCCTCGCCTCTTATCTTTATTTTTTCTGTACCGCACTTCTTGTACGCTACTGTTTTGTTCAGGCGCTTTAGATCGTTGTCTTTCACGAGCTTATTCTAAATCTGCTTAACTAATTTCGTATTCTTGTTTTCTCAGCAGTTCCACCATGTCTGCTTGCTCAGTGTTTCACCCGATTGTATTAACTGATTTCTTCTCGTCGTTGATCTGTTAAATTTTGTCTCAATCTGTTCTTTCTCTTCCGTTGTGAAGCTCATCGTGCCTCGCGCTCCTCACCTGTTTCATTTCTTCGCTTTTCTTTCTGTTTCCTTCTTTTTGATCCATCACTGGCAACATTTCCTCCTCTTTCACGTTTCGGCATCCCGTTAAATGTTAATATTACTTAACACACTAAAATTTCACTTAATACACTATTCACTACCTTACGTAATTCACTTTCACTTATTACTTTTAAATATTTCCACTGAAATTTATTAAACTTCCTATCATTTTCCTTGATCCTCTGTAATCGGTTTCGAAAAGTATACTCGCCTCGCCTAAATACCATATACCCTTCTGAGTTGGACCAGGATAATGGAACCTTCAGGAACACTCCAGAAGATTGTGGACTTCTGTTTCTGGGTTTTGGAAGATTGTAGTAACATTTTGGAAGATTCTTCGACTTTCTACAACATTCTCTAATATTCTAGGACATTCTGGAAAATTCCAGATCATTCTGGAACATTCGAGAACATTCTAGAATATTCTAGTACATTATGGTCAATCTCGGTCGCTTCGTCACTCGATTCCCAGCAGCCTCTCAAATTCTCCATAAGAAGTCTGTTAGTGCTATGGCCTCTAGGATGCCGTCTTCAGACACCAATAACTCCGAACCCAACCCCTGCAGTATTAAAACCGAAACTATCTTCATGGATGGGGGATGGATGGCCACCATACCATATAACCCACATGGGGCTGCGGGGGTGAGTTGCGTGATTCTAGCGACACTCGCGGACAAATCACGCTTACGTTTTTTTTTTAAAAACTTTATTGATTTGTCAGCTTTTCCTTAAGAAATTCATAGTTTTATACCGTAATCATGAAGTATTCATTCAATTTTGTGAAATACTTTTAGCGAAGCAGATTACTGAAAGCATTTATTTCATTTGTCGAAATCATTCAGGGAGGGGGGTAAGTAACGGGAAGGAATTCGGCCATGGCCTTTTGAAGGAATCATCCGGAAATTCACCTGGAGTGATTTCGGGAAACCATGGAAAACCGAAACCTGGATTGCCGGATGGGGATTCGAACTGACGCCTTTCCCGAACGCCAGGCTAGAACGTTATTGTTCCTCCATCAGGATCGTAAATGGTGGCAAAGCAATTGAAGGATGATACAAAACGAAAAGTTGGTGTTATTTCAGAGGTGTGGATGAACCATTTTAGTTTCAATTACAGATAGCAAATTCAAAAAGAGCATGTAATGAATCCATAAAATCCATGATATTCTCTAAAGGTATGTTTTAAATTAATTTACTTAATTGCACAGCGCACGCTTCGGTGGCAATATCCATACACATGTATTTTTCCCTTTTCTTGTACCCGCTTACCCTAGTATAGAGCATCAAATTTACACCAAAGTTTATTCAACTCATGTGTTCAAAATAAATGGTAAAGATAATCTCAGGTATCGGACGTATCGGCTGTTATAGTGATATACATACCCATTTTACTGCAGATACAGAATAGCGTAACAGGACCTAAAAATAATTGACTTACTGAATAGCAGATTTAATTTTCTAGAAGCACATTTGAAAAAAATCTCAGTTGACTAAGAAAAAAAAAGGCTGTCTAGCAAACGTTATTGTGTTGTTGTCTGGATATATATAGTAGAGACTTGTAGATCCAGTGTCAAATACTGCTAAACACAGAGAATAGCTTCGAAAGGAAATGATTTGAAAAGATCAGCACAAAATAGAAACACATTGCATGAAAATTGATTTTAAAAAATGCGTAACGGACAGTCTCTACTCAGAAACTATATTTCTGACCTAAATATATACACCAATCTGTAATAAAAGTAGAGAATCATGAGAGGCAAGCTTCACTTAAAAATGTTGTGAGACAATGTTGTAGTCTGTCTCCGTTAATATTCAACTTGTATGTAGAGGAAGCAATAAATAAAGTAAAAGAAAAATTTCCATGTGGCATATGCTAAGTGTTCAGGGAGAAAAAATCAGTATGCTACGATTTGCTGATGACGTTGTCTTGTTAGCAGAAAGGGCTGAGGATATCGAGAAATTACTGAATGACATGAACAAAATACTGAAGGAAGATTTTGGACTGAATATAAATCAAAGCAAGATTAAAGTGATGAAATTTAGCAGAAATGATACAAATAATCATAGATTAAATTTATAAATAGGATCGAATGCAACTGGAGAAGTAAGTGAATTCCGTTACTTGGGAAATAAAATTACAACTGATTGCCGAAGCAGGAGTGATGTTAAAAGCAGAATAGCTCTAGCAAATAGAGCCTTCTTGAAAAAGAGAAATCTTTTAGTTTCAAATATTGATCTAGTAATTAAAAATAAATTTTTAAAACTCTAAGTGTGGATCACAGCACTTTATGGCAGCGAAACGTGGACTTCAGAAAGAAAGAAAATTGAATCATTTAAAATGTGGTGCTACAGAAGAATGCTGAAAATTAATTGGACAGACAAAGTACGAAATGAATGAATATTGGAAATGATGGTTGAGGAAAGAAGTTTGTGGAAGAAGCTTACAGAAAGAAGAGACATGTTGGTAGGGCATACGTATTTTGAGACATGCTGGCTTGGTTAATTTGTTAGTGGAGGGAACAGTCGAAGGTAAGAACTGCAGAGGAAGACAAAGATTACAATATATGAAGCAGATAATTGAGGACGTGGGTTGTAAGGGGTATGTAGAGATGAAAAGGTTAGCCCAAGACAGGAAGGGATGGAGGATTCATCAAAGCAGTCAAAAGACTGATGAAAGCAAAAAAAATTGCAAGTAAGCATAAAAAGATCACAAAATGTGATGTGTTTTTCCATTTGCTTTGGAAATCGATTTCGTTATGGGTTGAACAGAATGGTCACCTTCTGGTGAGTACACGCAATTACTAATTGCAGTGTTGTTATGGGGGTGAGCAGGGGCGGATCCAGGGGGGGGGGCTAGGGGGCTCAAGCCCCCCCATAAGTATCTAGGTCCATCCCCGACATTGTAATTTTGGATACCTTTTTTTTTTAGCTCTACGGATTTGAGTAGGCTGTAAAGACGACCCCATGAGCTCCCCCCCCAACCAAAAATTCACTGAAGGCAAGCCCTCTGAACCAAAATTCACTCAAACCAAGCCCCTCCCAAACCAAAGTCCGCTCAAGCCCCCCCCCCCCTCCAAACCAAAATCCTGGTCCGCCCCTGGGGGTTAGGATAAAACTACGATCCCCTCCAATTATTATACCATTGTCTTTTGAAGCGATACGTCACAATGACGTCATCACATCAGATAATTTCTTGCGTCTCCATATGAAGTTTGCCGTGCATGTATATTGTAAGATCTTAATTTATACGTTTCCTGTTTGTGTGTGTGTATATCTTCCGTCGTAAGAATCTGTAGTGGAAGACCTATTGAAGCAAAATGTTTATACAAAACAAAAACACTTGATTTTGTTAGTATTGATTTATCTTATTTAAGCTCAGTAAATTCAAATCTGATCTTTCGGTGCATATTTTTATTTTTAACTTAGATTTTAAATTTATTTACTTCAGATCAATTAATTTTATTGTTCCCTTTTTTATGAACTCACAAGGGATTGTGCATAAACTACGTGGCACGGTCTAGAAAAAGGGGGGGAGGGATTGGCTGGAAAGTTCCGTTGGGCTACATGGGGGGGGGATTTCTGGCCAGGCCACGTAGCTTTTCGTTCATATTATTTGGCATAGTTAAAATGAGATACAGGACACACTATAGCATGTAAATATTTCTTTCCGCCATTTAATTATCCCCGTATGTAATTTACGATAGTCTGACAAGAGTAAACAGTACAAAATGTCATCTGGAGTTAATAGAGGAAAAGGCTACGTGCTACGTGGGGAGGGGGAGGGGGGTTGAGACAAATGCAATGTTGGGCTACGTGAGGGAGAGAGGGGGTTCACAGGAGGCCAAAATGTAGCTGCGTGGTTCATAAGTTTTACATCATCTAGATTTACTTTACACACATATGTAGTTATAGCATCATTTCACCACTTCATCCAAATAACAACACCGGAAACAATCCTCTCTCTGATCCATAGATATTTCATTTGCTAGAACGCTTCAGAGATTCTCTTCTACACCAATTTCAATCAGCGATTGTTTTAGACTGCTGTTTCCTTCTTTTTTTAAAAATATATATATTACTTGTAGTAGACAGAATTCGATCTGCAAATAAGAATACCTGTCCTCTATTTCACGCATAATACCTATGTATAATTCTGTTATTAATTAACCGTCTGTTTAACACACTATACAAATGCTCCGCTTAATTCCACCTCTTTCAATTAATTCCCTCGCATCCTCTACCCACTGTCCTCCAAAGCGCACAGAGAGCCGCATCTAAAAGTTTCGGGATCTTCTCGAAGAAATGTTCTTTAACAAGCTGCCCAGTAAACGGGAAGTTCAGTTCCGCAATAAGAGGAACTTTGATGCGGAGCGGTCTGGACAGAACAATAAGTTAAGCAGCACGGACTTGCCGACGTTAGTTGCTAGTTGCACCATAAAGGCAATCAGAAGTTTGAAATCTCTCTTGTTTTTTGAAGTTAAACATCTTCTGTTCTGAAGGATAATCCGGTTGACTTTCAGTAGCGCCTCCAGTCAGTTATTGCCTATAACTATCGGTTAGAATGTGTTAAGAAGAGAAGTGCTTCTAGGAGATAAACCTCCTGGTTAGAAATTTTGAGAACCTGGACCTCAAAGACAACTATAAAGCTAATCCGAGCGTCAGTTAACAGAGACAAGACAACCAAGATGGCTGCCGACATCCGTAAGGGATAGAGAACAGAAGACGAAAGTGAGTTAAAATCTGATTGTAATCGCAATATGAATGAAACGCTGTTCCGGAGCGGAGTAATTACACAAGAAGACAAAACAATGGAACGAGATAATTACAAAAACTGGAAGTGATTTAGTATGAATAAAATAATACTCAATGGTAAATCGTGCCCTTAATATCGAATGTCATTTCATGTCAAACTTTAGTTTTTGGAAGCTACTGATTCAACAAATCACTACAAAGCTATTGTTTCTATGAACAAATGTCACAATAATTCTACGGAGCGGGGTGGGTGAGCGGTTGTCGCTCTGGCCTCGCATTCGGGAGGACGTCGGTTCGAATCCCCGTCCGGGCATCCAGATTTGGGTTTTCCATGGTTTCTCCAAATCACTGCAGGCGAATGCCGAAATGCTTCCTTCAAAAAGGCCAAGGCTGAATTCCTTCCCGTTTCTTGTCCCCAATCCATCCCACCTCTAATGACCTTGACGCCGACGAGTCGTAAAGCCATTGGTAAATTAGTAGTAGACAATAATTCTGTTGACAAAATGGCGATTGTGATATTTTTTTAAAAAAAGATCTGAAATATCTCGTTATTTTTACTGATATAGTGAAATAAACTCTCTCTGCCAATTTTACCCACAATCTACATTTTACATATACTCTTTTTACACTGAAAAAATGCGGGGTCACGCTACACCAGTTGGAGTTTTCGTAAATTCTAAGATCGAAATTCGTACATTATTTGAAAGATTTTTACTCCCTGAATATGTTATAATTTTAGAAGCATACCTTACACATTTCCAACACGGCTTGCAGTCTGGAAGTAATGCATTTTACTGTAGTTAAATCATAGTTTGCAGTAAGATGGTCATTCACGAGACCATAAATATTTTGTTTCGTTCCAAGCATTTTCGGCACAATTTCTTTTCATTCAAATGAGTCGACAGCTCTCAGCATTTGACGTGGATTTTGTTTCATTTCTATAAGTTCAACATAATTAGCAGTACCATTGGATTTTGTTCGATTACCCTGATTTTTTTTATCTTTTTTGATTATTTTTTTTTTCTTTTTGCAACCGAACTTTTATACGGCTAATTCTTTCTCATTCTGTTGTTCCTATTCGACTCGGCATTCGACATGTTGTTTAGTTCGGTTTTGATCCCATTTTCTGACGATCTACATCTAGAAACCTTCCGAATTGAGTTTCTATCTTTTTTTTTAAAAAAGATAAGAATCCAATTTTGTATTATAATGTAATTATAATATTTATCTTCCATGTACTGACGTCTTCAATGTACAATTTAAAGCTGCTTTTTGTTTTCAGTTGTAGGTTGGCAATTTATTTTAATATATTTCCTTTTAAGAAGAAAACAGCCACATTATGTTTCTGGAAACCAAAGAGAACTGTTAACGGTGCTGGCTACGTGAAAGGAGACTCTTTGAATATTGGACAGAGAGGTTACGCTCGCATTGTATGACAAACAAGCAGATCGCAAGTCGTGAAATGACTTGGAAGATTATTGTACCTAGAAGATTAAAATATTTTTGTTTATATACACAATTCAATGAAGAAACTACACAATTCTGTAATGTAAATAGTGCAGCAAATAAAATAAGTTTTTTTATTTTATTTTAATACGCGATGAGGTCAGCAACGACTCGAAGTAATGGGGAAAAATTCGCAAACTTATGGGTGAGCAGTAAGTAACTCTCAGGCCTGGCTTTCGGGAGGGTATGGGTTCAAACTCCCCTTCCAGACATTCATATTTCGGTTTTCTTTGGTTTCGGGAAATCACGCGAATGACGCGATGATTCCTTCTAAATTCCATGGGAGAATTCCTTCCCGTTCTTTGACTCAAGTTCCCTCCAGCCTCTAATGACTTCGATGAGGCATAAAGCTGTGAAAAATGAAAAAGAGAAACTTTCCAAGTTATGTCAGAAGCGAGCAGCCATTCTTTACTAATTGGCGTTTGTATCGTTACATTTGGCTAGTTGGTTTATGATTTATAACTATCAGAAACCACTATTACCAAAAACACCGAATTTAAAATTGCAAATCGCAAAGGGCAAAATTAGGTGGGTGGGGAGATTATTAAAGGATGACAGAAGCGGAGGGTTAAATTGTGTTGGGAAATTGACGTCGGAGGATGCGGTCAATCGCAATTTCAATTAAATAACTTCTTTGTTGGTTCCGTGTTCTACATACCGAATTCTTAACATTCGAAGGAGAAGGGTTGTGAGGGGGAGGGGGGAAGGGCGGTCCAGCAACATTTGGAAAGTCTCCAGCCGATCATTGGAGGAGGATTTCAAGTAACCGTTTCAATGGTACTCCTCTGTTTAGTCCAGGCATATTCTTGACGGACAGCCTAGCCATTGGAAACGCATTTTTAGAAAGAACCAGCTGATCCGGCAATACTTCGCTGTTGCTAAATTTGAATATACATTAAAGGAACACAACTGAATGTTTTAGATCATTTTTTTCTAAAATTAGATATTTACATTCATATAATTATTTTTATGTTTTGGATTACGATTAATTGTTATTCAGTTTTAAGTTGCTCCTGGAATACGATGTTTTGGAGGAATCCATTTCAGATGTATACATAGAAGTACCTTGCTTTTACTACACAGGTGCATTCAACCCATATTTGTCCTTGAAACAATTTTTCCATTTCTAACATACAGTAATATTAAAGCAAAATGATCGTTTTGTAGTTTATCACGCATAGCGAACACACATACAAACATATCTATATAAATATACTAGCTCCAAAGTCAGTCAAAAATGACGGGTTTAACGGAGTGTTATGGTAATTTATTTCTCTGCAGTTGCTTACCTCAACAGAATTGTTATAAAATAAAGATAATTGTATTTTCTCGTCCCTTGTGCTGTAGCAAAATGCTTCAGTTATCAACTTGGTTCAGGTGTTCCAGTTCAGCCGTAACCACAATCTCCGCTAATATTGACGCTAAAAAAGCAAAGCTCAATCACATGCGAATTAATACAATTCCCTGTATAACATGTCAAGGTCAGCATGCATCGCGATATGAACTAGATCCCAAATCTTCACGAGTTCTTACACTCTTTCTTTCTTATTTTCTGTGATGAAGATCGATGTTTTAACGGCTGACACAGCTTACATGTGGCTGGAATAATGACCCCAGTGAAAACGGAAGGATACAAAAAAATAAATCTTAACAACTTACGCTATGCCACGTAATATTAGTTTTAAATGTTGTTTGGCTACATATATCGCGATCAGTTTGGAACTTCTTTCATTCAAACCATGTAATGATTTCAGTAAAAAAACACTGATAATTAATATGTCAATTTAAACGAAATACATACTTTTCTTTCAGTGTTCTGACAATTCATGTCTCAGCAATTGCTTAACTAAATAAAATTGTTATAAAATAAAATTCAGTGGAACTCCTCATGCCTTACGCTGTAGCAAAAGGTTTAGTTTCTATCCGGTTCCAGGTTGCATTTCAACCTAACCACGTACTACGATAAACTTGCCACCAGGAGAACAATATTCTATCTGAACTGTATCGCGTTTTTAGTGGCAATAATGCATAGCGATATAAATTTGATGAAAAATCTTCATGTGCTTTCCACCTTTCTTTTTTGTTATCCGTGATTCAGATTGATATTACAACGTTTGAATGGCTGACACAGTAGCTGAAATAATAGCCTCAGCGAAAGCAAAGGAAATTAAAATAAATCTTATAAACTTACATTATGCCACGTAATATTTGTTTTAATTGTAGTGTAGGCTGCACAGATCACGATCAGTGTGCAACTCTTTCCGTTGAAACGTTTTAATAATTTCAGTAATAGGACATAGTTTAAGTTTTTTTTTTTTTTTTTTAAACTAAATTATTCGTGCCCTCTGCTGTAACGTCAAATGCCAGTTGTAATTCTGACCCATGGTAACTAATAATCTAATCAAAACTTTCGCTGACATTGATGCTCGAAAATTAAAGTTTTTATCTTACATATTTATGGACAAAGAATTTAAGGAATAGTTCTATATAGGTAACAGAATATTACGTAAATATAAGCATCTAATGATTGATATGTCAATTTAAACGCAATAAATACTTTTTTCTCAGTGTTCTGTGAGTTAATTTATTCGCGGATGCTTAGAAGTGCTATTAAATAACGTGCATAATCTAGAAAAATGGCATAAAACGTGACGTCATTGCGTGACGTCATAGCACGACGTCATTGCGTGACGTCATGGCATGATAGATGACCAACAGTTGCTCATTATAAGTATCGATAGATGCAATCTGTTTTGTTTATTTGTTTTACTTTCTTTCTACAGGTCTGTTCAAGAGTATCAAAAGATTTAAATCTCCAGGTAATCCGGACTATTAAAACACGAGTAAGTCGATATAGTACTTTTTTAGTCTATAAGAGGACACACGTACGAACATTTCGCCTCCATTGTGGCTTCACATAAGCTGCTAATCCTGTCACCTAAAGCGGACTGATAACTGACAGTCATCTGACAGTGAACTCTCGTTTTCAAGTTCTTGAAAATTTCGTTTGCTGACCAGCAATATATTGATTAAAGCGTATGACTTAGAGACTGTATATCTATCCCTCGTGTTGTGAAATCGATAGAATTAATCGCAAGTGTTTCATAGATCAAACGCTCTGAGTTGTTTACTGAGTTTTCTACTTCACCGACAAAGAAAATATTAAATGCCTTCATTGCTTCACAGGTTGCGAACTCGTCTCGAACGTCACGCGGACTTACAAATCGATCGCACAAGACGCACGCCACACGAGACGAGTTCGCAATGAGTACTGGTCGCACAAGAATCGCTCCGTTGGCGACTCCCCACTACCTTACCTAAAGGCGAATCCACACACTTGCCCAAACATCGATAAGCCGTCACAAATTGAAACGTGTGGATAGGGCGTTTGGCTTGGTTTGAGTAGGCTTGCTAGCAATTGTGGCTGATCCGATCGAGTGTCGGTTGCTTGGCAGAAATAAAAAAAAAAAAATTGTGGCAAGTGCTTGAGAAGCCTCTACACGTTTGTGTGCACATAGTATCGTTTGTGCACTGACGGGTTTTTTGTTTTTGTTTTTTGTTTAGTGAATTTATTATCCGTTTAGCAAATATTGCTATACAGGACGATGTTGAATTTTACAAAAAACATAACTTACATATTGTCATGGTTGAGGTCAACCCACAGGGCCCCTCAGTGACTACAATACAGTGATACAATAAATTTCTATAACAATACCGAGCGTGGCGGTGTAACGGATAGCGTTCTCGCCTCGCATTCGGGAGGACGGCGGTTCGATCCCCGTCCGGGCATCCAGATTTGGGTTTTCCATGGTTTCCCAAATCACTCCAGGCAAATGCCGGGATGCTTCCTTCAAAAGGCCATGGCCGAATTCCTTCCCATTCCTTGCCCCCATCCTTGCCCCCCATCCCTTCCCGTCTCTAAAGACCTCGATGTTGAGAGACGTAAATACAATAAAAAAAAAAAAAAAAAAAAATCTATAACAATGTTAGCAACATGAATGTCAGTATTAAAGTATTAAAAACAGTTATCAGAATTAGAACAGTAATCAAAACAGTTAAAATGAAATTGGTTTAAAATAATTACACTTTTTATATATATACATTTTATATCGAGCGCTGACAAAAATCTGATCTATACTTAACAAACGAGATGTCAAATAGAAGGTGACAGGCCAAACTGTATTTAATTTATTAGCTGGTTCACTTCTTCTTCGGAATCACTGCCTGATAGAAAAATATCTTGAGGAAGGCGTTTTTTAGCCTAGTTTGGCCGGTTCTTTTCCCTAGTTTGTAAAATTGTGCACCAGGAACTGTACTCATTCGTTTGATGAAATGTATTGTTTGTTGTTTTATAAATTCGTAAATGTAAGCAATATTTAACTCTCTGTGTAGCTGACTATTTCTTACATTTCCTCGAATGCTAATATTCAAAATCAGCATATCTCATCCGGTAGAAGTTATCAAACTGTGGAGAAGGCTCATAAAGAAGCTACCGAGTGTGGTAGGTGAGTGGTTAACGCTCTGGCCTCGTATTTCGGACGACGCCGGTTCGAATCTCCATCCGGGCATTGAGATATAGGTTTTCCATGGTTTCTCCAAATCACTCTAGGTGAATGACGGGATGCTTTATCCAGAAAAATGCCATGGCCGAATTCTAACCCGTTCCTTGTCCCCAGTCCTTTCCCGCCTCCAATGACCTCGATGTGGGCAAGGCGTTAAGCCATAAGCAAAAAAATAAATAATAATAATAATAATAATGAATAAGTAAATAAATAAATAAAATAATTAAAAATAAAATAAAAATAAATAAAAATCTCTGCAATCAAAAAATAATTGATACAGACATTTTAATACAATTAAAAGAATAATTATTATACAATTTTAATAATAAAACAAAAATTTCATATAGGCCCCTACTTATATTAAATGAAATAGTATACTTACATGAAACTACATAGTAAACACAGTTACATGAATGAAATTATAACTGGAACGGTTTCTATGGATTTTTAACATCCACCATCTTCTTTATCGTCTTTCTCGTTATATTTTCATTTTCGTTTAAATTTTTATGATAAATATAAGTTAAGCCAAAAATTATGGTCGATCCAACATCGACGTCCGTTATGCTTTCTTCTCCAGAACATACAAGCGCACACGCAAGCGTGTGGATGACGATGTTTGGCTCCCCATAATTAAGCAGAAGTAAAATTACAACCGATGGCCGAAGCAGGAATGATGTTAAAAGCAGAATAGCACTAACAAAAAGAGCTTTAGTTTCAAATATTGATCTAGGAATTAGAAAGAACTTTTTAAAACTCTTGGTGTGGAGCACAGCACTTTATGGTAGCGAAACGTGGACTTTAGGAATACCGGAAAGAATGAAACTTGAAGCATTTGAAATGTGGTGCTACAGAAGAATGCTGAAAATTAAGTGGACAGACAAGGTAAGAAATGAACTAGTTTAGGAAATGATGGGTGAGAAAAGAAGTTTGTGGAAGAAGCTTACAGAAAGAAGAGACAGGCTGGTAGGTCATATTTTGAGACATGCTGGATTGGTTAATTTGCTTGTGGAGGGAACAGTTGAAGGTAAGAACTGGACCTAGAGGTAGACAGAGATTAGAATATATGAAGCAGATAATTGAGGACGTGGGTTGTAAGGGGTATGTAGAAATGAAGAGGTTAGAACAGGATAGGAAGGGATGGAGGATTGCATCAAACCAGTCGAGAGACTGGCGACGCAAAAAAAAAAAAAGATTAAGCAAACGTTTGTAGAGGCTTGTAGTTTGCGGCAAGTGCCAAGCGTGTGGCCCGGGGTAATAAGTGATCGCTTTCGAGACAAGACCGCATCGCAGGGCGAACGCGCCGTGTGCTGACGGCTTAAGAGTCTGCGTCAGTCTTCTGCCAGCGCCGGGTCCTGCTGCTGTCAGTCGAGCTCATCACGTGTGGGTGACAATGAGAGCGTGCTGGCTGCCGGCAGAGGCGCTGCTGTCGAGGCGGCTGGTGCGGCCTGATGTGGTCTGGTCCCCACCAGTCGGCCGTCCGCCGGCCCAGCGTCCGCAACAGCAAGTAGTTCCGGAGACAGACAGCGCGTCAGACAGCTAGCTGCGTGAGTACACTCCGAAGCGCAGCCCCCACAAACACTGCTGCTACGCAACAAACAAATACGAAAAGCTGCTCACACACATTCTGCCCGCTTTCTTTCAAATTAACTTTTTTTTTTCCCCTGCTGTATCACAGAAATGCTAGTATATGTAATAAAAATACCAGTTTTGACGTTCATGTTGTTTGACAATTTCTTCATCGGTAATTTGGCATCCAAATATTACTTAAAGCATCTTCTACATTTTGGTGGACAACGATAGAATAAAAGTGCGAATTTACGCAATTATTAGCAACTGTTTTCAACTGTCAGAAACGATCTTCTCAGAAGGTTAATGTAGCACGGTGATCCACCAAAGATTACGAAACTATTTTCCGATTTCTCTGCAGGTTTCAATAGTGAAAAGTTTTAATTGTACCCAAAAAAAAAAATTTAAAAAAAATTTCATTGTTCTTCAAGGTCGATAGAACCCGATATTCGAATGTTTTACCTTATCAGTGCCAGAATATAATAATTGAAAAATCGGTATATTCGTCACTGCACGTCTTTCTGAATTTTTAAAGAAATTATTGTCAGTCTGCAATGACGCATATAGCTTCCTCAGCTGACAACTGTTTCAAAAGCAACGAGCATAATCTTACTCAACACAGAATAATATTTAAGTTCTGCAGCTGAATCTTTCTTATTACGGCTACGTGTGTTAGATCTTCTCGTATTTTAAATCAGATGACTGGCCAAGAAACAAATTTGTTTGTTTGTTTAATTTAAAAAATTAAAACTAATTATTCGTTGTATCTAGGGATTAATGACTAGGATTGTGAGCGGTAATAACATTTTCTATAATAGTGGACCTATTTTAAAAATACATTGTAGTCGACGAATTTTGGCATTGTGCATAGAACATTACCACAAAATGTGGACTAGAGTCTTTAATTAATGATGTATGCCTCCGTTTATGTCGACAGAGGAAGTCTATTTACATATTTAGATGAAGGATTCTACGTATTTTGCTAATCCCTAGAGAGTTGTTATTGCGATGTTTGACAACAGAATCTTAAAACGATGATATCCGTATCTGTTTATTTCGAAAACTGAAGGTTATTGACAAAAGATTCTAAACTGCGTTATTTACAGAAACAGTCTGCGTTCTTTCCCCGTGCTGATGTCGAAAGATATCGTTGGCTATACTCCCAAACTAAAGTTTCTCGCTGGTGAATATATCAACAAAAACCATTTGGTTTCGCAAATACCATTTCACCTTCTTTTTGTATCTCACAATATTTTCCTCATTTTAGAACAATAATAAATGACTTATCAAATGTAAAATAAAACTCAGAAGGTTCTTTCGCTACAGTGTACAAGGATAAGCTGTGTGTGCTTATCGTCATGATTATTGTATACCAAATGTATTTCTGTAAATTACACCTGAACCTAATCATTAAATGATACTACAAAATAGCTGAGTTGGAAGTCATTGGAAGATGGTGAAGAGAGCGCTGGGAATTTATAAGGCGTATATTGCCGTTGAGGCTTGGATAGATAGAAGAATTACAAGTAATATATGGAATGGAAGGGATGACCACGACCACATGATAGCATCTGATTTCAGGCATAAGGGTATGGGAAGATTTTGTTTTGTAGGAGATGGGTTCAGGGATTGGAATAAATTACCCGTTTACCAGAAACACTGAAAAAATTAAAAAGGCAAAAGTAGGAGAATGGTGATATTACTCTCAAAGAAGGTAAGATTAAAACAATATCAATTAAATTGGAAAGTCGGTGTGAGAAATTTCCTCCTATGAATATGCTCCATTGTAATTAAGTTAATTATGGTCATGTAATGTTTAGCTGGCGTAGATCTCATGGGTTTGTTTTCTGATTCCTCTTTAATAATCTTTCGTGTACAATCTAATTCTTGGGGTATGTCGTTGGGTGTTTATGCAGTATCTTAACAATATCCTATAATAAATTTTGGTCTGGGAGAATTTGCTTTGCTAACAAATATAAGCTATAGTGTCAGTGTGAGAGAAAATCGGGTTAACTGGAAATCGCTATTCTACTGTAAATGATTTCCTACCCGCGGACTAATAGTCAAGGGAGCGTGCATAAACCACGTAGCTTCATTTTGACGTCCTGTGAACTCCACCCTCCCCCCCACGTAGCACGTAGCTTTTTCCCTTTGATCCAGAAAACATTTTGTACTGTTGTCTCTTGTCAGACTATTGTAAATTACATACGGAGATAATTAACTGAGGGAAATAAATATTCACATGCTGTTGTTTGTTCTGTTCCTCATTTTAACTGTGAAAAATGTGAAAGGAAAGCTCCGTGTCCTGGCTCGGAACCCCCCCACCCCCAGTAGCCCAGCGTAGCCTTCCACCCCCCCCCCCCCCCCCTGGACCGAGCCACGTAGTTTGTGCACGCTCCCCAATGAGGGGACGTATTATTTTCAGGTTGTACTACACAGCATGGCACGTATTATTTTCAGGCATAAATTAGGTTTTAATCCACCCTGATCCGTTATAGAGGCCTAGGGTGGCTTACACCATAGTTCCTGCTTGGAAACAACACGTCTTGCGATTAACTACCGCAGTATTATGACGTGATTAGTTCGCGCGCGGGAATGTAATTATTTCGGATTCCCCATGATTCTTATGCATTAACTCATAGAAATCTTTCAGTATTTTGGTAATGGTCAGAACGCACTGTTTATGGTCAGTGTTGTTTAATACATAACAACAATGACAATAGGGTTGTAAGAGGGCGTCCATGAATTATGTGTGGTGAAATAGGGGGGGGGGGGGAGGTCCAGCGAAATGGTGATATCTCACCAAGGGGGAGGGGAAATCGACGGAAATCTCACGTGAGGTTTTGAAATTCTTGAAGGACAATAAAGCTAAAAAAAAAAAGTCCACATACGGCACGGATGTCCACTTTAGGGGGAGATGGGTGAGGGTATAAGGTCTAGAAACGACGCGGATACTGACTTTAAGGGGAAGGTTAGCACCCTCGGAAGCATGAGAGCTAAAAAAATGGTCTCAAAAAAACTACTAGGTAGATCAACAGGGGTAAGAGGGATATCCCTTCAAAATCACACGTCATCTTAGGGGGAGGGGTCCCACCAGATGTCATTAAATCTCACCAGAGGGCGAGGGGGGATACCGGACTTAACATCCGTACTTCATGCAAGTAAGCCTGAAAAGTCACCTTGAAAAACGTTAAAATTTTTTTTAATATTATATAGCTGAATACCGGTAGCCTGACTGTAATTTGTCTCTTTAACAAGATAAACAGAGAAAAACATAGAACCATATAAACATAAACAAAGAAAACCTCCTGCTAGCATGTCCCGAAAGACTTGTTGTTACGTCTAATGCAGCTTGAAGAACTTTTTTGTAGCATTCAGAGATAACCAGAGCTACTCTGTATTTGTTTTTCCGTCCAGACACTTGCAAATTCGCATTTACTAGGAATCTTGGTTAATAAATAAATAAAGACATGGCAGTCATTGGGGACTGTAGTCAGAAGCGAAAACTTGAAACTATTAATATTATACGGGTACTCGTCTTACTTACAGCTACAGATATATTAAATAATAATAATTCCGTGTGGACCTAATGACCTGGTGATAGGGGTTCTATTGGTTGGGTATTCCTCCCCTGCCTTAGCCGCCTTAACCTAACCCGGTAGTGCTACCAGGTACAGGGGACCTACAGTACAACGTGGAATCCGAACCACGGAAGCGTTCTGGCGTACTGTGCCAGAGGTGAAAGTAGTGTTAAGGGCCTATGAAAATCTCCGCAGAGACAGGGATTAGAACCGGGGACCTTTAATTGGCCAGTCAGACACCTTCACCAGACCGCAACAGATATACTATTAACATTAAGATGTAGGTAATTCAACTCACAAGAATTTACCCATTCAAAAATTGCCCAAAGTGCCTCAAGATTTCACATCAAATACTAAAAATCTAATGGTTTCCCAAATCACTCCAGGCAAATGCCGGGATGCTTCCTTCAAAAGGCCATGGCCGAATTCCTTCCCATTCCTTGCCCCCCATCCTTTCCCGTCTCTAAAGACCTCACTGTTAGAGAGACGTTAAGCAGATAAAAAAACTAAAAATCTATCTTATATTACAAGCCGACGGTTCGTCGAATCTTCCCGAAGTAGATGTACCGAGCTATGGTGTCAGAAGCTGTTTACTTCAGGGGCCTGCAGTTTACCGTGGAATCGGAACCACGGAACGTCCCGGCGTAGCTCATATAATCAAATACAACTCCTAAAAATTCCTACTCATCGTGGAATTTGAACCCGCGACTAGAAGAGAACTTTCGGAAGAAAGCGCCTTGACCGCTGAGCTACCAGACCACCTTGTTTTAAATTATACGTGTGCTAACTACTATCAAAGTCGGGTAAAAACTCTGGGTTTGTATGAACAACGGTGACAGAAATTATGATGAGGGTTTGAAGGAGGAGAGGGTTTAGGTTTCTTTAAATCACACGTGAACAGTTTTTTTATATTTGTTTTGAAGTATTTGCATTCAAAGTTCCATCAAAATCGGATAAAACTGTGTGTTTGTATAAAGATTTCGTGAAAAGCGACCAACGGATACCATACGCGCAACAGGTGGCGTGATGGTGACGCCCGCAACATGTGTCATCTTGGTGACGGTGACGTCACGGACTCACAAAGTCACCCCGGTCCAAACATCGCGTAACTCGCCTATAGAAATTTTCACTATAGTAAAAATAATAATTATTATTATTGTTATAGGTACTGCTCGAACTGGTGACCTGTGCGCGTTGGACACTTGGTTGCTGCGTGGACAGTGTTGGTAGATTAACAGGTGGCCAGGTATTTTCTTTACTTTTGACTTTACGCCCCGTCGACGTCGAGATCTTTAGAGGCTGTAAGGGATTGAGGACAAGGAACGGGGAAGGATTTGGCCATGGCACTCTGAAGGAACTAGCCTGGAGTGATTTCGGTTAACCACGGAAAACTGAAATCTGGATGGATGGATGGGGATTCGAACCCGCGTCCTTCTGAATGCTAGGCCTGAGCCTCACCCACTGGTGAGGCACTATGCGTGTCGCACGTTCTAAGGGGAAAAGGGAACCAGGGACGATGCAGTTGATAAAGGAAATAAACACAGATTATACAAAATTTCATTCATGTAGTGAAATTGCACTTATTTTTCGGTTTTAGAGCAGCGGCTTTGTTATTGTTCTGCCAACGTTTCGGTCCCAGTCTGGTGACATCCTCAGGGCTGCTTCAGATTAATGTATTCGCTCCCTAGTAATCATGTTTGTCGTTGGCTCCAGTGTTATTATTAATCTTAGTAGCAGAGGTATTAGAAGTAATTTTCGTAATTAAATAAATATACATATGATGCCGAAGCTGGAAGATCCCGAAGAATTGTTCCGCTGCCCGGTGGCAAAGCTTTGCGGAGTTCGTGGTTCGACTAATTCAAGCTTCAATCACAAGGCCACACCACCGCAAATCTCCGTGTTCACTTTTATTTTATTTATGTTTTTTGCTTATGACGTCGACATCGAGGTCATTAGAGGTGTGAAGCGATCGGGAGTAGAAACGGGAAGGAATTCGGCCATGGCCGTTTAAAGGAAACCTTCGCCTGGACTGATTTGGGAAACCATGGAAAACAAATCTGGATGCCCCAACGGGGATTCGAACACGCATCCTGCGGAATGCGAGGCCACAGCGTTACCGCTCTCACCACTAACGATTGCAATCCTGCAATGTTTTCAATCCCGCTGGATTGGTACAAACAGTTTTTTAATGCATATATTTAAAACATAGTTACTTAAAACGTTAATAAATTAAATAATAATTATATTAATAAATAATTTTTAATGTTAAATAATAAAAATTAACAGTTAACAATATTTTGATTGGCAAAATGACATTAAAACTTTTTAGCGTGTTTTAAGTGTATTTTTAGGTTTTACATTTTTGTTTTTTAATCTAAACCAATTTTTAAATAAATAATAAAAATGGAAAATATTGAGTCTTAGGTCATATTATGTGCCTTACAATACATCACATAAGTTTAAAAATATGGTTTGCTTAATGGCCAAGTTACCAGTTTTTTTTTTTTTTTTTTTAATTCTAAATAAACGTTCCGTAACACCGAGAAAAGCATTCCATTTCACAAAGTGAAGTGAATATATTCTGTAAAGTGTAGACTTGGCTCAGAACAAGATCTCATAACATTTTGTCACTGCACAAGCACGAGACTTGGCCTTTTTTTTTGCGTGATTCATTGTTATATCTCCTGATTCGTTGATTGATATTACAGTTGATTCAATGTTATTAAAATAAACTACTCACCAACACGTAAACTGTCAAGTATTTCAGATTTACTTATGTGGCGTAACGACGTTTTTAGAGTGGAAATTATTATTTTTTAGTAAGAAAGGAGACTTTCTCGGCGAATGATTGCAGTGAAGTCCTCATAGGTTGTATCTCTGGATTTCATTGCAAACACACGAAATTACACACGTGAGGAAGACGGCGGAGGCAGCCGTCGAAGAATGGTGTTCCTACAACACAATTCGTCGATACACACGTGAAAATTTCATTATAACTTTTTTTACCTTTAGTCGAAATAATAACAAGGAGAAGAGGGATTAATCGAAAGCCTGAGCGGCACATGTAAGCAGGTGGCTTTCGTCAAAGAAACGCATTGAGGCAGCGGCCAAAACAACAATAAGTCAAACGATATACAATTTCCTCTTGATAGCTGTTAAATAAATAGGTACGCGATTGTTAAAATTACGATACCATTAGTTTCATATCAACGAATAATCAAATTTTCAGTCGCAAATTAGGAAACTGTCACAATTACTTTATCTGCAAATACAGAAAATGGGAATAATGAAACCGTGAATAAAAATCTGTAACCGTGTAGTTCAGATAACGTGTGCGACACTTAAAAATTAATTATATAGTTAGAAAAACGTACTAAATACGCACCATTACTCAAATTACAGAAATGTGTACTCGAAACAAACGTAAGTTTTGGTGAATACGTAAAAGTGTATTTATTTACTTACGAATGACGAAGGTTGACGAAAACAAACGCTTGTTCACATGAGTCAAATGCCAACTGGGAGGGTACAGGCAAACAGTGCAAAATATCCGACAGAGACCGAGTGGGACAGCGAGTCACGCAGACTGACACGCGTTTCCGCCGGATTTTGCGGATTGCGGATACGCTTAATTTTGTGCGGGATCCGCCAGACTGTCTAATGATGCGGGATCCCGCGGGATTGCGGGATCCCGCTTTGCTGGATTGCAATCCCTACTCACCACCCGCGGTTGCGTGCTCACCACCCGCCTTCCCGCCGCTCTAGTGGCGCATTCACAGTACAACTTGTAGAACCTACGATGATCCGATTTTCGATGAAGAACCCTTGATGGCCTTAAAAGGGGTTACAGGACTACGTTCAGGACGTGTTGGTTGTAGTTGGACTCCCAGGAAACCAAGAAGGGTCCTTGCTGTCCAAAAGCTATAGATATTGGAGGAAACATTCTACGAGTGTGCGGTTAGGACACTTGGAGTGCCGCGAGAAAGCATGAGTATAATGGATTGCTTGGAACATTCTGTTGGAGCCCTTCTATTAGCGTGAATGGGTGAGCGCATCCTACGGTAGTTCTATACCGATGTTCTATAAGTGGGACCGTGAAGAGGCCGCTTTACTTTACATGCAAGTTCGAATTTGTAAATTCGCCACCTAAGTAACAACACCGTACACTTCATTGTTACTTTTAATGCAAGTTCACCGAGGATGGTGGTGTAACGGTTAGCGTTCTGGCCTCGCATTCGGGAGGACGCCGGTTCGAATCCCCATCCGGGCATCCAGATTTGGGTTTTCCATGGTTTCCCAAATCACTCCAGGCAAATGCCGGGATGCTTCCTCTAAAAGGTCATGGCCGAATTCCTTCCCATTCCTTGCCCCACATCCTTTCCCGTCTCTAAAAACCTCGCTGTTAATAGACGTTAAGCAGGTTAAAAAAAAATTGCAAGTTCATCAGAAAAATACAACTACTTTGTTGTTAGCTAAACGATGATGGGCAGAATCTCCTATAAAGAGAAAAGAATAATATATATAGCAATGTAAACAATACATCCGCTATACATCCACAATAAATATTGCGAATGCGGATGCGAAAGCGGATGTAGGATTTCACGCGAAAGTTCCGTACTTGCGGATGCGGATATCCGTTACATCCCTAGTTTGTATTGAATTGTTGCTCAGTTGCGATAAAGCAGCTGATACGTGATGAGTGCTCTTTTCGTGTTGAAGTGTATTTCTGAAATTCCCACTCGATCATTGCAGTGCAGCGTGCTTTTCGTTTGCGATTTGAAGCAACACGCACGCGGACGTGTTCCTGGACGGCAATCAATTTTAAATTGGGTAAGTGCATTCAGAACAACAGGGGACGTGTCATCTGTACGAAGAGGACATGAGAGAAGCGTTAAAACACCACAAAATGTCGAACGAGTTAGCAATCTCCGAAACGCTGAGCTCGGTAACACGCACTTGCTCTTGGCATTTCAAGACGTTCTCTCACCGAATTCTTTATAATGAACTGAATTTTCACCCGTTTAAAATGTGCGTGGTTCATCAATTGTCAGTACGGGATTATCTAACACGAAGAACATCTTGTGAAGGCATGCGTGCAACCATACCCCGTGACGCAAATGTGTTCTTTCCTGGTGAGGCACGTTTTCACCTCAGTGGGTGTGCAAACAAGCAGAATATGCGGTACTGGAGTGACACCAACCCCAGGCCAGTTCACCAGAGACCCCTGCACTCAGACCGTGTCACTGTGTAGGCCCTTACTTTTTCCAGCAAAATCGTAATGCTGTAACTGTGAATTCGGATCGTTACTTAACTATGCTGCAAGAGTTTTTCCAGCCGGCTTTAGAGGCAATGCAGTTACAGGATACCTGGTATCAACAAGACGGTGCCACTGCACACACAGAGGGCATTACCATGATTTTATTGAGGAAAACGTTTCCTGGAAGATCACCGGACTTAGCCCCATGTGATATTTTTCTTTGGGGTTACCTGAAGTCAAAGGTGTATTGCAAACCGTCCCAATAACCTGGAAGACCTACAGAACAATATTGAGGCTGAAATTGCAATAATACCAGAGGACATGCTTGAAAGAGTGCATGAGAATGTCAGAAAACAACTGCGGCAGTGTGTGGATTGTAAAGGTAGACATTTGCCAGATATATTGTTTAAACCGTGTAATTAGAAACTTCCATTATTGTCCAATATGAGAAAAATAAAATTGTAAGTTTCTAAGTGTTCATTATTTTTAATTTCATTCCCAAATCAGCAATTTACCATGCTCCACCATATATAAACACAAAATAATAGTCTGGTGCAGCGTAAATCCACATCTCGTATAGTATATGATAAGCTATGTCTGAACAAGAAGAGATCCTACACAAACTGACTGCGAGAGAAACAAAGCCTGAGTAACTGATATAACATTACAGAGACTCACACACGATATCCGACTGTCTCTCATCGTACGGTTAGTTCTCAAACTTTCATGACAGAATGTATTATTTGTACCGAAAAATTATCCTATATCCTTCTTAATAATACATAGTATTTCTTTTTCAAATTTTATGAAGATTAATATAGCCGTTTAGTCGTGTAAACGTAACAGACCGACAGAGAGACATTTATAAAATTATCTTGTATCGTATTACTAGTAGAGGAATATTATTTTATATCCTCAGTCTCACCACTGATTTAATGCAGTTTTCCAATTCTAATATGTTCATCGCAATATTATACTACAAAATTTAAAAGGAGGGGAAGGGAATTAAAACGATACAGATTACAAAGGGCCCTACGCTGTCAATTGTCTGATCCATATTTTATGTTCATGCCGCATACATATTTTTTTTCAGTGTGTTAGTAGTGTTTGTGATCAGCATGGAAAAGAATATGTTACTATGGTGTAGAAATGATCGATATAAAGTAACCTTTAAAACAGGAATGACCAACCCAAATGATCTTGCGGGCCACTTTGGATATACATCCGCGGGCCGCATATAAAATTATATATCTCCATATTAGATTTAGAGCCACTATAGACTTTTTTGGAGTTAAAAATTGAAACATAATGACTTATTATTATTGTATTTACTATTTTTGTTAAATGTAGACATAGATAATATAATAATGATACTATTAATTTCGTCAGTTAATTTTTTAGTACATCCATGCACAAATAATGTATTTTTTAATACATTGGTTTTCACTACTTTGGCCATTATAAAATGAATATATTTTGTAAAATTGTGATGCATCTCGCGGGTCGGCCACCCCTGCTTTAAAACTTAATACCTCACAAGAATTCCATCGCGAAAAGAGTGTTTCATATCTATATTACGAGAGGTAACTCCAGAAACTTTTTAACTGTCTTCATTGTTCAGTTCGAACTGGGACAATTTTTTTTTTTTGGGTAATAACAATTAGTTATGTGAACGGAGATTTACCCGTTGTGCAAATGCAACATAGCATTCACGGGTTTGTAACCGAATATTTTCACAAAGCGATGACAACGTTTCGACAACGTTCTCTGTTGCCTTCATCAGGTATCTTGTTATCGAGAATGTGAATTGTGAAACTGCAGATTCTCAATATCAATATATCTGATGCAGACCACAGAGGACGTTGTCGAAACGTTGTCATCGCTTTATGATTGTATCCGGCTGCAAACACGTGAAAACTATGATATATATATATATGTATACAAGCAGTAAAGTGACTAGTAATTATAATTTATGAGTACTGTACGTGGTCTTGTTCTAAAAGTGTCAAACGTTTATTTGATGTGGGTAAACAGATAAGCAGCGTGAATGTATCCTTCCGCACGCCAACAGCTTGGCTCTGCCAGTTATGCTGTAAGAAGTGTATTTAACACACGCCAGATAATAATCGGAAGCCTATATTTAATATCCGGCCGGATACCGGATAGTACGTCAATATCCGGCGAGTATCGGATTCTTAATAAAATACGAAACTTTTATTAAAATTTTCTTTAAATTCACAGTTGATAAGTATATAATAAGTCTAAACACAAATAAAAACACTCTGTATTCAAATCAAAATACCGTTTATTATTTTTTTAACATAAAAATCTGTTCTTGTACTGAATTAACACAAATTTCTCTGTAATAAGAAGTAATAATCACTTTTGTTTGTCCTCGTAAACAAGGCCAGGTTCAAAGAAAAGTCTTTCGTTGTATACGCAACTGCAAAGCGCCGAAGAATAAATTCTAGCAAATTTTGTCAAATTCTGGTAATGTGTGGCATTAGATGACCACTAAATATATGGGTCATCCTTCCGATTAATTCGAGATGACTTTAAATAAAAGTTAATCTCGCTAGCAATCACGTTTTTTTCTTGATCGTGATACTGGCTATCTCGCTAAAACAGTTCCAAAACGTGTCGTGAGCTTCATGAGTCACAGTTGATTCTGTCTCCTCCCTTCTAACTCATTTTAACAGCCATTGAGGACAAACTGCTGCTGGTGGAAGATTCCTTGCAAGACATTTTTATTGATTATAATAAAATCTTCCGACGAGCTTCAGCAAACCCAAATAGTTAGTATAGAATCTTGGCTCTAGGAAGGTCGCAATCAAGTATTTCGAATCATTATTTTAAGGAGCCGAAACGACGTTTTAATTAAATTTTCAAAGAGGCTCTCATGTATGGTAAGTCAGGAGATCTTTGTGCTTTTTCATCGTTATCTAAATATTCTTTTAGTACAGAAACTTGTGATGTTACTTCGGAATAGCAGTAGAGACCAGAACCTGTTTTTTTGTTTTTTTTTTGTTATTTCTTCAAAGAGCTTCAATAGCTTAACGCACTTCACCATCAAACACCAGTGTTGACGCGTCGAATTAGTGTGTATTGCGCGATTAGCCACATATAGCGATTTAGCTCTTGTTTGTTCCAACAAATACTATGTCATATAAAAGGTACTATTCCATCTCTTGCTGATATCTGGCACCAGGTAACGGTCGGGTAAATTTTTCTTTTGGAATCGTCAGCAGTTTTTCATGAGCTCCGCGATCGATTCAAGTGCTTAATGAGACGTCTACCACTGACAATTGTCAGTGGTAGACGTCTCATGGCAGGAATGATTGCAATCATTCCTGCCACTTCAGGCTGGATCTTCAGTGGCTCAGTTAAAATTCTCTAAAGCAATTGGATGAAACATCTTGCAGAAGCATACTCAGTCACGCGTACTCTCTTCACCATGTTGGCACCACTGTCATGAATGAGTAAATGGATTTTGTTTTTGTCAATAGCCCAACGATTTGAGATACTATTAAGCTTCCTTGCATTTTTTTAAAATTTTTTACTTATTGCTTTACGCCTCGTCGACGGCTAAGGTCATTAGAGGCGGGATGGGACTGGGGACAAGGAGCGGGAAGGAATTCGGCCATGGCATTTTTGAAGGAAGCATCCCGGCATTCTCCTGGAGTGATTTGGGAAACCATGGAAAACCCAAATCTGGATGCCCGGACGGGGATTCGAGCCCGCGTCCTCCGGAATGCGAGGCCAGAACGCTTCCTTGCTATATTTTCTCCAGAGTGAGAACGAGGGAAATGCTTGAAAGCAAAAATTCCATGTTCTAGTTTGACTTCAGAAGATACCCACAATGCAAGGAAGCTGGCATTGTTGTGTAAACAGATCTAGAAGTCACAAAAACGGCTATAGAACCAGACATTTTTGTTTTCTCATAAATTCTCTCATAGAAGGTAGGTACATTTTTTTTTTTTTTTTTTTTTTTTTTTTTTTTTTTTTTTTTTTAAATGTAGGTAAGACTTGGTATTTATAGTGGGGAAAAGCTTCTTTCTGGAGATTGGAAAATCCGTTTCTTTCTACAATAGATAACGGTTCGTTGTAAAGTGCAACAATTCCAGCAATAACTTTTTTTTTTTTTTTTTTTTTTTTTTTTTTTTTTTTTTTGCGTAGGTTTCCTTTCAAATAGGCAATTGCTTTTCTTTCAGTGTTGAACAAGAGCTTGTCCCGGTGATGGCTAAAGGCAGTATAGGCACGATAACGGCTTTAGATTTCGTCATTTCGTGAAAGTTTACTGGATGTTTCATTTTAAAAAGGTTTTTCATGGTAGAAGGCGAAGAATGAAAAAAATCCGTCATTTTATCCTCTTTAAGATCTAATAGAGAAAAAGGACATGATTCAAACGTGCCTCACGAAAAGTAATTCAAAATCTAAAACTTATTGTCATTATTTATATCAAAATATTACCAAATAGACGATTTTTTTTTTTCTGACGACGTTTTTATTTTTCCTAACCTCAAATAACAACCTTCAGCCGGATATTCGGCTGCCGAATATCCTGCTATCCGGCTTCTAGGATGGTGTCCGGTATTCCGGCCAACAGCTATCCGTTTCATCTCTAATAATCATACATGTACACTAAAGTAATATCATTCTGACGAACCGTCTCATCCGTCTTCGCCGGAAGCTTCATCTTACAGCTCGTTCTCTTCTTGAGTACTCGGGTCCCATTAAAGTAACATTTTAATAGTTTCTAGTTTCAATGATTTACATTATTTTTACCTGATGAAGCTCAAATACGGATCCGAAGTCAATAAAAGCCTATTAATGACATCTGAGTTGCACTGAACACAGCTAAATTTTCTGTAGTATCTCTCCGTAAATTGTCGATGTGGCATCAGCATGGAAGACATCCAAGACAGGGAATTATTCAGAGGAAAAATTGCGGAGGTAAAGGATCTGACTGAAGAAAAAGCAAGAGTGAGCAAGAGAATGAAAGAGTACTGGCGACGGAGGAAGGAAACTCAGAAGAGGAAATGAAGTTGCATAGTAGTAGTCCATAGATGGCTGAAACGAAAAGGAAAAAAAAAAAAAAAAATACGAAGGATACCTTATAAGTGGGAGCTAGGAAACGAATTCAGCCACTGCCCTTCATTCGCCTGGAGTGATTTGGGGAAGTCGTGGAAAACCGAACTCTAGATGCCCGGACGGGGATTCGAACCGGTGTCTTCCAGAGTGCGAGGGCATAGCGTTACCTCTCACCCACCACTCTCGGTCACTTGATTCAATTCAGCCGTGAACTCCGCGAAATTAATTTGTCAAATATTGTTTAGCTGGTGCGTGCGTGGTTAGGTACACTGTTTAATTCGCTTGTGAAATCATACCACGTTTCATTTTTTGCTGAAATATGAGGCACAAAAAGTATGCAATCTGTCAGCGTTATATGCGAACAGACGGTACTTGCAAAATGTAAAATTTGTGACAAAAAATTTCCTCATACTGATTTCTAATAAAATATAAAATTCTAAATAATTATAAGTTTATTTTTTCACCTTCGCCTCTGTTTCCGTGAAGCAGTAAATCTCCGCAAAGATGACCCCCGTAACAACGCTAATGTTTAGTTAAATATTAGTTAGGGATGAACTCAGTACAATTAGAGCAGCGTTTCTCAAATTTTTTCAATCCCTCTTCTCTTCCCAAAACCTCTTCATACGCTCACTGTGTTCCTGTTTCCTTTTTTCAGTCCATTTTCTTCCTGTTTTCTTCTGTATTTTAAATTTTGTGTTCATAATTTTGTTTCTGAATTGTACCCTTTCCTGTGTCATTTCTTGCTGATCCCTGCATCATTTAAGTCCTCTTCTATTTCCTGTAACCAATTGGTTTTCCTGAGCGAACCATTTACCACATCAAAGATCCTCTTTGTGAGTCTAGTGTTGTTCATTCGCTGTAAATGTCCATAGAATTGTAATCTGCGTCTTCTCATCATGTCTGTCAATCTATCTGTATGTTGGTTTACTTCTTTCGTTGGTCTTTTCATCCTTACATCGTCTTCATGTATTTTAATATTTAATCTACTATTATTAGTATCATTTCAGCTACATTTCATCACCTTTGTCTTGCAAAATTTTTTGTTATGATATCTTTAATTCCTTTATGGTTAGATTTTTAATATCCTGTCTGCGAACCACATGTTCCATCTTCACCGCCACAGGTCGAGGAACACTGAACTGGGCCGATCGAAACGTAAAGCTTTGTCACGTCCATTGCGTAATGACCTTCCGCGTCAGCGTTGGAAGTGAATCGTTGTCGAGCGCACCGTATGTTCCGGTCAATGTGGCGACAATCTGAATCGCTGTTTACAGAGTTCCACCTTGAGGGCCCGCGTCAACAGCGGTCCCTTTGTGCGGTGCAGACTCCTCTGCATACGGAACGAGCTCAGAGAACAAGCAGTTCCCTCCAACTAGGCAAATGAGGTGCCCTCAGTAACTTCATTGTACCGCTGTCACACAGATTTGCTCCGCGTTCTCACTCGAATCTGATGCCAACTACACGAAAATTAACAATAATATCGTTCATTACATAACCTTCTCCTCGCAAGCTAAACACTATATAAGGTTATACTTTACAGATCTATCATTACCATGGCGCCACAATCTGATGATGAATTCTTATAGAACTCGAAGAATCAAATCTAAAATAAAGATAAAATGTTTTAATAACTCACTTGGTTTTCGAGATATATAGCAGGTTAAACATCAGTTATAGGTATAGTTCCTTGTGCATTTGGTGACGTTTCTTCTGGTCCAGGCCGTATTTCAACCTAACAACAACCACTAGGAGGAAAATAAAATACCGTCCTATATGATTTTCCACCATGTAGACATAGTGGTTTTGGTGTTTTTTCTGGTCCAGGCTACATCTCACCCTAATCTCATTTTGAGATACCGGAGAACTAAGCGAGCTATAAAAAATATATTATTTATTTTCGATTTTTCTCTTCGAATTACATACGAATTCATCAAATTTGGCTATAACGTAATTTTTCTCCTGGTCCAGGCCGCATTTCAACATAACCACGTCAATTTTGAGATACAATATCTCTAGAACTAAGCGATATATATATATGTAAAAATTATGCTTTACTTTCAACTTATCTCGTCGAGTTGCATACGAAACCATTATCAAATTGCGGTGCCACGGTTATAGTAGAATCCCCTTATTGTGTTTTGAATTATGTGCAAATATTTGTTTTGATGGACGTTTTCTTTGAAGTGTGGAGCTAAGATCGTTGGGAACACCAGAGAGAAAAAGTTGTCAGCGCCGGCTATTGAGAGGAGTATCTTTGGAGCAGTCAACAGTGCAAGAATATTACGAGAGATGCGGCAGAAAGAAAGCAGCTCATGAACTCAGTTTTTTACATACAGTATTGATGTTAGTAAAAATAAAAGTGTGATTATCGGGATAGCCAGTAATTTTGTCACAGAATAAAAGAAGATATGTATAGATTTTCGTTATAGATCGTGTATGAAGAATTGGACTATTACCATAAAATCTGACTGCAACTTTTTATCTAACTACTAACCGTTTTCTGCAGTTAACAGTTTCTTTAAAAATTCAAAATTATGCTACTTTTGCCTTTTTATACCTTCCTTAATAACTTCCTGCCAGGATGGAAAACATTGTCATTTCTTAGATAGAAATGGATTTTAAATGTAGCCCTTCGGTTTCAATTATAATGTCATCAATCTCTCTTCTTTTTTTGCCATTTTTATCTTAACTATAACGTATACTCAGCCTTGTTACTTTTACTTCAAGAGTAGGCCTACCACCAGTTATATAAGCGCAACTAAACTTTGGAAGTTTAACTTCAACGCATTTTTATTCCGTAGCTTCTCGGATATTACACATTATTCTACGCAACTTTTACATACGCGTAACTTTTATTCAAATTAACTTTTCTCTTAAGGTACAACTATTTTCATAAATTTAGCAGTTTCTTTATTGCTGCTTCCGGATCTGCGAACCATCTTATTCATACCTGTTCTCCAATGTTACCACCTTTTGCCAACATTTTGAGACAGACTGGCTTCGATTAGTTTTACTCACGTTATCACTGTCAGATTTGGAGTTATGATTCTACGGCCGCTTGCCCTGCCATCTGGCTGTGAAGCGTGTAACTGTGTCCAGCGTGTGCTAAATGTATTTTTTGTCCATTAAATGTGTATTTTAAGAAGCGGAAATTTGGACCTTTTCGGAATTCGTCTAAAACCCATCGCAATCAAGACGGCCCGTACTAAGGGCCTTGGGCTCGTGCCCGATCCGTTGTACCTTCTGTATCCGGGCACTGAGACACACTGGCGGGTGTCCTGTACATCCCTACAGCCATTTGTTATAACTAGCCCCAAAGCCCTTCAAAAATGACGTGTTTAACGGAGTGTTATGGTAATTAATTTCTCTGCAGTTGTTTAACTAAATAGAATTTTTATAAAATAAAGCTCATTGTAATTTCTTGTCCCTTGTGCTGTAGCAAAAAGCTTCAGTTGGCAACTTGGTCCAGGTTGCATTAACCGCAGTCTCCTCTAATATTGCCGCTAGAAAAGTAAAGCTTCAATCAAACGTCGAATTAATACATTCCCTGTATCGCATGTCAGTGTCATCATGCATCGCGATATGAACTTGATCCCAAATCTTCACACGTTCTTACACCTTTCTGTCTTATTATCTGTGATGAAGATCGAAGTTTTAACGGCTGACATGGGCTGAAATAATGACCCCATTGAAAACGAAGGATGCTAAAAATAAATCTTAACAACTTACGCTATGCCACGTAATGTTAGTTTTAATTATGGTTTAGGCCACATATATCACAATCAATTTGGAACTTCTTTCATTCAAACCAAGTAATGATTTTAGTAAAAAAAGAATCAACTGATAATGAATATGCCAATTTAAACGAGAAACATTCTTTTCTTTCAATTCTTAGCGATTGCTTAAATAAGTTGAATTTTAATAAAATAAAGCTCAATGTAAGTCCTAGTGCCTTGCGCTGTAACAAAAGGTTTCCGTTGCCATCGT
Organism: Vandiemenella viatica; assembly: GCA_031002005.1. NCBI lineage: Eukaryota > Metazoa > Arthropoda > Insecta > Orthoptera > Morabidae > Vandiemenella > Vandiemenella viatica. The sequence continues at coordinate 257,450,364 of CM061919.1, forward strand.
GATCCAGGTTATTTTTCAACCTAACCACATACTACGCTAAACTTGCCGCCAGAGAAACATTACTTCAATCACACGCATATTAATACAGTACTGTATCACAATTTAATGGCAATAATGCATCGCGATATAAACTAAATCAAAAATCTTCACAGCCTCTTATACAACTTCCGTTTTTGTTGTCCGTGATACAGATCGATGTTACAACGGTTGAATGGCTAAAGCAGTTACATACGGCTGAAATATGTCATCAGTAAAACCAAAGGAAATTTAAAAAATCTTAACAACTTACGTCATGCCAGGTAATATTAGATTTAATCGTAGTCTATGATGTACAGATTGCGATCATTGTGGAACAAATTTCGTTTAAACGAAGAACAGGACAACAATTGAAAACAATTCAAATAATTTTTAAAAAAATATTTTACCCATATCCTCTGATTTAAAGTCAAGTGACGGATATTATAATCATTAATAGTCGAAAATTAAAGGTTTTATCTTATACATCTATTTCCAAATATTTCAACGAATACTTCGAACGGATATTAAAAAGATGTAAGTAACTAATAATTATTATATCGATTTAAATGGAATACGTACTTTCTTTCAGTGATCTGACAGTTTATGCTTAGCTAAATAGAAGTGTTATTAAATAACGTGCATAACATAAAATAACATAATTGGTCATAAGTTGGCCAATGAAGACGAAAAGCGTGACGTCATAGTCTTACGTGATGGCGTGAAGTCATAGCGCGATGTCATAATGTGAAGTGATGGCGTGACCAAATAAGCGTTTTATAAGTATAGGTCATGTACATTGTCTTCTCCTTGGTCTAGGATCTGCTGCGCCCGTTTTATTCTTTGCTGTTAAAGATGCTCCAAAGAATGTCATTAATATATGATATTCACAAATTATAATATACATAATCAACTACATGTATGTATTTTTAGGCTGGTTTCACGTTTGACCGCTACAGCTTCCATTCTGTGTAATAACCTGGTTAGTAGCATGGTATTAGTGTTACTGTCATAGTTCAGTGGTAAAGAGATGAGAACCATTTCTGGATGATAAACATATCCGATGCAAACTCGAGGCATGTACAAGTTTGTAATTCGTAAAAGACATGAATAAATTTCTGAACGCGTGAAACAAAACAAACAATTTACAAGGCGTTATTTCTCGATATAGCCCCTCTCCATATTGTTGCGGGTGAGCGGTAAAACTCAGCCATGCATTCGGTAGGACACGTGTTCGAATCCCCGTCCGGCCATCCCGATTTCGATTTTATATAGTTTCCGGAAATCGCTTCAGGAGAATGTCAGGATAGTTCCTTCAAAAGGCCATGGTTGGGTGCCTTCCCCTTTCTCGTTCCCTATCCGCTCCTGACTATAATGATAACGGTGAGCCGTAAAGCCCAAAAAAATATTGAGCTCGTTCGCCAAGTCTTTCCAGTAGCTTACCCAAAAGATGACAAATTTTTTTTTTTCTTTCCTCTGTGTCGTCTAGAGCAGTGGCAGTCAACCTCGTTTCTAACGACCACTGGTGGGTGTTTCAACTTTCAGGGTAGACGGAAGGTGTTTTGTCCGATACTGAAGCACTTTCCTTTTTTTAATTTAAGACTATTTATAACATTTTCAAGAGATTCAGTGATGTCAATTTGCTGCTTGAACGAGGTAATAAATCTCTTATAGGTTACCGAAGTATTATATCAACATTTATTCGTTATAATCTATTGAAAAGAGAATTTCATCAGTTTCCTGAATTATCGTATATATATATATATATATATATATATATATATATATATATATATATATATAACAAGAGATGATACTCACAGATCCGGTAGTCACGTCTACGAACTTAAATTGGTCATGGGAAAGATGAGTCAAAGAAATTTAGAAATTGAAGTTGTACCACTAGATGAAAAGTTCTTTTACCGGAAATATCGAAGAGCCTGATACAACCTGCCAAGAAGAACTGTTTGAATAGTGGATATGATTAGGAAAGTAAACATAAATTACATATGGAATCCTGTGGCAGAATAAAAAAATTTTGTCTTATCAAAATATGTGGAAAATAATAATCAGTTAGTGATACCTTTCCATCTAATATTAAAATAAGCAACTGTTGGTCATCTATGACGTCACCTGCCAGGCCATGACGTCACTCTACGACGTCGCGCAATGACGTCACGCTTAACGCCATTGTTCTTGGTTATGCACGTTATTTAATAACATTTCTAAGCATCCGCGAATAAATTAACTGATAGGACACTCAAATTAAAAGTATGTATTTGATTTAAATCGACATAATAATTAATAGTTGCTTAGATTTATTTAATATTCGTTTTATGTAAAAGTATTCGTTAAAATCTTTGGACACCGATAAGTAAGATAAAAGATTTAATTTTCGCAATGTTAGCTGCAGTTTTGATAGATTGTTATTAGAACTGAAAATTGACGTTACAGCAGAGGGCATGAGTAATTTAATTTTTTAAAATAATATAATTTGTTTTCTTAGTGTTCTGTTACTCCAATTATTACTTCATTTTAACAAAAGTAGTTTCACACTGATCGCGATCTATACAGCATAGACTACAATTAAAACTAATATTACATGGAATGACGTAAGTTGGCAAAATTTATTTTTAATTCTCTTTGGTTTTACTGATGCCATATTTCAGCCGCATGTAACTGTGTCAGTCATTCAAAGGTGTTAGTATTTATTTGAATCACGAATATAAAAAAGGAAGCTGGAGAACCCATAAAGATTTTTGATATCGCGATGCATTATTACTCATAAAATGCGATATAGAACATGTATATGATATGCGTGTGATTGAAGTATTGTTTCTCTGGCGGCAAGTTTAGTTCGTGGTTAGGTTGAAATGCAACATGGACCAGGATAGCAAGAAAACCTATTGTTACAGGGCAAGGCACTAGGAATTGCATTTAGCTCTATTTTATAATAATTCTATTTATTTAAGTAATTGCTACGAAATGTAATGCTTGAACGACATATTAATTATCAGTTGCTCCTTTTTTGAAATTCATTACTTGGTTTGAATGAAAGAAGTTACAAATTGCAAACTGATCGCGATCTATGCGGCCTAACCACAATTAAAACTAATATTACGTGGCATAACGTAAGTTGTTAAGATTTATTTTTAACATCCTTCGTTTTCACAGGGGTCATTATTCCTGCGAGATGTAAGCTGTGTCAGGCGTTAAAACCTCGATCTTCAAAACAGACAATAAGAAACATGTAAGAAACTGTGAAGATTTTTTATCAAGTTTGTATCGCAATGCATGACATGCTATACAGGGAATGTATTAATTCGCATGTGATTGAAGCTTTGATTTTCTACCGGCGATATTGGCGGAGATTGTGGTTAGGCTGAAATGTAACCCAGACCAAGTTGACAACTGAAACTTTTTGCTACATCACAAGGGACAAAAATTATATCGAGCTTTATTTTATAACAATCCTGTTTAGATAAGCAACTAAAAAGTAATTAATTGCCAGACACTCCATTAAACCCGTCATTTTTGTGGCTAGTTATTAATAAAAGGCTAGAGGGATGCATGCGCGGGGCTTGATTGGAAGCTTTAACAAGCTTAGAAAAATGGTAAGGCCTGTTAAGTGTGACTAGAACGTGAGGAAATGTTCAAGCCCTTTCCCTACTACTCCTGAAGACCAACGGTACTGATTCCGTCTTGCTGCCAGCGTCGCCTGAGCTTTATACTAGGCCCGCAGCGCATCAACAAGTGCTCAGGTTCTTCTGTCCGACGCGAGGAATGAATAAGGCATGTGTCTGATACAGCCGAACCTTCATCCCGACACATCCTCATTCAGGAGACGTGCTGATTCCTAAACAGGATAACGTTCCTGGTCACAGAGAAAAGTCCTCTGGTACGATACGTCACCGGTGGGTATTGGGCGGATGATCAAAGTTTTAATGTTTGCTGCACCTATCTTCTGTGGCAATGCTACAGAACCAGTAACACAGTTGTTTTAAAATCAGTTACTCGTCTCATTCAAATAAAATAGAATAAGCTACAGGCAAATGATATGTTGCCCCTAATGTTAATCTAGTTATCGTCATCCGGGAGGACGCTGGTTATAATCCCCGTCCGGGCATCCAGATTTGGGTGTTCCTTGGTTTCCACAAACCACTCCAGGCGAATAGCGGGATGCTTCTTTCAAAAGGCCATTGTCGAATTCCTTCCCGTTCCGTGTCCCCAGTCCCTTCCCGTCTCTAATGACCTCGACGTAGACGAAGCATCAAGCCGTAAGCAAAAAAAAAAAATAAGTCATCGTTTATAGGTTTCTCATTTCTGTTTTTAATTAATTTAATTACAGTAGATTCAATGGTCCTTACATTTCACGAATTTTCGTCCTAAATTCTTTTACTGTTTCGGGTAAGCTGTTCAGCATTTCCTTGGTATTTTGACAATAACAAACGCTACATGATATTTCAATTAACTTTTACTTTACCCACTGATTAGGGATACACTTTTTATATACAACTACATACAGTAGAATACTAAACACCGAGCGTGGTTGGTGAGTGGTAACGCTTCGCCCTAGCATTCTATAGTACGCGGTTTCGAATCCGCGTCCGATCATACATATTTTCGTTTTCCATGGTTTCTCGAAATCACTCCAGGCAAATGCAGTGTTAGTTTCTACAAAAAGGCTGAGGCCGAATTCCTCCCCGTTCCTTTCTCCTCTCCCGCTCCACTCCTACCCCTAATAATATCGGCGCCAACAAGTCGTAAAGCTCAAAGGAAAAAATAATAAAAAAATTATTATAGTAGAATGACTGTGTGAAATGTTAGTTTGAAGAAAATTTCTGATTGCTGTCAAATTTACAGTTCTCTCTCTTTCCACTTACCCTTCTCTCTTTTCTCATCTTTGTGCCACTCCTCGTAGGCAATTTTTTTTTTTTTTCTCTTTAACTTTTTTTTGCTTCTGGCTTATCACCTCGTCGATGTCGACGTCATAAGAGGCGGGATGTAACTGGGGCAAGGAACGGAAAGGAATTCAGCCATGGCTTTTTGAAGGAACCATCACGGCATTCGCCTGGAGTGATTTTTGGAAACCATGGAAAATCCAAATCTGGATTGCCGGACGGGGATTGGAACTCGCGTCATCGCGAATGCGAGCCCAGAACGTTAACCGTTCACCCACCACGCTCGGTCTTTCTTTTCGCTTTCATAGCTAATTTCCATATTCAGACACGGGAGTCCGGAGTTTGTGTCTTACAAGTCCTTCTCGGCATAATCACCTTTGAACGTGTTACTTTTCTACCTTACCGGCCTTTTTTTTAAACCTAACGTAAGAAAATGCCGGAGCATATGCTTTTAAAGAATGGAAATTCCATCGAAATGACTCAGCCCGCTAATAGCATCACCGAGAATAAATCTTATATATATATACTTAAATAGATGAGTCTGTCCCTATATTTCACACGCAGCCTCCACTACCTAGCGCATACCACTGGTGTTTACGTGTGGTAGTGGCATAGAGTTTCCCATAGTACACAACATTGGCGACATGCCGGTAGCTGTGGGGTGTGGTAGATATGCTGGATGAAAGGGGTCGATCTAGGGCAGTTTCCTATTTCTAACAAAGACGCGCCTGTCCCTATATTTCAGCCTGCAGCCAAAATTTCAGCCTTCAGGCAAAACTACCAAGCGCAGACCATTAGTGTGGTAGTAGCCCCAAGTCTCCCATCTTGCACTATGATAGTTGCATGTCGGTAGCTGTGGGAGCGTGGGAGATGTGGTGGTTGAAAGAGATCGACGAAGGGTATTTTCATATTTCGATGAAAGACATGTGTGTTCCATTTTGCAGCCATAAATACCCTGCGCATATCACTGACGTTTGTGTATAGCATTAGCACTATGGTTTTTGCATGTCGGTAGCTGTCAATAAAAATTCTTTCCAAACGCGAACGAAGTCGTGGGCTAGTAAATAAATAATTCCGCCAGTCACTACTGTAAATTCTTCAGTAAAAGTTCTTTGGGTCATATTATTGCAAATTTATATTAGATCTTTTTTCAAATGGCATAACAATACAGTTTCTTCTTTCGTATAACGATATCCGAAAAACTACTCGCGATATCATTGATGGAGTGTGAAATTTCTGGAAGTTGTCGACAATAAACTGATGCTAATGTCCAAAAGTCGTTAAGCATATTTTGATTCTAATACTAATATTTGTAGGCCATATTGGATGTTTTTATCTTCGATGGTGTGAAGAGTCTCTGGCCGGGATTGTACTGAGAATCTTTGGCGCATATCTGTTCAGGTTTCTTGCCCCGTCCCCCGCTTACGCAGAGTGGCAAGATGTACCGCAGATTTTAAGCTAAGCCATAAGCTCTCAAACAGTAAAACCCTCACCCAAATCGGTTTCATGCTTTTTGTTTGATGCCTGGACGAACGGACAGACAGCCGCTCCCCTTTTGCATATTTATAAAGGGTGATACAATAAGAGCGCTATATTTGAATTTTAAATATACCATGCTTTTATGTAACAAGCTTTGAAGCATTTATTGATTTATAATGTACACATTTGGGAATTATGTATGCAACAAAACTTGCAGTAAATGACCGCTACAGCTTTGAAGGCCCGCGAGTATCTTCTGGCAAAATTTTCAACAGCGGTTTTGCCTACATTTCGTTGAAACAGCGTTCAGTATTCAGCCTTTAATGCTCGGGTCGTCGTGGGCTTCTTGGCACAAACCTGAGACTTCAGAAAATCGTACATAAAAATGGTCTGTAAGTGTTAAAATCACAGATCGTGGTGGCTAGTTCTTATAACCAAACCTGGAAATAACACGACCATGAAAAGTCTTGTTCAAGAACGCCATAGTCCTAGATTCAGCTGCAAGATATCCATTTGTTATTTGATTGAAATGTAATTTTTATGTATAATTATTAGTGGCAGAATACGATTCTGCCGTATTGCGTATCAAAATATGGCCGCAAGTATTTTTAATAAAATTTTCAACAACAAAAAAATTCAAAAAATTTCGTTCACTTGTTTTCTGAATAAATCATGATTCATTTCAAAGAGAGACTTGAAAAGTTTCTGTTTCCTATGCAAACGTGGCCGCAAGTATGGGTCGCCAGCTGTTAAAGTTAACGTCTCTATATATTTTTTTAACAGGTGAACGAAATTTTTCGGATTTGTTTTTAATTTAATTAAACATACTTGCGGCCATATTTTGATAGGCAACCCGGTAGAATCGTATTCTGCTGCTTATAATTATACTTAAAAATTGCGTTTCAATTAAATAACAGATGGACGTAGAAATTATGCAACCGGATCTTAGGCACGGGTGGTATGGCAAATGGCACCGACTTGCTGAAACCACATGTCTTCAACAGCCATATCCTCCAACCGAGGCACAAAGAACTGGGTTATCATGTTACGGTAGCGTTTACCACTTTCTTGTATCGTTTTCAAAGGAAAATAGTCCATTGATTCCTCCAGTCCACAATGAACATCAAACGGTGACACGTTGAGAATGCATTTGTTCCTCATGAATCATTCATGGATTTTCTGAGCCCCAAATACGGAAATTTTGGCTGTTAATGAACTAATTGATGTGAAAATGGATATTATCGCTGGAATTGACTGTGTCCGCAACTATTCAACTGGTGAACTCTATTCGCTGTAAATGGTCTGGTGACACAAATTCTAGAATGCAAATTATTATTTTTATCTTTTATTTTTTTTTCCATATACATTTTGACCCAGCATACAGAGGCTAAAATTGGCCACTAAATCTTCTTCACTAAAGACAATATTACATTGAAAATAATGCCCATAATAATAAAAATACAAATAGAACTCCATGAATGGAACTAACAACTAAATTAGAAAACAAGATACAGTATAGACATCAGAATCTAACATATCAAACTACAAGGTTATATGCGCATTTGAAAAATTCTTTCTATCCTATAGTCTGAACAGCTACCTTCACGTATATTATGCGAGGCATTTTACTTTCCCATTTATAATATTAGACCTCGTCAGATGTCATAGATGTCCAGATGAACAGAACGATATGTATGTTTTAACTTGTAGCGGAGTGCTGGGGGGCAGATTTAATTGCTTACCTTGCATGATTTATAATCGCCACCTTCCACTACCTTATGCGAAGCACATATATTAATTTCAGGAAACAGAGGTGAAACCATTACTTCTGTTATTAATATTTGAAAAGATCCTAAAATATTGGTTTATTTGGTACTCATTACTGCTTACAGACAGAGGTATAAGTATTTACCATTAATCTTAAACATCCGTCTACGCAAAATAAAGTTCAACGCAATACCTCGTCTTACAGATGCAACATAGCAAACAAACAATTATCGTTAATTGAAGTTAAGAAATTGCAATACATATATATGAACCTTAAAAAGACTTACAAATTCCATATGAAACTGAAGCAAAAACTCTCTTATACATAATGAGAGTGATTCTTGTATTACAATGACAACAAGAACACATCAGATTTAACTGGATTACATAGGGCGCCAGGGAGTTAATTTGTTCCCAAAAATAATAGTTTGAAAGTTTCCAAACATGGAAGACAGTCTTTCAATTTAAACTAGGAAAAGAAAACCAAAAAGCACTCGGCTTTTAGACACAACTAGCTCAGGAATTAATGTCCGGCGGCATAAGAACTCTTACTCATAAGACCGTTAAAGGGCTGTCTCAATGATTTGTCGGAGTATACACTGTTTCTGGAGGTATAATTACCGTGTCTGTCTAACTGCACGAAGCGTCGCAACAAGAGCGCTATCGTCTCTCAAACAGCGCACCGTCCATGTATTGTAAGGCACTTGTCACGTCAACCAGCACAAGTGACAACCTCGACCGGACTTGGCACTCAGTCACCCAAGCCTCCAGAATGGAACCATCAATACTGCTCTGGCTAGCAGTAGCCAGGGCGATCGTTCTGGCCGAAGTCACCTCTTCTCGCCTCTGAGAACTCCTCTCACCTCTCCTAGGCGAGCATCATGGAAACACAAAATTTGTAAATTTCCAATCACGTTAGGACTGGCTTCTCAAAAATATCCCCGGTTGCGGCTAATACATGGCCTCTCATTTGCTAAGAGTGTTTTGTCCGGATTGTTCGGGAGGATGTGTAGGAAAAATTTTCTCACGTCACCGAGCGAACGCCCATTCAAAGATTCGTCCGCAAAATTCCCAGCGTCCAGCCTTTCTCACCGGTATCAGCGTCAGAGATAATCCCCTCATTGTCTCGACCTACCGAACACTTCCGGCTTAAGTCAGAGTGTCTCTCACGCTAACACAACCCTTAGCTAGACGCGGATTTCTGTCTCCAACTCAAAATGAATATCCATTTGTTACCTATGTTTATTAAATCAAACAATAATTAATTTACATCGTACGAGATGACCCATCTAGTCATCTCGCTACAAATTAGCCCCGACTGCAGCCCATGCCGTAAGTCTCTCTCCTGGTATCGACTGCAGCAGAAACCCCAGCGCTTCAGGAAGTTAGCCTCCTGGAATACGTGAGGGACTACAGCAGTAACTCAGAAGGGAGACTCCTCTGGGAAACTCATAGAAGATTTCGGCAGGTCATGGTGGATGCCTTCGTCGGTTTCCGCCCTCAGCTTTCTGCCAGTCCAGGTATTTTTGCTTTTCGTTTTGAGAGGCTGATTCTGCGCTGTCATTCAGTAAGTGCCATAGTCTCTCAGATCGCAGTATATCGAATATCCTCAGCCCTTGAAGCTGCTGTTGCTGTGTGAACCTCATCCCCGCTGTTGTTCGTTCATTCCCACATCACGTCCTCTGGTGTGCTTTCCTCTCCACGCTCGCACCTGCTGGTTGGTGAAAGTCCACGTTTATTTAGGAAGCGTCTGTATCGTCCGTGATCAGTTATGTACTGAATTAGCCCTGGAGAAAGTTCAAAGAATTCCATGCTGATTCCTTCAGATACGGATGGGAACATGTGATACGGTCAACGAACAGTTTCGCTAGTGTCCCACTCGTTTTGCCATTCCTCAATCAATGGATCCACAACTCCTTCTTTATGCTTACCTCTTTCCCAACTATTTCCACAACCTTGTCCATCCTGTTCTGTCTCAGCCAATATTTTGCTCCGCGTCTCCTCAAATTATTAGTGAGGGTGCTGAAACTTTCGGTCCTTTTGCACGATAACGAATCGAGGATCCCGGACTCTCACGAAATGCCGCCATGTTTTCTTCTGAACGACCACTACGACCTCGTTTCGTGTGTTTAAAATCAACAGTTAAACATTTACATTCGATTTCTACATTATTTTCACAGTTGATGCTATCCGAACATCATTTCTACCGAAAATAGAACGCACTTTACGAGTTGGCAACCAAACATTAGCCATTTGGGCGGATCCAGGATTTTGGTTTGGGAGGGGCTTGAGCGGACTTTGGTTTAGGGGAGGGGGCTTGGCTTGAGGGGATTTTGGTTGGGGGAGCGTGACCTTTAGTGGATTTTGCCTTTGGGGGGGGGGGGCATGAGCGGGCAAAAGGTAGTATTTACAAAAAAGGTCTCCAAAATTACAATGTCGGAGATGGACCTAGATACTTTTTTTGGGGGGGGGGGCCTTGAGCACCTAAGCCCTCGCCCCTAGTCCTCCCCCTGGATCCGAACTGATTTGGATTGATAATGACGCGTTGTTGTATCGCGTCGCACCCTCCTATCGACGTATCACAATTATCGACTTATCCAACCATAACAGCCAAAACGACACGCAATTAAAATCTTGCGCTCTTATGGAAACCCTGTTAGTATGAATAGACTAGATTGCCGGTACAAAAATTTCGCGTGATATGTGGTGCTGTTATCGATGTCTCCGTGATATGTAGTGCTGTTATCGATGTATCCGTGATATGTGGTGTTGTTATCGATGTCTCCGTGATATGCGGTGCTTTTATCGATGTATCCGTGATATGTGGTGCTGTTATCGATGTCTCCGTGATATGTGGTGCTTTTATCGATGTCTCCGTGACATGAGGTACTGTTATCGATGTCTTCGTGACATGTGGTGCTGTTATCGATGTCTCCGTGATATGTGATGCTGCTATCGACGTCTCCGTGATATGTGGTGCTTTTATCGATGTATCCGTGATATGTGGTGCTGTTATCGATGTCTTCGTGACATGTGGTGCTGATATCGATGTCTCCGTGATATGTGATGCTGCTATCGATGTATCCATGATATGCGGTGCTTTTATCGATGTATCCGTGATATGTGGTGCTGTTATCGATGTCTCCGTGATATGTGGTGCTGTTATCGATGTCTCCGTGATATGTGGTGCTGTTATCGATGTCTCCGTGATATGTGGTGCTGTTATCGATGCCTCCGTGATATGTGGTGCTGTTATCGATGTCTTCGTGACATGTGGTGATATGTGGTGCTGTTATCGATGTCTCCGTGATATGTGATGCTGCTATCGATGTCTCCGTGATATGCGGTGCTTTTATCGATGTATCCGTGATATGTGGTGCTGTTATCGATGTCTCCATGATATGTGGTGCTGTTATCGATGTCTTCGTGACATGTGGTGCTGTTATCGATGTCTCCGTGATATGTGATGCTGCTATCGATGTCTCCGTGATATGCGGTACTTTTATCGATGTATCCGTGATATGTGGTGCTGTTATCGATGTCTCCGTGATATGTGGTGCTGTTATCGATGCCTCCGTGATATGTGGTGCTGTTGTCGATGTCTCCGTGATATGTGGAGCTGTTATCGATTTATTCGTAATATGCGGTGCTGTTATCAATGTCTCCGTGAAATTTGGTGCTGTTATCGATGTCTCCGTGATATGCGGTGCTGTTATCGATGTATCCGTGATATGCGGTGCTGTTATCGTGTATAATGGAATCATAGCCCGTTCGAAAATTTCGCCAGTAAAAAGTTTACATAGGAATTGTATAGCAATACAAAAAATGCATCTTAATAGAAAAAAAAATTGTCCATAAAATTCCCTACTGTAGAAATTACACAAACTATACCGATAACTCTGTGACATGTGATGCTAGTGGTACGTGAACAATCCTTGTTGACGCCACTGACGTTAGGCGGCTTGACTGTGAACTGGATGATACGCATGACCTTGAAAGTTGGTACTTTGACCCTTTAAGGGCCTATTTAATAATAATTACTTTCTCAATTTATTATTCTAACAAGGCGGAGATCTTAATCTTTAAAATGATATCTCATTTATCGATTTACTTTAGGTAGATAATACTCCCGTCACTAAAAGATACCTTTTTGAAATCATGATACTTCTGCCTTTTACTGACCGAATTACCAAAAATTAGTTTCAAAATATATTTTCATAGAGGAAACCTTAATGTTTAGAATGATATCTCATTTGTCGATTTTTGTTAGGTATGAGGGAGATGAATAGCTAGTCTCCAAAAATTAGCAAATAATGATATTTCTGTTCTTTAAGGGTCGAAATCCAGAAATTTCATAAATTAATAATGTTTCAAAAGCGGAGAGCTTAATGTTTTAAATGACACATCATCTATCGATTTCGGTTAGATATGAACGAAAACATGTGACACGCCAAAATAATATTTTTAAAATAAAACTTTTAGAAATAACATATATGATTACAGTTGTTGATGTCAGTACAAAGCCATAGAAATCTTTAGTACATTGGTGGAGACTATTAGAAAAGACTCAAGCACCATACGTCCTCACAATATTCGGTCACTGATGGTTCTTCGGAGGTTATTTAATTTTTTTTCCAAACTGCAAATTTTTTCCGATCCGCTGTAATAAATGCAAAACGAAAGATTTCCCGTAATTTCTTAGAGATACCAAGGAATTCTCTTTGACGGAGGGGAAAGACGGAATAATGCCGCTATTTTTGTTCCTCGCCGCGCTTCCGCGCAGAACAAACGAAAGGGGCAATTTAGCTATCTGCATTCGGCATCCAGCTGTCAGTTTCCCATTGTTGTGTTGGTTTTGGCCTTTACAGCAGCGAGGCGGAAGTCGCCTTCGTTGTAAAGCCTTTCAATACCCAAATAGCGCGGCCGCTCGCTATTACGGCAGTTCGATTGCGCCATTAAATTTTCCAGCGCTGTTAAATTTCCATAACTATCTCACATCTGTATAGCAGAATTATTAGTACCTTTGATGCCAAGCAGGCTCTCCTTATCTCACACAAGCCAGCCACATCTTGTCTCGATCAAAGATTTTAATTCAGCGCATTTTAGCCGTTCCGCAAGCAGACTTATTGCTGCATAACTCTATTATACCAGTACTAATCTTTTTTTTTTTAAAAAAGGTTCAGCTACCCAGTGGAATGATTGCACAAATTCTTAATTGCAATCCATACTGAGAATCGAGGCCTTGTATGATCAGGTAGTGTCCATTCGCAAATAATAATAACGATGATATAATTGTTATTAGCTAACGCTCATAACCCTGATTTTGAATGATGTAGATATGAGTATTTCGGTTGGAGTTTTATATCACGACACAATTTTTTTTTTTTTTTTTTTTTTATGCAATGGCTTGTGGCTAAGCTAAATTCATTAGCTACATTTATTTTTACAACAATTTACATTTCAACTTCTTTACATCTTCTATATACATCAGTTTACATTTTTGGTAATCTATTCTTATAAATCGCTAATTTGGTCATGATATTCTGTCACGCCATGACGTCACACTATGACGTCGGGCTATGACGTCACGCTTTTCGCCTATGTTGTGCGACTTGCGACCAGGAATATTGTTCTAGGTTATGTACGTTATTTTATAAGAGTTCCGTTTAGCTAAGTATCCACGAATACCCAACCATTCACATTGGGCACTCATTATTGTATTATGTCTAGATGATGACATTTTGTGAGGATATTTATGTTCGGGTGGTATACGATAGTCAATATACTAACTTTGTTCCCAGCATTTCCTACTGGGTTCCCTAATCGTCTCAGATTTATATTTTAATATTTCCATTCTTGAAAAAGGACATTGTAATTTTCTATATTTGGTGTTTATTGGAAGAGATCAAGACGGATAAAATGGTTGGAAGAGGAGTATTACACTTTCTAAGTTCTTTCAGAATTTTGTCTTGAATGTCGGTGTGTTTCTTACAAGAAAATAGGACATGATTTATGTCCGCTAATGCTTGATCAACGCACTCACATACCGGGTTATCTCTCAGGTCTATCCGATTTAGGTGGCTGGAAAAGTTGCCGTGATGGAATCGGCTTCTATAAAAATTGATTAAGTGGCATCTGTTAACTTTCCGGTTTGGAAGGGATACATTTTTGGATGATAATTGGATACAGCTGGAGGTGTTTACTAATGGAAGAGCTAATGACATCAGTAATATGACGTCAGTGGTGGCAAAACAAACTAACAGCCTACAGTGCGTCATATTACTTTCAATCCCGGTGCAGGCTCCATGGATCACGATGAATGTGGAACCGCTTTCATCCGCAAGAACTAACGACTTTAGTAACATCACGCTTATGAAAACTATTCGGTTTTTTTTTTAACTGCTTTTGTTGCAACGACGAAAGAAGTCAGTCGTCATTGGGCTGCATTTTAAACCTCCGCTAATATTGCTGTTCGGAAATGAAAACTACCATTCACTGTACTAGGGTTTATGGTGGCGTTAACCTCAAGTCTCCCAACGTGCACCATGGTGGTGTAATGTCGGTAGCTATGGGAGCGTGGGAGTTATGGTTGAAATTGTTCGACGTAGGGAAGGCGTTTTCATATTTCGACCAAAGACATGTGTGTCCCTATATTTCACTTTGCAGCCATAAATACCCTGCGCAGATCACTGATGTTTGTGTGTGGTATTAGTCTCAATTCTCCCATCGTGCACTATGATGGTTGCATGTCGGCAGCTGTAAATCAAAATTCTTTACAAACACGAATGAAATCGTGGGCACTAGCTAGTTGTATATATATATTATTATTATTTGCGATTATTACCCTTTAGGAGAGCGATTATTACCCTTTAGGAGAGCGATTAAACTTGAAATCACGATTTAATCTTCATATATTTTTCCTCTTTTCTTCCCAAAATCTCTTCATCCTCTCGGAGTGCTCTCTCTTCCGTTTATCTGTCTCTTTCTTTCCAGGTTGTCGTGTTGTTGTTTGCTCCAAATTAACATTTGTGATCTTCTTATGACACTCAATGCGGTCTTCGAGATTTTCTATGTTGATCCGTTGTAGGTCCCTCTAGATCTCTTTTAGCCATTCCGTATCGCATTTACTATTTGTTATGATGTCAAGTAATTTCTTTGCTATTTTAGTATTTTCCATCCTGTAGATGTGGGTGTAGAACTTAGCACGACGCTTTCTAATTTCTTCTGTCATTGTGTTGATCTTTTGATAGAGTTCATTCCGTGACCTCTTCATCCAAATGTCATTTCTATTTATTGCCCCATATATCTTCCTCAGAATTTTTCGTTCCTGTTTTTCTATTTCTTTAATTTTGGATTGACCATCAATTACTATTGTTTCGGCTGCATAGGTTGCTTCTGGAAGAATCACTGTTTTATAAAGCCTTAATTTTGCATCTACTGAAATACATTTCTTGTTGTAGTAGTTCCACGGTAGCCTGTAGGCCCTTTTGAAGCTTGGTGACTCTTTGTTCATTGGCGATTCGGTTTAGTCCTGAGGATTGTATAATTTCGCCCAGATATTTAAAATGGGCGACTTGAGCAATTTTGCCGTATTTCGTAATTAAGGGAGATTTATTTTCTGGTCGTCTTTCCAAATACTGTTTTTTTTTCATAATATATTTGCAATCCGGCTTTTTGTGCTATTTCATGTAGTTTTTCCACTGCATGAATCGCTTCAGTTCTGTTGTCTGTGATTATTGCAATATCGTCTGCGAACGCAAGGCATTTAAGTTTAATTCGGTTTTCTTTCTTGATACCAATTTTGATGCCTTTCACATGAGGTTCCCATTCCCTGATAATCTTTTCCAGAACCATATTGAAGAGGATTGGGGATAGCCTATCCCCCTGTCGGACTCCAGTTTTAATTTAGAAGGGCTCTGAGACTTCGCCCATGAATTTAACTTTGGACTTTGTTCCTGAAAGTGTCTGCTCTATTATTTTTCGGGTCTTGCGGTCAATCCCGAATTCTTCCATGATTTTAAAAAGGGTTTCAAGATCTATTGAATCATATATATATACATAAATTTTAATGCATCTAATATTCCAAAATTCCCAGCTTCACTTCCGTGTCGCGATATACAAATTTTAGTGTTGGTGGTGATTTAGACTTGACTGTACGTCACTAAACCGTTTAACTGTGTCCGTGTCAGCACGTACACATCAACGGGCATTGCGCGTCGTTAATTAATCTCATTACTCTTTAATTACAACGCGTTTCTCTCTCTTTGTCTGTTATACCGTAAATTAATTCCAACAGTCAACTAGGAGTGACGTTTACCTTGATGACAATGCAGGACGCGTGTGTAATAATTACTAGCGTAAAGCCCATTATACTGTAAACGTGCGTGGTGGCTATGGTCACAGGCAAAAACGTGTACGCTTGTTCTAAGTTCGGTTTTTATCGTTAAAATAACATTACTGCCCATTGTCAGCTGTTGCGTACGCTAACCCGCTCTCCTTAATACGAATTACCGGTACAATGGAGCTTGTATTTTGTCGCATAAAATATGTATGACCTTATTGATAAATAAATATATTTTTGTAGACTGAATTTTAATAATAATCTTGGTCAATTTCTTTCTTTCGTTTGTTCGCTTAAAAGTTCTCTCATTCCGACAACGACCGTGTTTGTGACAATCTTGATATCCAAAGATACGCAGGTTCGTTTCTATCTCAATCCATTTATTTTTACGCTGACATGATGTTAGAAATTTCTCATAACACAACTCTTATTGTTTCAAAACTCAATGTGTTGCTAGATCAATCTTGTCTTAGTCGTTCGCTCTACTCAACAATTCTCCTAACTTCTACTTTTTCCAGAGATCATATATCCTTTCAAGCATCTCTGAGCAAACAATATTTATTAACCCTCTACTGCCCAAATTATTATTTCCTGTATAAAGAAATATTTATATGGACAGAATGTTAAGGAATAAAGTATTTAAGACATATAAGGTGAATTTTTGTTTTTGAAATTATTTATTTTTTCAAAATAGTTCTGTGACTCTGTGGTCACAGTGGGCAGTTATATTTTTTGTTCAATCTTGTACAGATAATTTAGTATTTCTTTTTCAAGACTAGAATGCAGCTGCATGAACCAATAAAATAGGAAGTAAGTAAAGAATAATGAGATAACAATTAATTACAGGTAAAATGGTCTAATATGCAGCATTTTTCACAATTTTAACAATCTAACAATCAAATAGGTCATAGGTAGACGAGGTTCTTTTGGTGCACAAGGGAGAGAACTCTTCCGTGGTTGAAAAGGAGAAATAATACGATTGCTAGAACATCTCCAATCATAATTGACATGACATTTATCACTAACATTCTCGTTATCACTTTCATTATTCACAAGTACACCATAATCCTCTGCACCGTCCTCTGCACTATCATTATGACTCTCGGCTATAATTATGTCACCTTGACGATTTTCTACTACCTCAATATCGTCCTCACTATCTGAAGCTAAGACAGAATCTTCTGATTCATACCCAGGAATAGGCCTAACTTAATATTCTTCACCTTTTTTCGTTTTCCATAAAACTTTTTGGGGTCCATGACTCTGTAACAAAGTGAGGTATGATTCCATTATTGGCCAACGTGACTTCGGAGATACAGACCTAAATTCATTCATGACACATGCAATATCTATAGTTACATGAAATGCAATGTTTATAATGAAGAATGATACTTACATTTATCACTAAGTATTTTTGTTTCCTGAAAAATGACGATCGTATCACTGTAAATAAGAGCTAAACTTGCACCAGCACAGGAAGGCGACAAATGAGTGCAGTCCAACATTCAGTGCTACCTACCAAAGATAATATTATATTGGTGTCAGTGAAAACAACCTAAATATAAAGCAGCCATATTGTAGCACTCAAGTCACTCTGGTCAAGAAAGGAATAACGCTTATAATTCGAAATATAACGATAAAATTTGACGTGACTTAAGAGTCACCGTTGGCAGTAGAGGGTTAAACTTGCTATTCTTTTTTATAAATTCTTTAAAATTTTAATTTACCAATATTATGGCCTTTATCAGCATAAATATATAAATTTACTTGTGTTTAAAGAGCTGCTATGTTACAATTTGGAAGAGTTTGTTCCCCGGGCTTAGGAGCAAACCCGTGCCAACGTCGCTAAGGAGGTTGAGGTGCCTAAGGTTAACCTGCTCATACAGCAGCAGTTTCCTACGAAAGTATTTATTTAAGGTGGTACTTAAAAGCTCTGTCAAATTCTATTTAAATAGATTATAAATGTTTTAGATTGAGGGATTGTGATTTAAAAAAAATAACGTTCCTACATACCAAAATCTCGCTCTCTCTTTAGTTTTCTTTTCTACTTCTGGCTGTACATTACTTCCACAACAAGTGATGTGGTAGTCTCGAAGCAGGAATATGTATTTATGACCACCGTTCTTTTGTTGTTTACAATTATCTCCACAAAGCTCGTCAAAAATAACGGAAATTACTGGAAATATTTCTAAAGAAAGTATAATTTCAAAACATGTAATGTATTAATGTACTTTGATTTTCTCATCTTATGTCTCAAAAAATTAATAAATAAATTGAAGGTTATTTTGTGATCAAGTTCTATTGACTCCAACAGAGAATAGAGCATAAACAGGGGATGCTATACTTCTTCCATGAGTTTTAGCTTCTCACTGTTATCGTAAATAAACAAAGAGCAACATGTAGATTTGAACGAAATAGATCCCTTTCTTTATGGACATTTATGGACAGAAAGAAAAAACATCTCCGGTCATTGTTAGTTCGTCAACGAAGGCCGGGTTCGTGACGTCAAGGATCTATTGAGGTGACGTCCAGGCGGCAGGCACAACTAATTTTATTAGATTTTTGATTACTCGAATGCAATGGAGTTTACGCGCCGGTGACAATTTCCTTACAATATATTTGCCTCAAATGAAATAAACTTTTCTCGGGTTTTCTGCCGGATAATATTTTTATTTAATTCATCGTACAAATTTGCCTCAAATGTTTTTGCTGTGTGAGGTCAGATCCAAGTGTTGCTAATAATTCTTTCGTTTAATTACGATTTTTTGATGTCCTGTCCTGCCGTGGTAGCCAAGCCACGTTAGGTATTTGGTTTTCTTGAAATAATTACTCCAAGATTCAATTTCTAGTTTGTTTATTTTTCTTCAAGACATCGAACTACATACAAAGATATTACGTACAAAAGTAAATAACTGCTCCAGCGATTCTAACTTACAACACCTTCCAAGCTAAACTTTTCTAAAATTCAACTAACTTTCAAAAACTAAAACTCGTTTTTGCTGATCGTTTATATAGGCATTACAGAAAATTCCAAAATAATCCAAAGACACATTTTTAAAAAAAAATATTTATATTTTTAACGAGTGTAATCTTGACAACTTAGTTATTTTTGTAGTTTTACTCTTGTTTAACATTTAAATTTACAGCATAATTGTAAATAGAAAATTTGGATAGATAATTTAAGATGGTTATTGCTTTTTTTATTGATCACATCTTAGTGAGACGTTATTAATTTCAAACACTTATGAAATGCGTTGGTCTTTATAAAGGAACTGTTCCGATATTATACTGAAATTATTCCAGAAGAACATTTAAAACCTAAATCTGTGTTGGAGGTGCATAGTTACGTTTGAGTTCGTCTATTATTCTCTTGTAGAAAGGCAACAGGTAAGCCTCGCCTGGAAGGTAGGCAGCCCGTCAGCCTGACTACTCACAATTTACGTCGCTTGTCCCTCTCCTCTCCTATCATCCTATGTGGTGATCCTCGTTCCCTTATCTGGGGGGCGTCCATAAATTATGTGTGATGTTTTTCCTGAATTCCTGACTCCCTCCCCCCCTCCCGTTCTGGTGAGATTTGGAGAGACAAGGTCGGACCCCCCCCCCGAAGATGACGTGAGATTTTGACTGGATCCCCCCCCCCACCCTGCTCACCGACCTCATTGATTTTTCAGACCTTTATTATTAGCTCTCCTGCTTTCGAAGGCGGTTATACACCCCCCTAAACTCGGTATTCGGCTTAATTTGTAGACCTTATACCCCCCCCCCCCTAAAGTCTATATCCGCAACGTTTGTGGGACTTTTTTTATTTTTTAAGCTTTACTGTCCATCATTAAGAATTTAAATAGGTGAAGTGAGATTTCAGTCGAACCCCCCGCCCACCCTCCCTTCGTGAGATTACGCTGGAAACCCTCCCCCAATTTCACCTCACGTTATTAATGGACACCCCCTGCTGTGACGTCACACAGTTCGCTTTCGCTGTTTGAAATTTAGAAGGTGACGAAACGAAGTTTATAGAAATTGTGGGTACGGGTGCCATCTTATTCGAACAAATATAGAATATATTTAAAGAAGAGGAAAATAAAAAAAAGATGAAAGAAAAAATTAGTAAACAACAAATACCAACATTTCAGGAAAACTATCGCATTCAAAAATTTTTGGTCGAAGGAAAGAACGTAATAAATGAATACACAAATCTGAGAATCGCAACCATCACACTGAAAATGACACATTTAACAGCAAAACGCACCCAGCTAACCAGAAACATCCATTCAAAAGCGCGCCACCCACCAAATAATAAAAACAAGACAAGCGAAAAACAAAACAGAATCATCAAGCTATATACGTACTAAATTATGCACTAAACTCATGGAAATCGGAACACTATAGTGCAATAACAGTGCAGAAAAAAAGCTACAGTGAAAAACACAGCTACAAAAATCCGCTGATGCCAGAAATAGTGTATAAATACAAGCAATGTAAATAATGAAAAATGTAAGTAAATTTACTTGTATATTCATATCATTATTAAGTTAGGTAAATCGTAACAAATTAATTACATGTATACACACTCATGAGATAGAATTGCTGACCGTACTTAAGCAAATGATGTGACACGCGTAGGCATGATAGCTAATCATACAATTTTTTTTTTAATAAGTATTTTTAAATTAAGTACTTGTTCCCTTAAATTCATGTATTTTCGTGCTTATGTAGTAGCTACTAATTTTTTCTTTCCTTTCAAATTTTAATAACTAGTTCCATATCCCAAATTTAAATTTAAAGTTAATAAATGAACAAATCATTTTTAATTGAATTTAAAGACGTTATGTTTCTCTTTTCCCACCATTTTGGATTCATTCTCCTATTGGTGAAAGGTGAAATGGCGTGAACAGTAGCAGGTAGGAAACAATTATTTCTATACTTGATAAATTATCACGTGCTTGTTCAAGTATACGAGGGGGTACACAGAAAAGGAATTATTTTTTAAAAGCAATATTTTTTTCAATTTTTTTTACGATACAACCTTATCCTCTTCAAAGTATTCTCCTTTACCACTAATTCATTTGTCACACCGGTGCTTTCCCTCTTTGAAACATTTTCTGTAGTTATCTTTAGAAATGGCTGTCAGCTCCTGCCTCGTTTTTTTCTTGAACTCTTTAATGTTGACAACACCGTGTCCTTTAATGCCCCTTTTCATGCTTGGAAATAAGAAAAAGTCTCAAGGAGCCAGGTCAGGTGAGTAAGGTGCGTGGGGCAGCGGAACCATGTCATTTTTAGCCAAAAGCTATCTAACAGAGACAGCTGTGTGTGCAGGTGCACTGTAGTGGTGGGAGAACCAGTCTCCTGTCTGCCACAAATCGGGTCTTTTTTGACCAACACTGTTGCGTAATCTTCTTAAAACTTCAAAATAAAAGATTTGATTGACGGTCTGATGTGGGGGAACAAACTCTGAATGAACTACGCCCTTGGCATCGAAAAAACAAATGAGCATTGATTTGGTGTTTAATTTGACTTGACGACATTTTTTTGGACGGGGTGACAATGACGTCTTCAATTGGCTTGACTGTTGCTTCGTTTCTGGGTCGTAACCATAGCACCATTACTCATCAACAGCAATGACCCTTGACAGAAAATCTGGATCAATTTCAAGCGGTTGTTTCAAGATACGACATGTTTCAACTCGACGTTCTTTTTGATTGTCAGTCAAAGCCCGAGGAACAAACTTGACAGCAACGCTTTTCATTCTCAAATCTTCGGTTAAAATTTGCTCAACCGAGCTCCAAGTTAACTCACTAATCTCTGACAGCTGATCAATTGTCTGTCGACGGTCTGAGAGCACAATCTCTCGATTTTTTTTCAACATTTTCGTCGATTCGGGCAGTTGATGGACGAGATTTGTCATCAATCGACATGTCGTCATTTTTAAACCGAGCGAACCACTCGTACACTATAGTTTTTCCCGTAGCGTCATCTTTGTAAGCTGTTTTCAACATTAAAACAGTTTTAGCAGCATTTTTACTGTGTAGAAAACAAAATTTCACAGCTGCACGTTATTCACTTAAACTTGTCATCCTCAAAAACGAAATAATAACAAAACAGACCTAGCAAAAAAATCGCCGCACATTAATAGAAGAAGCCAGGGCGGCACTGAACTGACAATGAGTTGCGCTATAAACGCCTACTGGCAGAAACACGTACTACACTTGTTTCGCACACGGCAATGCTATTCCGGTTATTTCTGGGTACTCCCTTGTATATAGGTCTACAGTATATGTTTGTCCTGGATCAGTGAATACTTCAGTTCCAGCAAAAAAAAAAAAAAAAAAAAAAAAAAAATTCAAGTGCGTGCGTTTTGTATTATAATAAAAACTATGTCGTGTAAATTACACCGGTGTCCCAGAAACTAATGCACCAATTTTTTTCTTCAACAATTATTTATTGAACACAATGAAACTTATACAGAAGAAAGAATGATGTTTCTTCTACACTCCCCATTTTTCCAAGTAATATCCTCCCCGTTCTATGGGCTTCCTCCAGCGGGACCACTCCTTGTTCTGGTCTCGAAGCCATTTCCTCCACCTCTTCGTCATCCTCGAAATGTCTCCCACGAATGGCATTCTTCAATGGCCCAAACAAGTGAAAATCTGATGGGGTAAGGTCATGACTGTCCAATCTTTTCTGGTGATGTGTCCCACCGTTTTCAAACTTGTGTGAGGGCGTGCGTTATCATGTTGAAGCAAACAATCACCTGGGTTGTTATGGCGTCCAAGTCGCTGTAAACGCTTCTTGATTTTGGTTAATGTGTTCACATATGCCTCAGAAATAATAGTGGTGCCTCTCGGCATCGTATCAGTGTGTATGACGCCATCAAAGTCTCAAAACACAGTGATCATGACCTTTCCAACGGAAGCAGTTGCTTTGAATTTTTTCTTCTGCGAAGAGTCAAGATGGTGCCTTTCCATCGATTGCCGTTTTGTTTCGGGCTCAAGATGGTGAACCCAGAGTTTATCACCTGTCAAAATAAGAGACAAAAAGTCTTCCCCCTCGGCTTCAAAAAGTTGCAACAACTCAGAAGAAATGTATTTTCTGAGAGTTTTGTGTTCCTCCGTAAGATGGCGCGGAACTCATTGTGAACACTTTTTGCGTAATCGAGAGCACTGACGATTATACCCACACTTCCTTTGCTGATTCGCAGCTCCCGTGCTAACTGCCGAGTCGTTATGCGTCGGTCCTCGCGAATGAGCGCATCATCACGCTGCATCTTGTCAGGTGTCACAGCCGTGGGTGGCCTTCCAGATCGCTGCGAATCTTGGAGCTCTGCAGAACCGCTTTCAGATGGCCTCACCCTCTGTGCCCAGCGACTAACCGTACTTCTGTCGACTGCTGATGCTCCATAAACTGCACCCAAACGTTTGTGAATGTTTCCAACCGTTTCTTGCTCCGCAGTGAGAAATTCAATGACGACACGCTGCTTATAACGCACATCACTCACAGACGCCATGTTGAATCATTGCTGAAAGTACGCTATCTGTCGGAAGAAACGGAAACCTCGCGCGCGCACCTTGAAAACTTCAAAACATTCATATCTAAAGTTTCGCATTCGTTGGGCGCTGAGAAAAAAAAAAAAAGTGCTGCATTAGTTTCTGGGCCACTGGCGTAATTACGTACAAGAGCATTCCGTTCCAGTAATTGCATATATTGTCAGATATAAAGTATTTCCGCATAATTTGTTGGTAGGGTGTAATATACTGATTGGAAAAAAGTATAATACTTCATCGTAAAGTAACCCTAGTTGTCGACCCCTACAAATCTGTTAACGTTTCACTTAATTTACGGGTGGCTTCTAAAATCTTACTCAGGATATCGAAAAATCACATGAAGGTCAAAGGAGGGCCGTGAAGGGCTACAAATTAGCAGCAATTTGAACGCTCTGTATCAAGTCCTGGGAATACGCTACGATACAGTAGTTGATGGTAATTGCCACACTCGGTAAGCAAGGCAACGGCAGCTGCCATGGAGCAGTGTACTGCTTCATGGGATGTTCTTAAAATGTTTTATTGGGGTCATTTCTCTTTGACATATCCAGTAGGGAAGAGATGTTGGTGTTTTGTTTTATGTGTATGACTATAATGTGTCAACGCCTTCAGTGAAATTATCCCTTTTTTGGGGAGGGGTTGGGGGAGGGCTGTGATTGAATAAAAAGAAACCACTATTCGAAAACCGAAATCAAGATGACCAAACGAAATTTGAACCCATGTCCCCCCCCCCCAAATGCTAAGTCTGAGAGATATCGCTCCCCCATCTGAATTGGTGTACAATAATAATAAAAATAAAACAGTATTAAGGGGTTTTTGTAAACTGTTTGGCATCCGCTGATGTAGCAATTCTCTCTGGAAGTTAAGAAACTACATTCGAAAAAAATCAACCATCTTTTGAGAATAATAAATTCATTACCAAAATTAGGGATTCACCCACAGTTCTAATCAGTTCTTAGTGTGGAAAAATTAACAAGATCAATAAATTTAATTCAGATTTTTTGGCTTCTTAAAAAGCAGCCATATCAGAAGCAAGGAAACCTGAACTACCTTACCGACTGACTAAAGATACATACAATAAGAAGAACCAAAATAAAACACAACGAAACAGCAATCAAACCAGAAGGTGCCTACTCCTCAGAATACACATTCTCTATGAAAACTGGAGAAACGGAAGGTAGACAGAAAATGGAAACGAAAACTAAAAAAGGAGAGTTTAGATACGGGACGAATGAAGATCTATACAAGAAGAAGAAAGTGGAAGGATGCCGATATGATCAGGAAGAGGAGAATCAAATTTTTGGTCCCCTAATGAGGATGGTTAGTAGCAAAATTACATCTACGTTTACATGAGTAAGATCGGCAACAAGTGGGTACAAGGAACAAAGAAAGATATCGGAATAACAGATGATATAATACAACACAGAACAACTTTCAGGAGATGGATACAAAATTTCAAGTGTTTCCAAGAGGAGAGTAAATGTAACAACATTGCAACCCGAAAAAGGAGCAAACAGCTAAGTGAAAGGATGAAGAATTGTCGGAAGCAAAAAAAAAAAAAAAAAAAAAAAAAATCGAGTTGAATGCACGGGATTACTTTTTGCGATCGTTAAATAGCCAGAATCAGAGAATAGAAGAATAATCGGATACATTATCTTTATAGAGATAACACGTAATATCAGTAAGATACTACTTTGTCACATAGTTGATGGTTTTTTAATATCTCTTAGATGGGGCAGCAAGGATAAATTTTACGTGAATCAAGACATGGAAAATAATAACGTAGTTAAACTTTATGGAGAGTCTAACCCATATATGGGCAACCCCCGGCCCCGGGGCCGGATCCGGCCCTCCACCAGCTTCAATCCGGCCCGCGAGAGATTCAGAAATTTCACATAAGCTTCAAACTCAAGTCTCTCATTCATTTTCATTTGATTTTTCGATCTGTTTTTGTTAATTTGGTTTTCGTATGTTTGAATATGCTATTGTAATTCTAATAAACAAAAAGATGTGTGAATTTTCATCGCCTTTTTATTTACTACTACCTACTTATTTCTTACCTACGGCCCGCGGCCTGATTAAGTCCCGAAATTACGCCCTCGGCTAAGCAAAGGTTGCCCATACCTGGTCTAACCCAACCAGCAGTGGAGTAACTAGTCTGTCGAGACGAAAAGCCACAGGTGAATTTGATAAATACGAAACGTCATGTAAATCGCGTCATTATTATAGCTATTGTATTCCACACGTTTAACAAGTAACTACCTTTAACCAACGGCAAAACGCTTAATACAAGTTAAGTACGCTACTATAAAATGTAGCTCCGTTACTGTCGTCTCGTTCGTAGCGACTTGGTGTAAAAAGTCAACTGCATTCGTCGAATTTCATTGAAGCCCTTCAAGAGGATTAGTCCCGTCTCTAAAGACCTCGCTGTTAAGAGACGTTAAGCAGTTAAAAAAAAAGAGGATTAGTATCGTTATTTTATGATCATTACAGCGAGATCGCATCAAGCAGCGTGATTTCCTTAGGAAGAAACTAGAGGCCCAGAAAGTTTTCCGAGAAAGCCCGAAGTCGATGTCAAGTAAAGTGGGAACTCGGGAAAGCTAGGAAAAGCAATGATAACAAATGCGGGAGACCTGGCCGATCTGCTACAATCATAATTTCAAACCTTCTTGAATTGTGGTCATTAACCATAGCACTGTAATCTTTTCCTTGGAGATGGGAACTGTTTTTCACTGAATAAACGAATCAGTTTTCTTTTTTGTTTATGGCTTTACGCCTCGTCGACGTCGATGTCGTTAGAGGCAGGAAAGGACTGGTGACAAGGAGCGGGAAGTAATTAATCCATGTACTTTTGAAGGAAGCATCCCGTTATTCGCTTGGAGTGTTTGGGAAAACCCAGATCTGGATACCCGGACTGGGATCGAACCCTCGTCCCTCCGAATGCGAGACCATAGCGTTACCACTTACCAACCACGCTCGGTGAATTAATATATTTAACCTTGCTACAGGCGCGTTTCCAAAAGTCACACTTCAAGGCACAAGTATCAAAGAGATACAGCCGTTAGAAACTCACAATTTTTTTTGTACTTTAATGGTCCTTATACGCTCCTTGATATAAAAGCCCAATAAAAACTTTAATTTCGACATGATCGATAAAATTGGCATCTCTTGCTCTCTAACAATTTGCCTGGGTTGAAGATTTGTATTTGTTAGTACACACCACAATTTTATTCATAATATCAGTATCAATAAGACAGCTCGACGTATCTAATACACGAGTAGAGCGAAACAAAGTAACAAGATATCAATACCATGTGAAGGAAAATATACGTATTTCAATTACGTCAGTGTATCTTTACATTTTCAATCAACAGTGCCAAAAACTCTCTGCTTAAAGTACGTAATATAGCGCAAACCACGCAAATACAACACACCTGATAGTGCTTATATTAGTCCTCAAAGTGCAGATGCGGGATGTCGATGAAGTGATTTAAAAAAAGTGGAAGAGAACAATGTGCATACCTCACTAAAGCCACGATATCACATTCCAAATCACTTTCGCAGTCCAATATCAAAAGGCACACTAATTACATTTTCAAATGATGATGTTGGTATGTCAATGTCATAACCTGGCCTTCTGCAAGGCAACATAGGCTTATACATACGAGCACCAAACTGATTGTAAAACACTGAGTGAAGTTTCATGATGAAATCGATCATGTATCTTCAATTGTGGTTTGGCACATTGTAGTCTTACAAAATCAGTAATCCTTATGATATAGAGCTTATATTGCCGAAAGTAGTGAACATCAAGGGTTCGGCAATATTTTGTTGTTTCCGGCAAACATCTTTGTTTGAAAAGTTGCATCTAGAAGGGTACGTACGATCTGTATGATCTGACCAGGAATCACAAAACAGTAGGCTCTTTTCATGGCTCTTTAATGGTACTAGCAGACAGGCGCGGATTTCTGTATGGAAATGACACACACCTCTATTTTGTTCATGATCGCTTGTTATTCTAAACGTGTTTCCATGCGGTTCCGAGCGATCGCGGTCAAAGGTGTCCCTCGACAGTAAAATTTAACTTCCTTTGAAATTTCGTAACAGTAGGAAAAAGGTGACGGAGATACGATTCAGTGACTTACGGACACACAAGACGAAAGTTCACTGCTGGTTGTGAACATTACAACACCCGTCGGGAATGCTTGGACGTTGTGCGGCCATATGCATACGAGGCATGTGCAAAGCTTCTGAAGAACGACGAGTACCACTGCTTCTGTGGCCTGCACGTTCACCTCACATGAAGTCCATCACACATGTCTGGGATATCATCGGTCGACACCTCGTTCGTTCTGGACCTCCAGCAACAACTGTCCGCGTGGCAGCGTGTTTCCCAGCAGCAGCTCTCTTTGATTCCGTGTCACAACATCTAGATTCTAAACTCTCTGACTATAGCACGCGGCTGCTTCACACCGTACTGAATTCTCACCGTCAAAGTGCTCATACTGGTCTTTAATATTAGAGGATCGTTACCTAACTCAGATCTGCGTCCCTAAAGCGGACCCCGACTTTATCTTGCTTGAATACTGCTGCGTTCTGGCAGCATGTAGTTGAACAGGTAGAAATCGAAAGAAATGCCGTGTTTGCAGTTTACAAGGTTGAGTAGAGATAAGTACGCCGCCAGGTACGCTATTAGTGCTTTCAGCAAGAGTGAAAATTTTCGTAGAGATGCATTAAACAGCGTTTTTATTGTGTTCCAAACGTAGCAAATGACAATCTGCTCACTGCAGTGTCTTCGGCAAATACTATTCTGTATCACTGAGTCATTTGTTTCCTCTGATATCTACCCAATATTCTTTTCAAATGCCGGAAACTGCCGAGTCAAGGACATCCTATGTAGGACCCTAAGCGTTCGTTAAGTCAGAACTCCAACAGTTCATGTTAATATTTCGCCAATTCGTTAAAGCGATTTAAAATTTTGTTTTTAGATAGCCTAAAGATATAGAATCCTTGGTGAGAAAAATTGACGATTTTTGTCATTAGTGGAAGAACTTATTAGCGTAGAAACTTATCACTTTTTTAAATAATGTAAATTGTTTATAGCACATGGTCAAGTGTTAAAATAAAACATTTTAATAATACACTGATTATCCAGAATATTATGACCACCTACATAATAGCCGGTATGTCCGCCTTTGGCACTGATAACAATGGCGACGCGTCTTGGCATGGAAGCAATGAGGCCTTGGTAGGTCGTTGGAGGGAGTTGGCACCACATCTGCACGCACAAGTCACCTAATTCCCGTAAATTCCGGGGACGGGGGCGGTGAGCTCTAAAGCAACGTTCAATCACATCCCAGAAGTGTTCGGTCGGGTTCAGATCTGGCGAGTTAGTGCCAGCACATCAATTGCAACTCGCTACTGTGTTCCTCGAGCCACTCCATCACACTCCTGGCCTTGTGACATGGCGCATTATCCTGTTGAAAAACGCCAGTGCCATTGGGAAACATGGTCATCATGAAGGGGTGTACGTGGTCTGCAACCAGTGTACGATAGTTATTGGGTGTCATGGTGCCTTGCACGAGATCCAGTGGACTCATGAATGCCCACATGAATGTTCCCCAGAGCATAATTGAGCCGCCGCCAGCTTGGTTCCGTCCCGTAGTATAAGTGTGAAGAAGCTGTTCCCCTGGAAAATGAAGTAGGCTATTCACACCTTGCCATTGGTATGATGAAGAAGGTATCGGGATTCATCAGATCATACAACGCTCTGTCACTGCGCCCACGTTCAGCGACGATGGTCTTGTGCCCATTTCAGTCGTAGTTGCCAATGTCGTGGTGTTGTCACTGGCACATGCATGGGTCGTCGGCTACGGAGGCCCCTCATTACGAGTGTTCGAGGCACCGTGTGTTCAGACGCACTTGTACTCTGCCCAGCATTAAAGTCTGATGTTAGCTCCGCCACAGTTCACCGCCTGTCCAATTTTCCCAGTCTGCCCAGCCTACGACGTCCACATTGTAGTGAGGGTTGGCCGCCCAATCCCTCGACGTTTGGACGTGGTTTCACCTTGGTTTCGCCACTTGTTGAATATATTCATCACAGCACTCCTCGAACACCCGAAAAGTCGTGCAGTTTTCGAAATGCTCGTGCCGAGCCTCTGGACCATAACAATCTGCCCTCGGTCAGACTAAGATAGATCGCGCGCCTTCCCCATTCTAAACACAGATAGCACGCCCACTGATACTACATGCACCGTGCGTGTGTCTGACTAGCAGTCATTCCTCGTCAGGTGGTGATGCTATCGCCTGGACGGGTTTATATCGATAGTAAGTAGATGGTCATATTGTTCTGGCTGATTAGTGTATTTCATTAAAATCAAAGCAAAGTTAACTCAAATGAAAGACGAGGCAGGTAAAATACAAAATGGGGTACGGCTTTGGTTCCTTCTCTCATCATTTGCGCTGTGTGATGTCTCCAAGTTGCAGCATATTTTTCATTGTATTCTCAATATTTGTGTTGGAACATTTACTAACAGTAGTGTATAACGCTTCCAGTTTTGCCAATTTTCGCTAGGGAACTTTAGAAAAGATTAAAGGCTGTTGGGAAAGGTCCAAACTCTAACTCTGCCGAGTTAATAATGCAAACTGGAAGGTAGAGAAGGTGGCGTGAAGTGTGGGATTATTGTTTCACGTGTCGGGGTGATATTGACACGGGCATTCGGAAGCCAATAGCTCTAACCCTCGGTGTCCCGGATGCGGAGTTTCTCAATTTCCTGCAGGGTACCGCGTATCGAGTGTGATGGCGCGACGGAATTATTGGAGCTGCCAATTCTGTGAGCGCGCGGATAATCCCGTGTCTGCGTTATGTTTTTTCTGTGTCGCGGTGCGGCGGGCGACCTGCCAGCGCACGGCTCGATTATTTCTGGTCTCGACTGTTCCCTGATCGTCGATCACAGCCTCCGCAGGGCGACACGGACCACAGAACACAGGCGGCGATAAACAGACGCCCGCGACACGGATCCCACTGTTAACTAGAGGGACGGCCCGGGGGGCAGTGGTCTCGAAGGTCATATTGCTAAATCAGTAGATTGCCCGCTAATATCGGTATATTTCTACCCAAAACCGGTATATGAAAAAAATACCACCCAAATAACTACATACTGCATCTTGATGGGCAAGATGTGCTGTCGAAGAATTTCAATCAGTTTGACACCAATATTACTACCAGACTTGGAACTTCAAGACTTGCTACCTATTTGACATCAAACTGTGCGACCAACTGATGGCAACCTGCTGTCGCAACTGGACGACAAATTGGTCATCAAAAGTTTGAAAGAAAATTTTGGTTTCAACTTGCATTCAAAGGTGGGATTGATTTTCATATTACCTTTTTAGCATCGTATAATATAAATTGAAGTCAGAAGATGGCAGTGAGGGTATTTTTTTTTAAATGTTAGCGTATGAAATACAAATTAATTAAGTTTATTTAAAACTCAATTACATTGCTACATTACATTATTTTAAACTTCTTTATCTTTATATAAGAATGAATTTCTTTGCGTTGAGAATGTATGAAATGCTCTCGGGTGACTAAACGAGTCAAGAATGCGTTGTCACACGATATTTCGGCGACTAAATTCATTGTTTTCTGGTGAAGATGCACCAATGAATTTAGTCGCCGAAATTTCGTGTGACAGCGCATTCTTGACTCGGCTAGTCACACGAGAGCATTTCTTTATCTTTGTAAAATAATAAGGAAATTAAAGGGTATATTATAAATTTAAAACTAATTCCAGAATTTAAAAAAAAAATCATGAATAAGTACTAGTCAATGTTAGTAAAACATAATCAAAACAACAGACTTAGTAATTTGAAATTCGTTTATTAAGTTATTTAACAAAAACACGATGACCTTGGTCAAATAGAAACACAAACACACAGGGGTACTCCGGAAAAGGTAACTAACCATTTAACATATAATCATTCGAATAATTCCCCGTAAAACATAAACTAAATAGGTTGCCAATCTGAAAATGTAAAATTTTGTGTAAAATTTCGTTGTATTCTCCGAAATCGTGGAAAAATTGTTACATTTATGTATTTCGGAAGGACACACTGGAGCTGACTCCATATCGGTAGAAATACCGAAAAATCGGCAAGTTCCAGACCACTGCGGGGGGCATATGAATCGACATTATCATCTAAAGACTTCTCACACCCAAAATACAGAGATCTCTATTCAGACACCTTGCTTGAAATCTCTTTATTGTATCTACCAGTTAAACCCATCCGTAGGTCCACAGGTTGACTCTTCTTCATGTTTTTTTTTTTTTTTTTTTTTTTTTTTTTTTTTTTTTTAACTTATTGGCCTTCGGTAGCAGTGACCGCATAGCAATTTAATGTAATATAAGTACAATATTATGGATATACGTTCGTTACAACATACACAGTTCTTCACATTAGATTTATGAAAAGTGCTTTTTTATGTCTTTACGCCTCGTCAATGTCGAGGTTATTAGAGGTGGGATGGGATTGGGGATCAAAGAACGGGAAGGAATTCGAACATGGTCTCTTGAAGGAAGCATCCCGGCATTCGCCTAGAGTGATTTCAAGAAACCGAAATCTGGATGCCCGAACGGGGATTCGAACCAGTGTCCTCTCGAATGCGAGGCCAGAGCGTTACCGCTGACTCACCACGCTCGGTATCTAAAGTGCTATCTTCTAGGTTACAATATACATATTCATAAAATTCAAATTTACAAGTACAATTTCCGGATATGCAATAGTTTCAGAATCTTGGTGCATACAGTCAGAGATTTCGTTTCTTCCTGTCACATATTCTTCCATGTTCTAAAAGGTGTCTCATTTTCCATAGTTCCTTCTGGATTTAAAAAAGAAAAAAAAAATCTCGACAGCCCTGCCGGTCATCTTTCTCAAGTTGTTTTGTTTCTTTGCTTCTTCCGACTCGCTTATTATCGCTAAGCATCTCTTTCTGGGTCAGCTGCACAGTTGTTTATGTATACGTTCCACCCTCTTTCTCTCAATATCAGAAATATTGTATCACAACGAGACATCTAAAAAGCACATCCGAAACATCATACAGAATTAGTAGAAATAAAGTGCATACTGCAATTCAACAGATTAAGGACAAATAACTGGTCAAATAGACCTCTAGCGAACAAGCTTAAAGTATAGAACAATCTATAGAAATTCGCAGATACTTTAAACGCGACTGCAGGAAATAACCATTCAGCTGAAAAGAGAAGGAATTAACCAAAAAGAAAGATAATCACTGCTGGTTAACAAACTTCGGATGGCAGAAGAAATTTTAAATCTAATGGGTCAGAGATATAAAAGTTAATATTCGTAGTTTACTGTAACACTAATATCTCTGGACAGAGAGTATAATAAAACATCTGCATCGACTAAATGTAAATAAATAAAAAGTAACTTCACGGTTGCTTAGCTACATCGAGTTGTTATTAAATTATGGACATAACCTCGATTTTGCAGTAACATCTCTGGTCGTAATTAGTCCGGTGAAGTCAGCGTCACAGACACTATGACACAGTGGCCGAAGTAGCATTTTATATACGAGTAGATAGACTGTGATTTCTTTAGTACTTTGTCGCTGCTGCTATCACAGTGATTGAATATACAGTTAGAAACCGTTCGGCTATTCAGTATTTTGATGCTCGCGGTTCAAATTATCTCCACTTTATCGCATCTCGATTCAGGCGTATTGCTTTTTATCGGTGTATTCTGCTGCCTGATTTCCTCCCAGCCTCGTCGACTGTCGCATTAATCCAATTAGCAGTCTGCGTTGCCTTAGCAGTAACGATGCATCAACTCCCACTGAATCTTCAACGACAAAAGCCCTGAACCTGCTTGTGTTCCACGGCGAAAG
>CM061919.1:257485308-257719339 GCA_031002005.1 Vandiemenella viatica
CCAAAGTTTTGTAACCCAATTCCTTTACTTCTCTCGTGCATCCCCTCATCACTCCCTCCAACAAGTGCAGAATTTTGAAATCTTTTCCTACCACCTGTCCTGTCCAGTTAAGCTTGTTATCAATTGTTGTGCCAAGATATTTACATTTCAAGTCTTCAGCAAGCAAACCTTTACCCACCTTATAATTATAATCAACCTTTAGTTTTTTTTTACCTGTG
This sequence comes from Vandiemenella viatica, assembly GCA_031002005.1. Classification (NCBI taxonomy): domain Eukaryota; kingdom Metazoa; phylum Arthropoda; class Insecta; order Orthoptera; family Morabidae; genus Vandiemenella; species Vandiemenella viatica. Next base: position 257,485,527 of record CM061919.1, read on the forward strand.
TATCTAATAAGCTGACTCTTTTTAGAATTTATCTTCATCCCATGTTTACCAACCCAACTACATATCCTGTCCAGATCACACGGCAGCTGTTTACAGTCCTCTACCGTTGATTGCTAGAAAGAGATCAAATCTAGAATATAACAGGCCAGGAGACAATTTATTAGCATGGAAATTTCTTTCATAAGATCGGATCTTAGTGTGCAACTGAGAATGCGAATGATTAGCTGCTACATTTTCTATATTTTTTGTTATGGGTGTGAAAACCGGACCCTCGACCAAAATCCAGGGAAAGAAATTTATGCTCTTAAATGCATCTGCATCGATGTCTCTTACACATATCCTAAGTCCTGGCGTTTATATATATATATATATATATATATATATATATATATATATATATATATATAGCTTTACGCCTTGTTAACATCAAGGCCTTTGGTGCCGGGAAAGGACTGGGGAGGGCACAAGGAACGCGAAGTAATTCGACTATGGCCTTTTGAAGGAAACATCCCGGTATTGGCCTGGAGTGATTTGGAGAAATCTTGGAAAACCCAAATCTGGATGCTCGGATGGGGATTCGAACTCGCGTTCTTCTGAACGCTATGCCTGAACGTTACCGCTCTCACACCACGCTTGGTTTGGATACTGAAAATCTCAAACGAAAAATACTTCATCGTATGGAGAAGCAAGTAGAACTGCGGCAAAAGAAAAATCAATATCGATGAGGCGAGATGTACCAGCTGTTGACACTCATCACTGAAGGGAAGATACAGGGGATAAGGTGTGTAGGAAGAAGGAATTCGTGGCTGCGGAGATGGTACAACTGCACGTTAGAAGAGGCTTTCCATGCTGCAATGTCTTATCCAGAGCTAGCTATGTGGACTCCTACCTCCGAAAGGTGAAGATGCCTTAAGAAGAAGAAGAGGTCAACAGTTTCTGACTGAGTAAACATTTATATGGTAGGGAAGGTTGACAAGTATTACGAATGAAACGGAGGTTACCTCGGGCAAGAAAGAAGGAACTGAAGACACCCTTATGCTCTTTCTTAGCTGATTCTGCAAACTACCAATTAAAAGCGTTAATTAACTGAAATGACACTATAAAGCATATGAAAGCAGCCATCTGTCTTTTTTCTGTCTTTCTCCCTGTTAATTGCGAGCTGTTTGAGTGACGAACTCAAACTCAGCTGCATAATTACACAAAACACAGTGATGAGGATTGCGACAGATATTCGACGCTTTTTGGCTAAACCTTTCTTGTAGAGCGCGGTACAGAGCCACAACAAAGAGCGCAGGAAAAAAGGGGGCGGTTACCGCTTTTATAGGCTGCGACTAAAGGTAAACCACTTGCATCGTAAAGTCGAGCTCATCTCCGATTCAAGCATTTGTGGCTTCCTAAAGCAACTTTCTCCCGCATTAGCAAAGAGCCAGCAGGGAACAAAGGTCGGTTTTAATACAAAAATTACAGAATCCGCCCACAACACAACAGGTCCTCAGAAGCACTCAGGTTACTCGCAAATCCTCTGTAAAAAGACCGAACATTGTTAAAACAAACATTCCGGCATCGCGAGATTTTAGCTAGAAAAATTAAGAGGACATTTTAACCGCAATAAGGGTTTAAGAACCCCTGCGTATAAACTGAACAAATTCACTTAGAGTGACTCTAAGTGAATTTACAGAAAGTATACTGAGGATTGCCCAAAGAGCTATGGAGAGGTCAATGCTAGGCTTAACTAGAAAAGACAAGAAAAGAGCAACAGACATTAGGTAAGTTACAAAGGTCACAGACATCTTAGAGAAGACAGCATCCCTTAAGTGGGCATGCCATATAGCGCGGAGAAAGATCAGAGTTGGACAAAAACAGTGTTAGAATGGAGCCCAATGGATCACCCCAGACCTAGAGGAATAATACCAGACCGATGGGACAAGGACACACTCAGGGTTGTCGGAGTTAACTGGCAGAGGATCACCCAATACCGTGCGACTTGGTATTGCTCAAGTTATATCTGAAAAAATTAGAGGCCACATCAGAAAATGATTGAACTGGCTGATAATGATAATGACAAACTGAACAAAACGTTCTCGGGCCTCCCAGCGAGGGAGTGGGTCGAGTAGAGGCGACGTTTCGACGTCTGACTTCGCCACAAGATTAATTTCGTGACTGCTTCGGATTTAACGTCTCGTCGACACTGAGGTCATGAGAGACGGATGAGGGGGGAGGGGGAAGGGATCGGAAAGGAATTCGACCATTGTCTTGAGAAGGAACATCCAGGCATTCACTTATAGTTATTTCTGGAATCCACGGAAAGCAGAAATGTTGATGGCAGTTCAGGGATTCGAACCTGCGCATTCCAGAAAGTCAGGCACGAACGTTATCGCTCAAACACCTTGCACAGTGATCAAGGCGTCTAACAAGTGAAGCCGCCAACTGTAAAATTCAGATTTGATTCATAGTGTGTGTTATAAAAGTTCTAGGCAACAGGTGTTATGTGGTAAAGCAGTGACATGTACCACTTCGCCGCTGTAGAGAATGTCGGCATTGAAATATTGCGTTTCGTTAAAATACTTCCTCCGTTAGGGGAATTTCAAGGGGCGCGTGGAACAACGAACAAGCTCTCTGCCTCGTAAACACCGTTGTCGCCGGATCGAATATCGCTACTGGCTACTTTTTTATTTTATTTATTGAAATATGTACACAGAAAATTCCCGGCAATCAGTTTGAACAATTATGGGTATAATAAATTTTTAAAATGCCTTTTGCTGTGGAAAAACACTTCGGCGTCTCGTTTCACCCCTCCCATTTCTTTTTTTTGTTAACTGCTTAACGTCTCTTAACAGCGAGAACATTGGAGACGGGAAAGGATGGGGGCAAGGAAAGGGAAGGAATTCGGCCATGACCTTTTATCCCGACATTTGCCTGGAGTGATTTGGGAAACCATGGAAAAACCCAAATCTGGATTCCCGTACGGGGATTCGAACCACCGTCCTCCCGAAACTCCCATTCCCTGGTGCGGGAATGAACTATAACGGTCGAGTAACATTATTTGTATTTCATACTTGTCGCAGAAATATTTATATTTTTGAAATATAACTACGTCTGCGGAAAACATAATTAAGTTTGAAAGCGTCGGTTTTTTCACAACAAACGGCATTTGATAAACTTATTATATTCATTAATGTTGAAACTGACTGCCGGGAATTATGTTTATAAACATTTTAATATATAAAAAAAATATACCAACACCGAGATTCGAACCGGTGACGACAGAATTATAAGGAAGAGAGCTTGCTCGCTGCTCCACGCGCCCCTTGAAATCTCTCTCTGTAACGTAGGAAGTATCTGAAACGCAATGAAATGTGCCCTAAAACACCACCACCAACAACAAAAACAACGCAATGGAATGTTTCAATGCTGATATTTCCCGACAACGGTGAAGGAGAGGATGTTACTGCTTTGCCGCATTGCACCTCTGGCTGTGAGCTTTTATAAGTAGAAATCGAATCTGAATTTTACAATTGGCGGCCTCTCCTTGTAAGTGGATATCGAAAGGTCCCCGGTTCGAATCCCGCACTCGGCTGAGATTTTCTGAGGCTCTTAACCCGGTCTTTTTCTTTGGCACAGCTTTCTGTTTATTGTGAAGTAAGCCAGAAAGCTTCCTGGTTTTGGATTTTACATTAAACTGTAGATCCCCTGAACCTGGTAGGATTACCGAGGTAGGGTAAGGCGGCTACGATAGAGGCAGACTGCGCAGACAGTTAAAACCCTGTCACTAGGTCATTACGACCACACGAGTCTTTACCTGTTACTGCTCACGCATTGTTTGACTTGTTAACGTACCTCTCCTTGGGGTTGCTTGGTGACCAGTTAACTTTCAGTTCTGGCATATAGCAGCATATGGGTTCAGTACCCGTTGCGGACCTTCAGTTTTAGGTTTTCAGTGGATCCCCGTAATCATTCCAGGCAAGGCCGCATTTAGCACCTGTAGTCCCTTAGGCTGTACCTATGGTGCAGGCCCTTATAAAGCAAATATTCGATAATATCGATTACTTATCATTCAATTAATAAACCTTTTAATAAAATATTGGATAATGAAATGATAGTAAAAATACACGAGAATAACTTTACTGAAAAATCAAAAGTCCTCCGAATCGTTTCCGAGAATGAAGTGATCGAGTATTAAGTGAATATCACACGTTCAATTCTCCGACTGATGATCGATGGCTAAGGTGCGGCCTATCCTAGTTGTGTCGATGCAACCAAAAACCCTTAGCAAAATTCCTCAGAATTACAAACTAAAGAGATATAACAACAGTATGAAAGAGTCCCACATTTTAAGATAAAACGAACGATAAATGATGGTTCAGACCACCCATGCGCGCAATAGAGAAATATTAAAAACACAATATTGACAATTCACACACGCTTGTCACCAGGAAGACCAACTGTTCTTAGACAGCGCTCCATTTACCAGAACCTTCCAAATCAATCAAGATTTATGAATGCTGAAATATTAAAAAGAAACAACAAATTAATATTTAAAAAATTAAACAACTTAAATAAAAACTAATTAAAAAAAGGAATTAATATTGATTTCTAAATATACCAGTTTCAATTACAAACTAATGTATTTTTTTAAAAAGATAAATACTTACTTCCAAGCAAAACATTGAAACTGTAACCACTATTTCGCTGCTACTCAGTGTTAACATCATTTACAAAATGAATTTACCTTGACTAACCTTCCAGACATGAAGGCTAAGGAATTTTGGTTAGTATTGCAGTAGCAGGACAGTGACCTCAATTTAATTTAATTTAAATTCGATGGAGCTTACGGTGCCAGTTTCCATAGACATCCATTTTTTCCCTTTCTTGTACCCACCTACTTTCGCCATTCATACGCTCCGACCACAGCAGACTGAAACCTTACGTTACAAGCATTATAAGTCCTCATCACTGTGCTGCAAAGTTGTTGATTCTCGGTGTAGGGGTACTGAAATGTTATTTTACAGTACACCCGTACTTCAAAGGATTGGACTGCTCAGGCGCGATGTTTTTGTTTTTTTGACTTCCAGTTCTGAAACCGTTTCTGATACAGGTTAATTTTTGAACATGTTTCATACTTATTTATTTATTTTGAACGTGGTGCGGGCCCCTTTGTGGTGGGGGCCCGTAGGCTACAGCCGAGGTAGCCTAAAAGTATTCTTAAATGCGGCCCGGACTCCAGGTGAATGCATTTTTTTTTTTTTTTTTTTTTTGTAACTGCTTAACGTTTCTTAACAGCTAGATCTTTAGAAACGGGAAAGGATGTGGGGAAAGGAATGGGATGGAATTCGGTCATGGCCTTTTGAAGGAAGCATCCCAGGTTAATGCAGTGGATGGCTCCAGGAAAAAGCCATAGTGGAATTCCTTCACGTTTCTTGTCCTGATTACAGCCACATATCGTCGAAAATTCGCAAAGCCCATTCAAAAAAATTTACTATCTTCCGTTATTTGTGTACACGTATCCTACTACTGTAACTTCTTACGTAAATGGGTGATCAAAACATGGCATTTGTCAATAAAAAAAACCTGAAACCTTCACAGCAAAAGCTAATCGAAACTGCTTCTAAAGTTTTAACCTTGGGGTGTGGAACACTTGTGAATTACTATAATGCGATTTGTATGAAAGTTTTATATTCATATCGATGAATATATTTTACCTAGTTTACCTCAGTTTTGATACTTTAGTGTCTTTTTGATAGAATTTGAATTTAACTACTATCGTAAATAACAAATTTCATTAAATTGGCAATAAAGCAAAACTTTTTGTATTAAGAGAGATTTTCCCCACTACAGAGGTTTTATTGCAACATAACAATAAAATCTCTGAATACAGAATACGACTTTATCTTCTCAATATATTTCTCCACACATTTCGATCTTTTGCACCATATCTTCTCATTTCTGTTTGTAATCTTTGGAGCCAGGTAAATATGGGCCATCCTCTTTTCCTTCTTCCTTCCCATTCCTTTACGAGTTTTGGTATCCTAGTTTCCTCCATCCTTCTTACAAGGCCATACCATCCCAATCGTTTTCGTCCTATAACTTCATATGTTTCTTCTTTCACTTCCATTAGCCTTTTATTTCGGTATTGCTTAATTTTCTTTTCCATGAAATTCTAGCTGATCTTCCCTAGAAATACATTTCTAATGCTTTCAACTTCTTAATACGTTTTTAGTTGATTGTCCAGGTTTCTGATTCATATAAGACTATACTTTCAAATAATAACTTAAATATAATTCCTTTTTGATATATTTACAATATTCTTGCTCCGTAGAATTGAATTGAGCATCCCGATTACTTTCCGGTCATTAGTAATTCTTATTTTTTTTTTTTTTTTAATTTACTCAAGGATGTTCGAGTCATCTGAAAAAATGTTCTTTTTTAAAAAAAACTCTAAAAAAACTTTTAAAAAATCTTATGTATAAAGTGTATACAAATTTATTCAAACGGCCGACTGTGACAAAAAGAATGTAGAATACTAATCGGATCGTGCCAATTAAATAAAAAAATTGCTACGTTATTACCGATTTTAAAATGGTATAATTGTTTAACATTCCTTTAAAATTATGTTTTAAGCTAGTTCTAAAGCATGAAGGTTAGTATTTTGGGATTTATTAAGATAAAACTCTATGGAAATGAAGTTACCATACAAGTATTTTTTTTTACTGCATGTTATATTTAGACGATGAATTCTTAGTAATCTGTCTACCATTCAAGATTTTTATAAGATTTCTTTAACATTTTAAGAAAAAAAAAACATTACTCAAATATCTTTGAGTAAATTTAAAAAAAAGAAGTGTGTTCAAAAAGTTTTAATTTGTAGAAATGGCAAGGAATAAATTGAACAAAGCTACATGTTTTATATATATATATATATATATATGAAAAAATCAATATCTGGAAAATGGTGAGACTTTCTAAAATAAAATTTTGTCATATAGTAGGAAATGATGTGATCTATCTGCGCAGTTGCACGATTACCATTTCTTTCCTGGACACCTTGTATTAATAGCACATGGTGACAGAATCGCCAAAGCATGCTATAAATATCGGAAGGTGGGATGTGCGGAATCTAAGCGGTTTAATTACGGCTAATGGCATTAAGTAGGAGCGCTTTGTAGGCGAGACAGGTGAAACAGCTGCCAAGCTTCTGAGAGATACGATATGTTCCGCCTGATCCGGCCGTGACAAGTTTCAGACTTCACTGGCGGGGAGTTGTAGTACTGCGGCTAAGGCAAGTTCAAGCTACAAAACTTCCATCCCAGGTTGGGATACGTGTTCTCAGCCGAAACTTCGGTAGTATAAGACAGTAAATTAGTTTTCTGAGTTAGACATCCCTCAAGACACAATCAAGACGAAATTTAATTGTGATGCAGCATGTGCTGAATTGGCAACTTGGATATAGGCCTACTCTTATTCTCCCATTTATCTTCTTTTTTATCTTCAATCCTTTGAGTGCAATTGTTCCATCCAGCTACTTGTGCAGTTTACGAATTTTAGTTTTAAATTCTTTGAATGTTGGTAGAGTGGCTAAGCCGTCAGACTGGACATCGAAAGATCCCCGGTTCGAATCCTTGTCACAGAGGGGATTTTGAAAGGCCCTTAACCCATTCTTAACTTCTGGTGCAGCTAGCTGCGCAATGTGAAGTACGCCAGAATGTTTCGGTGGTTCAGGACTCACGTTAAACGCCAGGTCCCATTAGCCTAGTAGGATTACTGGAGTATGTTATGTAAGGCAAGGAAGGAAGGAAGTGTGTGGTGCAAAGAGAAAAATAGACACATTGTAAATGTGGATAATTATAGCCAAGTACAGTAAGAGGAGTATTTGCATAATTATTGCGTGTCAAATGCTTTGTTCAAATAGTTAGTAAGTAATTAATTAAGGATCTTAAGTTTGCCGTAGCGGAGTGAAACATTTGGAATATTTTATTATGGAAATTAAGGACGCAATGATGTTAAAAGCAGAATAGTACTATCAAAAAGAGCCTTCATGAAAAAGAGAAACCTTTTAGTTTCAAATATTGAACCAGGAAAGAACTTTTTTAAAACTCTTTGTGTGGAGCACAGCATTTTATGGTGGCGAAACATGGACTTTAAGGAATATCGGAAATAAAGAAAATTGAAGCATTTGAAATGTGGTGCTACAGAAGAATGCTGAAAATTAATTGGACTGACAAAATAAAAAATTAAAGAGTTTTGTAAATGATGGGTGAGGAAAGAAGTTTGCGGAAGAAGCTTACAGAAAGAAGAGACAGGCTGGTAGGTCATATTTTGAGACATGCTGGATTGGTTAATTTGCTGGTGGAGGGAACAGTCGACGGTAAGAACTGTAGAGGAAGACAGAGATTAGAATATATGAAGCAGATAATTGAGGACGTGGGCTTGTAAGGGGTATGTAGAGATGAAGAGGTTAGCACAGGATAGGAAAGGAGGGAGGTTTGCATCAAACCAATCGAAAGACTGACTAATAGCAGAAAAATAATAAAAGCGCGGAGTGTAACATTTGGAATATTTTGCTATGGAATTTAAGGACGCTGCTGTGGAAGCCATTATGGCAGGAAGGTCACTCTTAAAGGTCATTCATTCCTACCCGTCATCCCTTTTGGAGCGGAGAGCAGAGTGCCACGTATCCCTTCGAAAGTCCCCCTGTGGCCATCTAGATTCGGATTTTCGATGGTTTCCCCAAACCACTACAGGCGAATGCCGGGATGGTTCCTTCAAATAGGCCATGACCGAATTCCTACTTTTCCTTGCCCCAGTCCTTTCCCGCCGCTAATGACCACGACGTCGACGAGGCGTAAAGCCATGAACAATAATAATAATAATACGATAGTCCCCTGGTGGGAGGGGTAGGATCTGTGGAATCTTGTGTGTTCGTTCATAAGACATAGAGATTTGAAACTACTGTGGGGATACCAGAAGTGAATGTTGGCAGCCCCCATCTCGGATGGCACATGATGAACCTATATACTGATACCCGAAGGGTATATAAAGCTCCTCGAGACACAACAGCGCTCTCAGATTTTTTTCCGTTTTTAATCGTTGATACCGCGAATGCCGAGAAGTGCATCCGCATGTAAGTCCATTTTTCTCTCTCTCTATGTTGCTTCTACAATGCTAACTCTCGTTACGTATTATGATATGAAGGAAACTAAATATATTAAAATGACTCTGTTTAACTATGTCTGGATGAGGACTGTATTCGGACAAAGTGATGATATTTAGACTATTGTTTGCTGGACTGTTCATGTGCACTAGTATATTTGCATAAGTGTCCCAGTTAACCAATTTACGGTGTCAAACTTTGTATTTGAGTTTTACAATATGGGAGCGTCCCTGAACTACGTGGATCCGTGGAAGAAAGTGGGGAGAGTTTAGGTAGAAAGCTACACTGTGTGACAGCCCTCGTACCTGAACTTTAAGTAGAATTGTATTTAATGAAGTATCTGTAGTGAGCTAAAGTTCGCTTGAATATGATCTGGTATGTTATTTCGCAATTTCTTGTAAATCAGTGTATATAAACTTTGTTTTATGAAAAGAAATTATTTAAAGGCCATTTAATATGTTTAAGAACAGAATTGTGCAAGAGAATTGCTCGAATGTGTGTCATTCCGAGTATTAATGCAAGTTACGATGTCTACAGGACAATTTTCTACAGTTTAAAATGATTTCTGTAAATAATTTTGTGTTTAAGTATCTTTAATTTCCATTTCTGACCATTTTGTAATGATGTTAAGTGATTATGTATTAATTCTAATTGTTTTTAATATGTTTAATTGTTTGAGTAATTGTTAATGTTCGAGAAATATCTCGCGGAGCTTTTGAAGAATTCCAGAAATTTCGATAGAGCCTATATAAAGAAATCAGCAGGACAGAGTTAGTTTACAGTTAGTTTTATACAGATTCACTTTGGAACTGCCAAAGATTGCGTCAGTGGTATCTCTGGATTGTATATTTGCATGTAAACAATATCGCTGAAGTTGTTTTGAAAATAAACAAAAATCTTAAACTGAACCTTATGGTGGGCTATTTAATTAATTACTACTGTAATTAAACCACCGAAGGCTCTGATAACTGGGCTACGTGGGGAGGGGAGGGGGAGGGGGAAAATTCCGAGCCAAGCCACGTAACTTTTCGTTCATTTCATTTGTCACAGTTAAAGTAGGATACAAAATAAACAACAGTGTGTAGATTTTAATTTCCATCATTTAATTATCTCTTTATCTTGGATTCCTATATACTGACAGTGCTATGCATGCTTGTGACTTTTAGTATGAAGTGTTTGGATCACACGGAGTGGTGTCGTACGTTTCGTATGAAGAGCGGTTTCAAACGTAGTGAATCGTAAGTTGCGAAAAACTATGAAGATATATAAAAACGCATTATTAAATCTCTAAAAACAACAGAAACACTGTCAAACCTCGCGGCAGACATCAGGAAACGAAGATTAAGATTTTATGGACATATCCACAGACTTCCAGCAACAAGATTGAGTCATAAAATTATGACGTACATAGAACAGCTAAAAACTATGCCCTGGGTCCAGCAGATCAAAAAAGACCTCGAAAAAGCCGTCATAAACTCATCATAAATCATAGACAGACAAACATACAGAGAAAAAATTAACAAATGGGAAGTACCGCCAGAGAATGAAGTCATTAAGAGTGGGCACGAAATGGACTGAAGAAAGGAAGAGAATCCACGGAGAAAAAATGAAAGATATATGGAAACTTAGAAAACTGAATCTTTAAGGCTTTGCGTGATCCGACAGGGTCCAATTGCAGATAATAATAATAATAAAACTCATTATTCTTTTAGTGTTCGGTATCTGGAAGGAAACGTAGGGCTATTACTACCACTCGGCTATTTGTCCGTCTATCGCATAGGTTACCAATCTCATCGTCTCTTTTTTAGAGTGGGGGAAAAAACAGCGAGTGACTCTCCTTCTAATCTAAAGTGCTCCAACGTTTTAGGCTCATAACCAGTTTTTCAAACAGCGTTTCACTGGCACCCAACTTGGGTGAAGTGTTCAATATCATGTATAGAAAAACAAGCCGGATTTCTAAAATTACTTAATTAAAATACATTGATAATATTATTGGTGAATTGTTCACAGTTTGATTAACAAAAACATTATTAACTAGAGGGCTCAGCTCCTTGTAATGGCATTAATTACATATATATATTTATTGCCTTGTCATCTGCAGTCTTAAATCGCCGCCATCAACTGTTGACATAATTAATAAATCATCGGCTAGGTTAAATCCTCTGTTGGCTACATACGATCATGGGAATACAATTAAAGACTTCTTCGGTGCAGCCCTTAAACCCGGATATAATACTGGAAAAAAGGGGGCGGCGTTTGGTCCTCAACGCCCCCTAAATTTGGCTTTACGCCTCGTCGACGTCGAGGTCATTAGAGGCGCCCCCGTTGGAAATCACCGGCCTATCGTATGACAGGCCTCTATTTTCTAAGGATAAAACGTCGCAGACTTCAAATTTGTGTACAGGTTGTCTAGAAACGAAAGGATAATCCTGCAACCGCAGATAGGTTTTATTTTTTTTTCGAAATATGTGACTTCGTTCAGTTTTTCTATACCATTTCTACAAATTAAAACTTTTGAACCATGTTTTTTTTTTTTTTTTTTTTTTTTTTTAAATTTACTCAAGGATGTTTGAGTCACCTAAAACAATGGTCTTTTTTTTTTAAAACGTAAAAAAAAAAAAACGTAAAAAAAAACTTTTCAAAATCTTTTTAAAATCATTATCATATTTTTTAAAACTATATGTTTAAAATGCACAATGGTCTCATTAGCATACTGAACTACCATTAAAACAATCACTTTAAAAGAATTATAAAATAATTTTACCACTTAAGGTTTTTTTTAACGTTTTACGAAAAAAAGAACATTGTTTTAGATAACTCAAATATGTTTGAGTAAATTTAAAATAAAAACAGGAGTCAAAAAGTCTTAACTAGTAAAAACAGCATGGAATAAACTGAACATATTTCGAAAAAAATATTTAAAAAATCAATATCTCGAAATGGGTGAGACTTTGACTAAAATATAATGTTTTCATATAGTAGGACATGACAGTACCGGAGACATGACAGTACGGGATTAGCCACGTAGCAGGAGGTAGCACGTACCTGGACTAGATCAGCGACTTTTTTTTTTAGCTCTACAATTTTCCCCCGGACGGCAAAAATCAAGGGCCTCTTCTTCACATTTGCTTTCGTTGACCCGAAATCGAATTTGGTGTTTAAAATTTTGTGAAATTATGCTAAAGGACGGTCGCATAAAAGTAAATGGGCCCGAAAAATGTATTTCCTTAAGAATCGATGTTTGTGCTTATGACTTAAAGCCTCGTCAATGTCGAGGTCATTAGAGACGAGGAAGGGCTGTGGCAAGGAACAGGAAGTAATTCGGCGATTACCTTTTGGAGGAATCACCGCGGTCGAATTCACCTTAATTGCTTTCAAAAACTAAGAAAAACCGAAATCAAACCCGCTTATTAATACACTACGCTCGATGCATCTTTATTAACAGCTTGTCAATTAGAGGAGTGAGAAATTTTTTCATATAGTTTCTCTGGAAAATAAGAAGTCTAGCTATACTCTAAGTTGTGAATTTTATAAAAATATTGTTGTCATACCTGTTTTAAAAAAAAACTCTATTATCTTGGAATTTCTAATTTGTCTCCAATATCATCCGAATCATGTATTCAAGCAACAAACACTAAAAAGCAAACATCTTGGAAAGCTTTTAGTTGCTTGAAATACAGTAATAACTTCGACGAGTTGTTTTTCACTTCTTTTGTTATCCCGCGTTTTTCTACAATAACGTTACACAACAAGGCATCTTCTCGATCCAAAGATACTAAACTCACAAATGCTCCAGCGATTAAACTACCGACTGACAACTCAAGTGTCAGTTAACTACTCGTCTCTGCCGTTTGTTTGTAGAGATATTACAGGAAATTCCAGAATAACACAGAAAAAGCAGCCCGATGTTTCTCGAACGGCGACAATGCAGCTAACAATGAAAATCACATTAAAGCAATCACAATTAATACAAAATCATTCACAATCATTAGAAAACGCCTTGAAACTAACGTTAAAGATATTTACATGCATTTACACACAAAATTATCATCATAAACCAGTCCAAATCGCCGCAAATCGCTCTCCAAACATCGCAACTGACATCAACACTTGCAAGTCCAAACTTTTAATTAATGATTTATACATAATACTCAGGGGCGTAGCTACTATGGGGCTAGGCGGTGCATTGCACCGGGGCCCTCACGCTCAGGGGGCCCCCAAGCATATATCAAGGGGCCCCTAAGTGCACCTCTAGGGGCCCTCAAGCGCAGTTTAGAGGGCCCACGAGCCTTCACGGCAAACTGGCGACCTTTTTTTTTTAGCTCTACCGTCGTCTAAGGGGCCCCTGAGAACACAGGAGCCCCTCACTGCTCAGGGGGGCCCCAACCACTGCTCAGGGGCCCCTAAAGAACAATTCAAGAGCCCCCATCCTCAGTTCAGGGGGCCCCTACCAGCACACAAAGCAAAAAAAAAGGTCGCCCGTCTGGCCTGAGGGCCCAAATTAAATTTTTTGCACCGGGGCCCTTGTTGACCTAGCTACGCCACTGATAATACTGTCCTTGAACACATTGCTAATGTGACCAATCGTCCTCCTTTAGGGAGGACAGTCCTCCTTTTGGAGGTTCTTTACTTCCTCAAAAAGAATGATATATTGACAGAAAACATTAATTCAATGGAAAAATACTCGTTTGATTAAATAATTAAGAGGGATGTATGCATAATTAGTATATTTTCGTTTGAATTAATAAAATGTTTCATTTATTTTACGTTTTACTGGTTTCTTAAATTTTTTTCGCCCTCCTTTTCTTTGTAAAAAAAATTGGTTCGTCCTGCTTTTCATTATTAAAAAAATTGGTCAGCTTAACATTACATAGCATTTACATAGTTTCTTTCCATAAAACAATGTTCATTTACATAACAAGTATACACAAATTTATATAAAATATACAAAAATCCCTAATTAATCAACTCCCAGATTGATATGCATAGTTCTTCAAAAACATTTCATACAAGGGCTGCGGCTGAGGGCTGTTACAATCTGACTTAAATTGTAAATTACGATCAAAATACAAAAGCTTGTATTTCGCTCTATTTCCCTAGTCAATTTTTTTCTTATGGCTTTACGCCTCGTCGACGTCGAGGTTATTAGAGGCGGGAAAGGACTGGGGGCAAGGAACGGAAAGGAATTTGGCTATGGACATTTTTTTTAAAAAAAAGAAGCATCCCGGCATTCGCCTGGAGTGATCTGGGAAAACCCCCGGACGAGGATTCGAACCGACGTTCTCCCGAATGCGAGGCTAGAGCATTAACCGCTCATCTACCACGCTCGGTCCGTCAGTTTCAATCTAGAATGGTGTATCCTCTTTAGAGTCATCAGATGTTCTGAATTCTTAACAATGTGAAGCTTTTATCGTCACTCCTGAATAGGGTTGCCACCCGTACTTTATAATAAAGTATTGTCCGTTATTTCTGGTAATTGTGCTCTATACTTTGTGAAAACAATAAAGTACGCGAAAATACTTTATTTGGCGTAATTTGATTTCTCTGGGTTTAAAAAAGTTTGGTCGTAAGCGTTTTGCGTAAAATGGTACGTTATCTATTGGTGCCAAATCGATAGGTCCCCAGCGCCACTAGAACGCTCATTTTTGATAATTTTTGAACGTAACCTAACCTAAAATGTCATCATCGATGTCATTTTCGTGTCAAAACTTTTTGTTTATTTTGTATAAAGCGGTTTGAGAGCAATAAGTATACGATTTATCGGTTTTATAGATTTATATTATAGTAAATCATGGACAAGGGCAATTTCAGTAAACAAAGTACTCCATGTACACCTACAACACATAATTTTGATAGTGAAACGGATCAAATAGAAAGTGAATATGTTACGATGAAAATTTTTTTTACTATTTATTTGCAAAGCCTTAGAGGACCTAAATGAATGGTTTTACTTTAATGACACAAACTGCTTATTTACACTTGGCAATATAAATTTAAAGAGCAATGCTGAATTTTATTATATTGTTAACATAACAGAAAATTTAAAACTGCAAAATCTTAATATAGATACGGATTATCTTTATGGAGAAATTTCTTTATTAAACAAACTTTGGTGATCTGATATGTAGTTCTAAAGGTTTGCCGGAATTATCTACTGCACAAAAATAGAAGCAAGTTTTTAATAAGACTGAAGATAATTTTGCAAACTCGTATAAAGCAGTTTCATTTTTACCGTCTATTCCCCCACGTCAGCATTCACAGAGAGAGTTGTTTCTGCAATGAATTGCAAATGGCGAAACGAAAGCGTCTCTGAATCTGATAAAAAACGATTTACTTATTTACTTTAAATTAATGTAAAGATGCTGTGCAATTCTTTAGCAGTGATAATTTGATAAAACTTGCGAAAAGCAATAAAAATATGTTTTTAAACATAACAATAAAAAAATTGTACTTTATTTTTCTCACTATGTACTTTTTTCCTTACCTTTAACAACCAATGTACTTTATTTTCAATAAAAAAAGGTGGCAACCCTACTCCTGAATCAGAGACGAATTTGTGACCCTTTTCTAATAGGGTGAGCTAAGTGATGCTTGTGTTCTGTACGAATAAGAGTATATTTTTAGGCGAAAAATGTGTACCGTCCCAGCACTGTCACAGCTGATGGCCGGCAACCACCAAAACCGCAAACAGGACAGTCGGTAAGCGGAGCCCGATATTGAACCAGAACCCATAGTTCTTCCCTCATCTAGGGTGGTGGCGCTGCAATTTCGCGGATCAAATTGCTCTTACTTTGCCATTTATTAATCATCATCATCTGGTATATATCATTTCCATAAGGTGATTTTTTTTTTTTTTTTTTTGGTCACAAACCATTATCTCACTTCATACCAAAACGAAGTCGATAAAAGATGTATTATGTTGAAGCTTAAGGTATACGATTTGGTTATAATACATTTTAATAAAGTAATTTTGTAAATTCGATCCTTAAAGTGCAAAAATGACAATATTTCTAAAATACTGTTTTTTTTTGTACCACGAACCATTTATCTACCTGTATTCCTAACCGAAATCAGTAAATGAAATACCATATTAAAGGTTAAGATCTCCGCTTTGGTAACATTTTTTCCTCCTTTCGTTTCAGCTATCTATGAACTACGACTACGCAACTTCATTTTCACTTCCGACTTTTCTTCCTCCGTCGCCAGTACTCTTTCATTCTCTGGCTCACTCTTGCTTTTTCTTCCTCTGAGAATTCCCTCTTTTTCCTGATTGGTTTTTCTTCAGTCAGATCCTTTACCTCCGCAAGTTTTCCTCTGAATAATTCCCAGTCTTGGATGTCTTCCATGCTGATCCCACATCTTTTCAAATTGAGTGTTCCTGTTCTCTTGTAAGTTGAGTATTTTCTTTGCCATTCTTTCTGGTTCCATTCTCTTGATGTGTCCTTAGAAAGCTAATCTCATTTTCTCAATTATGTTTTATACCTTTTAAAACTTGTCGTATAATTCTTGATTCGATCTCAAACGGAAGTTAAATTCGCTTCCTGTCACTTTTTTTGATCCCAAGATTTTCCTTAGAAACCTTCTTTCTTTCTTTTCTATTTCCGTCAATTCTTTTCTGGCTAGTGTTACTGCTGCGTATAAAGATTCCGGCTTCACTACCGTACTGTAGTGCTTGTATTTCGCCTGATGGGATAGTAATTTTGATTTGTATGTCTTTTAACAAATCTTGAAAGCTGTTTCCATCTTTCTCTCCCTATTTTCAACTGCAACCTTTTCATTAACATTGGAAGTCAAAATTTGAACTTCTGTGTTGTTTTAATATCCCCATATTTAGTTTTTCATTTTCCATGTCTGGTCTTTTGCGTGAATGTCCATGTATTCCGTTTTCTCAAATTATATTTGTAGTCCTGCTTTCTCAGCTGTTTCCTTCAAGACTTCTATCTGTTTGATTGTCTCCAGATCTCTTGCAAAGAACACAATGTCATCCGCAAAAGCAAGACATTCAAATGTCAAGCCATTCTTCTATTATTCTTCTTGTTAATCTGGTTTCTGGTGTCCTTATGATGGGAAGAAGGAAAGCAATTCTCTTCTGGCGTATAGTATCTGTGATGGGCTCCAGTTACCTGTGCACCACATCATTTGACACTATCCGCCATTGTCCCTCTTTGCCATATATTAATAATATTTTATTGTACACGGTGCTCTTAGTTGCAAAATGAGCGCTGGGAGCTCAGTGGGTAAGGCGCTTGCTTTGAAAACTCTCATTCCCGGGTTCAAATCCCGCAGGGATAAGGGATTATTTAGGAGTTCTTGCCTAATCATATGAGCTACGCCAGAACTTTCCGTGGTTCAGATTCCACGTTATACTGTAGTTCCTCCTACGACAAAGGTGGAATGTGCGGCAAATCAAAACTCTATACAAGACCAAACATAATTCTAGTAACGGATACAGAGAATGTAGCATGTCCTTTTTCGATTACGATCCTTCAGTAGCTTCTTTAGTTAAGAACTAAATTGAATTTTGTTCTGCTTCACTTCAACCATCTTTCAACGTTTCCACTACCTTCTGGCCCTTAATTAATTTCTGTAAGCGGTCTGGTGCCTCAGTGGCTAAGGCGTCTGACTGGAGATGTAAAGGTACCCGGTTCGAATCCCTATCTCGGCGGAGATTTTCGAAGGACCTTAAAACGACCGGAATATAATGTAATATGAAGTAAGCCAGAACGTTTCAAGTTTTAACTGAAGGTCCCCAATATTCGTTAGGATTACCGGGTGATGTTAAAGTAGCCACGACTAATCGAAACACAGTTAATTGGCTGCCGAATCCTTTGGGAATACTTCGGCCAACAATGCCATACCATATTATTATTATTGATTTCTGTCTGCAAATTCTTTCTTCATACTTTTACCTAAATGTTTCATCTTGTTCTGTCTTCCTTCCCCAAACGTTATTTTCGCATCATCAACCACTCAAACAATTCGAAGCAGTCTACCATATGTTCTCATTCTGAGCTCTCCTCTTCACCTCGGTAGACCCACTCCAAGCTACGTCCAAAGTTCATTACATTCTCTAATTTTTTGTTATCCTCTCCTTTCTTCTTTCTTCCTCTCTACTATTTCCCCCAATAGAAATATTGACGAATCCTGCATGTCTCAAAATATGATCTGTAATCCTGTCTATTCTTTACGAGTGATTCTACCGCAAATTTATTTCTTCGTCTCCGTAACATCCATAAATGTTCAATTCGAATGTTTTCTCTCCGCTGAATTTGTGTAGCATTGAGGTTCGCTTCTCTCGAGGGATGTGTCAGAACATATCAAGGGAGCCGCTGACGATAGCGGGGTGTGACAAGTGACGTTTTCGCCTACCCTCAATAGAGTTATCCCAAAGCGACTATGCCAATGGTGGTCCACTTTGCCAGTGGTCGGGCCAAATTTTAGAAATAGAACATCCCATAGAGCCGCACGTTCTATTTTTTGGGGAAAAAATACTTAAATATTTTTATGAAGGAAAAAAACAGTATAAATGAAACATACATATTTAGTGAAATATTAAAAATATAATTATTTTAATGCCACTTTTTACCTTGTTTGGCAGAACCAAGTGCATCAATGTTGATGTCGAAAGGATTGGTGGCTGCTCGAAAATAGCTATCCAAATGAACATCAGTGATTCGTGTAGACTCTCTATCCTCGCTAGATCAAGCGAGGGATGATACTGGTTTAAAATCTAATTAACTTGTGTTGTAGTGTTTGATATAACCGTTGAAAATTAAAATTTACGTGTGTATAGATCCAGCTCCGCGGGCCGCATGTTGAGCTACGGCGGGCCGCGCGTTGGCCATCCCTGGTCTAGGCGAAAATCAAGTATACTTTTATGGGAGACTTTAAACTTTCTGTCATTACATCGCCTCCCTCCCCCCTAAAAAAAAAAAAAAAAAAAAAAAAAAAAAAAAAAAAAAGCGCAAGTACGACTGATTGAATATTTTCAGTGTTATTAATTATGAAGCAGGAATGCTATTAGTACAATTAATATGAGAGACATTTTTTCTACAAAACATCAATACTAATAAAATGACAGCTTGGTCGTCGTATCTGTAACACTGTGACCTCACACTCCCGCCTTTTACATTGTGGTGATTGCCTTGGTGGGCAAACTACGTTACAATTATCTTTCATACCTTTATGATTAATAATTGTGGATTTTTAATTTTAATTTTTATGAAGGAGTGAAAATTTATTAATTTTGCAAGAATCTCGACCTTAGTTGGAATTTAGGAAAAATTGTCACAATATGACATATATTTCTTATCACTGGCGATTACAAGTCTGAGCGAATTTACCGTTAACATTAACACAAATTGGCAAAATCATAAAAGCAACGCTCAGAGTTACAATTAGCCGTCATGAGCAAGCAAACAATTGTATATTTACTTTTAAATATATCTCAGAATCAAAATGCAAGAAATAATGACAATTGGAAACAATGAAAAATACAAGTTATGACGACCTCAGACAAAGGTATCATAATACTGTGACTTTACAGTTAAAAAAGAAAATCATGGGCGCCAGAATGAACAATATATCATTCGAAAATAACTAGTTCTGGCAAATTATGCCGCTAGCTCAGGGGTTTTTACAATTACAAAGTGAGAACATGGACCTATCCTCTCAAAGTCGCTTACGGGTTCTGTTTCACGGAATGCACAATCAGATGGCTTGGTCGTAATAAGTTACCATTGTAGTCCTGCGTCTGATGTCTGCGGTGACTGTAGCGGACCCACGATATGTGAGATTATCTCACAAGTCGGCTATAGGCATCTCTGGTCTGACAATGCGCATCATCGCATTACCGGCTGTGTTGCTGTGATAAGCTTGCTCCAGCAAGGCAAGCTGCCAGCCAGAAATCGTACAGCGGCAGTTGGCGAGAGAAGCCAACTTTCCAAGTGCACCTCAGACTAGACTCGCATAGCTTGGACTCGAAGATCGAAGTCAGCATGTCCAGCCCCTCGCTCTTCGGTCCACGAGGAAACTTCTCGCTCCGCCCATTTGTAGTCTCGAAGCTCACATATAACATAAATTCCCAGGATTTTGAGTTATACGCTCATTTTGATTGGATCTTCAGGTCGGCACCTAATGTCACGTGATATCCTCGATATGTGATTTGGCCAAAGTATCTAACAGAGGTCGGACATATTCGGCTAAGTTCGCCGGGGTGAGAGGACATTCGGGTTTCGGACGGCAGGCTTTTCCCGCCAGGTGAGTGACGTTATTGACCGCCCATCCCCAGGGAGCAGAGTGTGTGGTCTGGCAAACCCCAAATCCGCGACGTCCCGTCGCCATGATTCGGGAAGACCAAGATTAGCTTCCAGCCTACATAGCTCAATAATTCTTGAATATTCGCTTTACCAAGATACACTGTATGTTCATCATTTCATTTCAGTCCTCACTTGGAATCTTGCGTACTTTATAAAATTACAACAAAAATCTATTTAGGTGGTCGCCCAAGATTTATGTAAATTACTCTTATAGTTATAAATGAATGTAATCTTTCTCGGCGTTGTTTATTTATAAACGTTTCTCGGGAAACAAACCGAGTGATGTTGTTATTAATACACAATATTTCGGCGACTTTACACTCCGTCGCCATCTTCAGGTGCAGTTGCAAGTCTTGAAGTCTGCCTTGAAGTCAGCCTTGAGTGTGTTGTTTGTAAACTGGCATGGCAACGACAGATGTTGTTATGTTGCCTACCAGCATCTCAGATGTCATTAGACGCCCGCGGAACACAAAAAGCAGAGCGTTGGTTATGAGCAGCCTCAATTACAGGAATCCATGCATCACTTATCTGGAATCCACAATCCCTGTTTACCAAATCAGACGCGAGGCGAATTTCAAATGCTTCTTTAATGACGCTGTCCCAGAAGCCTCTCGCATGTGTCAACACCTTAGTCGCTTCGAAATCGAAACCATGTCCTTCTGTCAAACTGTGTTCCGCCACTGCTGATTTATCTTTTTGCCCCAATCGAACATGTCGGGCGTGTTGCAAACAACGTTGTTGTACGCACCGTATGGTCTGACCGATGTATTTCTTCCCACATTCACACGGGATGCAGTAAACTCCGGGTGTACGTAGGGCAAGGTCATCTTTTGGAGAGCGCAAAATGTTTCTCAATTTTGGTGGTGGTAGAAAAATGGTCTTAATGCCATTTTTTGCCAGGACTCTTCCGACCCTAGATGTTGTGGCGCCAGAGTACGGCAAGAAGGCTAATTTATCGTGTGGACCATTATCGTGTTTATTAGGCCTACGATTCATTTCCCGGAATGCCAACTGTATCTGATGTTCGTTGTATCCATTCTTTCTGAAGGTATCACGGAGATGTTTTAACTCACTGGGAAGGCTGCCTTTATCACATATTGCCCGCGCTCTGTGGACAAGAGTAGTTAGTACTGTATTGCGCTGTGCAGGGTGATGATAACTGTGCGCGTTTAGGTAAAGGTCTGTATGCGTTGGCTTCTGAAAAGGAAGGCCGCTTGCCCTTTTTGGACATTCTGGATGGAGGTTGAAAAGGAAGGACGCTTGCCCTTTTTGGACATTCTGATTATAAAGAAATCTGATGGAACTTTAGGACACACGGTGTATAGGAAGCATCTTAGTTTTTAAGCATAGTGATAGAGAATACCTTTTATGAAGAAAGGAAGGAAGAGAGTGGAGACGACGCAAGGGATCTTCACCACGCACTGGAGCGAAGCCGGATAGAGAGAAGTGGGGTGGGGAGGTCGCCATATTGGATGGCCGTAGAAACACGGAGAATAGGCACAAACACCTCAAGGGGATCATACGACAACCGTGGCACCGCAAATTGATGATGGATTATTATGTAACTCGACGAGGCAGATAAAAAATGAACAATAAAATTTTGGTATCCTGCTTAGTTCTCGAGATATACTGTCTCAAAAGTGAGGTTTTTTGGGTTGAAATTCAGAGGAAAATTTTTCCCAGGGTCAAATAGAAAGTAAAGAATAAAAATTTTCGATAACTCGCTTATTCCCGAGATATCCTGTCTCCAAAAGTCAGAAGTTTAAATGTGAGAAGTTTACATCGTGATACACGTTGTGTTATTAACATGATGCTCTTGAAATTAGTAACAACTAATAATAAATAAATTGTTTGTCCCCTCTGGTACAAGCTGCATTTCAACCTACCCACATTTCCATTAATATTGCCGCTACAAATCAAACTATTTAGACATACCTAAACACGTGAAATGAATCGCATAATATATTTCGGGTAACAACAACGTTTGCTTCATCACGTTTCGTAGTTTGCACGGCACAAATTATCACAATTAATTTCATCGTACACTTTCAGTGGAAACTGAAACTGGGCTAAAACATGCAGAATATCTTATTCACTGTATTCCGATGTAAACTTGACCCGCTTAAATTAGACTTTCAACACTTGTTTACAATAAGGCTAGTCTTTTATGCGAAAAGTAGTAACAAATGCTAATTGTTTACACTACACCAACAAATATTTGTGAACGACATGATCCTATGGAGAGTAATGAATAAATTTATAGCGATAGCCCCTACTCTTGACGTTACCTATTAAACACTTTAAGAAGAATAATTACAATGTGTCTTAACGTTATTCCAGTTTGCTTCCAATCTGATCTGTTTATAAAACCGTATGCAACAGAAGCTGGCATCATGAAAAAATAACTTTGAAGTATTAGAAAATGTAATATTCACACCATCGAACAGCGCAATGTTTTGAGGTTTCTATTATGGCCGCCGCGCATGCGCAGAATATGCCGAGTGTTTACAGGAGGCTTCACGGATTTAGCGCTATTTCGCCTTCATTCTATTCCTTCCTCTACGGTGCCTTTGGTAAAGGGAAAGTCGCGTTCGAGAGCTTGCGCCGGAAGGCTCGCGAGTCAGCTCCGCGAATTGTTGTGAAGAGTACAATCAGAAAATGTTAAACGGGAGATTGCAAATTGTGTATAAGGTTGACTTTTAAAAGCATTAAACTTAACATCAGTATTAATCGAACTGTTTGTATTTGATTTCTTTAAGTTACATTAAGAAATCCTGAATATCATGGCCATGTTTGCCAGCCCAGTGTTAATTCTCGGTAGTGAAAAACAAGAAATGGCGGCTTGCAGTGTTAGAGGTGGTCAGAGCTCCAACCACCCACAACACGCTGTTCATTTGTTAAGGATCACAGCCTTCATCACTATGAAAATCATAAGCTTTCCTGAAGAACATTCTGAAGAACCCTCAGCTGCCTATACATCAAGACATTAGTCGAGCAAAACACCAACGCTTGAAATCAAGGCGCACAGCAATCAACCTTACGGAGTCCTCTTTCAACATCAACAAGCTGTGAACAACTCAATGGGAGCAGTCATCAGTAGTCAATAAACATCTAGTTGAGGACCGTTCAGTACGATTACAAGATATTTTTTTTTGGTAAGAACAGAAATAAAAGTCCTTGTATGCACATAGGTTACACGCTGTGGCGTCGCATTCGGGAGGACGCAGTTTCAAATCCCCTTTCGACTGTTAAGATTTCGGTTTTCCATGATTTTCCCAAATCACTGAAGCCGAATGGCGGGACGGTTCCTTCAAAAGGCCATGGCCATGGCCCGTTCCTTGCTCCCCACCGAGCGTTGTGGGTGAGCGGTAATGATCTGGGGTCGTATCCAGGAGGAAGTAGGTTCGAATCCCCATCCGACCATCCAGATTTAGGTTTTCCATTGTCTCCCAAAATTACTCCATGCGAATGACAGGATGGTTCATTTAAAATACCACGGCCGCATTCCTACCCATAGCTTTCCCGCAGTACTCTCCAGACTCTAATGATCTCGAAGTTCACAAGGGCGTAGAGCCTTAAGGGAATAAACGAATGTAGATTACAATACATAATTATAGATATCATCACGTGGGTTCAAGGCCGAGAATTTTTCAGATGAAAACTCCCGGGTTGTAAGCCTGTTTTATTTTTTAAATTATTTTTTGCTGTCATCAGCAATCATCCATCTCTTCCTATTTTGCGCTAACCTTTTCATGTCAACATAAAGGTACTCCTTACCACCCTCGGACTCCATTATCTGCTTCATATATTCTAATATCTGTCTGGCTCTAATTCGGTTGTTCCTTCCACTAACAAATTAACCAATCCTGCATGTCTCAAAATATGACCTACCACCCTGTCTCTTTTGTCTGTAAGACGTTTCCACAAACTACTTCTTTCCTCACCCATCATTTCCCAAACTCGTTCGTTTCGTACTTTATCAGTCTACTTAATTTTCAGCATCCTTCTATAGCAACACATTTCAAATGCTCCGATTTTCCTTCTTTCTGGTATCCGTAAACTCCATGATTTGCTGCCATAAAGTGCTGTGCTCCACACATAGAGTTTTAAAAAAGTTCTTTCTGAGTCCTAGATCAATATTTGATGCTAAAGGATTTCCACGAAATATGACGTTTCTAACCTCGGAACACAGCTTCCTGATCAGCGAAGTAGTTCCGAAGTTCTTGCACCTTTATTACCGTTCCGGCAGTTTTATGTCCCGCCGTGCAGTGTTCGCGTTGTGGTTCATCACGGATTCGAGCACTCGAGTTTACGACCCTCGTTGGTTGTCGGAGTTTTGTAAGCAGCGCCCACACTCTCTGACGCACGGCGCTTCGCGGCTCTTCGATTGCCCGGCGAGAAGCTCCGATAAACACTCGACTGATAAAAACGGGAGGCGCAAACACCGACTTGACCCCAAAGCGAGTCGCTCGTCGCGTATCTCCACGCACATCCTCCAAGTGTCTGCCTGCCGCAAGGTAAGACAGAGGCCACGGCGACCGCGTACTGGTCACGCCTTGTTGTTTAACCCTACATTCTTACTCGAGAGTACAGGGCTCGTACGGCGGGTCTTCGCTTCGAATACTGTTTTGCGCATGCGCAGTGTCTATAATACTGGCAGCCCGCCATGTGATAAGTGTCGCAACCTAACACAACACTTGTTCTTCTTGTTGTTGTTTCGTATTGGCCTTCTAAGTACTCGTAGGTATAAGAGCGGGACTTGACTGCGGATCTCTACTTTCTATACTACTTATTGTGTTTGCCCGTTATAACCATCATCTCGGAATCTACAACAAGTATTTAAGTATATGACTACTGACCCTTTGCTACCCATCATGGCGTCTTAGGCAATTACAGCTTTACGGGCTTTGCCGCGTCGTTTATTGGATAATTAATCTAAGCTTTCGGCTGTTATAGTCCAGCCTTCTTCAGAGATACTGTTTATATTTATGTTCACATAGCAAACGTCGCCAAGCATCGCAGAGGAAAAGGCCGCTATCTTCGTTGATGTTGTTGGAATTCCTTAAGATTTCTGCTGCCTCTTTCACACGTCGAGGCCACCACTGGTCTTCTCTCCACAGTAGCCTCGTGTCTTGAAATTTTATTTAATGCCCGGTGTTAATAGCAAGGCGAACGACGGCAGATTTGTCGCTGTTGTTGTATTTGTAGTGGCGGATATGTTCTTTAAGCCTCTCTGCCACTGTGCGACCTGTCTCTCCGATGTATACACTGTGTAGCATATCCACTATCCCCGAATATATATTTAGATGTATATGTATTATAATATTAAAATAAATGTATGAATATGCATTGTAAGCAATTGTATTTATGCTCACGGAAATCACAGACGATACTAAGCATGTAAAAAAAGGGTAGTATAAGTGATGTTAACATCTATGGTTTTGAGTGTATGCAGAGGTGTGGACTCACTGGCTGTGAGCGGGAGTGAGAGGTCGTGCGCCAAAGTTGTGGCGGCGATCTAATATTTTGTATTATGCCAGATGAATCAGTGATTGTTTCTTAATATACATAACGAGTGTATTTTCAACTGTAGTTTTGTGTCTCGTGTAAAAGTAAAGTTGTTAAGAGCAGTAATCGGGCTTTAATCAATAAAATAGCAAATTATTGATTGTATGAAGTTAAGACGTCTTATTTGTATAATAAGAACCTTTTAATGGAACTAAGTAGCTCCTCTGTCCGCGTACGTGGGTTGAACGACGGTATTTAAGGGCCAAACCGTCTAAAAACCTGTGGACTTTAATTAGTAATACAAATTAATAATATAGAGGAGTATTACATTTGGCGACCCTGCCAGGATTCGAACCTGGAATCTTCTGATTCCTACAACGTCGCTGCAGTCAACAGTGGTGAGGAACTTCAGACGACAGCAGTTTCGCAGATTGGCAAGTACAAAATTCAAAATTTAATTCACGGGGTAACAGCAGCAATCGACAATCACATTGCAGAAAGAAGAACAGTTATAAAATTTTGAACAGTAAAAAGTTAAATTTGAAATTAGTGAAATTAATTCTAAAAGTTGTTTGTTTGAAAGAACATTGGAACAAGAAAAGTAATTGCTATTAAGAATTGTAAAAGAAAAAGTTATGATTGAAAGTCTAAAGTTTGTTGTCAATTGCAATAGTTTGTTTAGAGTAGTTAGCGTCTGTGGATTTCCGATGAGAAGCAAGTAATAATAAAGAAATTTAAAGAAAAAGGGTGGGAAAACATTTCGTAATTAGAATTAAAAAAAAAAATCTGTAATGTATCTATATGTTTGATTTTATTTCAGGCCGGAGGAGAGCAGAATTTAAATACTATTTTGTTTCTGTGAATTGTAAATTTTCAGCTGATACGAGAAATTACTAGATTTGGTGGTGATTTGGATGCTGAATTGTTTGTCTTTGTTGTGTGTTGCTTAACGGCGTTGTTGAAAGCGGCGTTGGCTCATTGTTGATTGGTGACCTTGGAGTTGTGAATTGTTGTCTGACGGAATTCTTCCTATTAACTGGAGTATAATATAATTTTGTTTCTTCTATTTTGAATTTTCAAATGTCTTTGAATATGGAAGACAGTTGTGGTTGGTTAGTCCGGGCGGAAGATAATACGGAATTGGTGGAATCAGACGGTAATAATTCAGGAATTTTGATCGAAAGTTCGGGAACAGTAAGTTTTGATGGAAAATATGAAAATCGTATGGGGATACGTGAAAAGAGTAAATTTGTGCAAGCCGAATTGAGCAGTAGTCCGGTAGTTAATGGGGATGACAATGAATTTGGCAGTCGTTTTGCAATTAATGACATTAGTAGCGGTAGTGAGGATAATGTGCAAGTTGAAGGAACGAGTGTATTTAATGGGGGGGTAGAACCCAGTAGAAAGAATAATTTCCCCAGAACTGAATCAGTCTGAAAACACTCGGGAAGGGTCTGCAAATTGTAATATGCTGCTAACCGCCATATTAGATGCTAGCCGAAAATAAGAAACCGCCATGCAAAATTTGGAATAAAGAATTACTGGAAGAATTGAAAATGTAACAGAGCAGATGAACGTAAAATTCGAAACAATTGAAAGCAAAATGTTGAAAATTGAAAATAATATGCGACAAAAAATCGTGGAAGAGATACATCATAACGTAATTCCAATGGTAACTCGAAGTGTGGCAGAAAGCGAAAGGTTATTTAAAGAAAAATTAGAAAACGTAAAAAAAAATCTAGAGAATGTTAAGAATTAGAAAACGTAAAAAAAAAATCAAGAGAATGTTAAGAATGAGATCGCCAAGGTGGTGTTACGGCTAGATCAGTCATCATCAAGAAGTATGGTACGGAAGCAACATCCTGTAACGCAGCAGACCGGCCCTTCGTGCCGAGCTGAATCGATATCGTTTCAAGAGGTTGCATCACCGAAGCAACCCTCGCCTCCGGATACAAGTACGCCACGACATTCGGAAGAAGTCAACACCGCTGAGAGTCCCGCCCAGTACGACACCACTGCTTCGAATCGCCAAGAGGATTCCTGTTCGGAGGTGTCTGGAGCGGACGACTCTTCGTGGATATCATGGTCGTCACCAAAAGCCGCTCTTGTCGACCACGACGTTTTCAAGAAAGAGGAGAACGTCATTTACTTCTACTGTGAGAGCGCAGGCAACAAGTACAAGTTCAAGCCTTTCACACCGAGGAAGTTTGAGAAATTCTATTACGCCGACGAGTCTCCCCTCCAAGTGCAGCTCCGAGTCAAAGCTGGGGAAATGCTGTTTGCGTGGGACATTCCTAGCACGAGCTTCAAGAAACTCAAGCAAACTCTCTCGGATCCGGCACAAGCACTTAATGCCAAGCCCATCATCTCAGAGAAGAAAGACTGGTCTCGCCATGTTGAACTACCACTCGTCCTTTCCAAGTACTTCAAGGAGGAGGAGTACTTCGCAGACCTCCTTCGAACGCTCCACAGCCCCCGGAGCCCAAGCAACAATGAAGAGGAAGCTTTGGAGCAAGAGGTCTCGCTGACGCCAAATCGCGGGGACTTCGTGCATCAGGAAAACATCATACATCACCAAGATCGTCCTCCGTCAAGAGAAGCCCAGCAGAATGAGTCCCCACTGGCGCATACATGCTCATTGCCAACCCAGCTGCTGGTCACCTGTATGAGCAAAGAGGACCTCCAAGAAATCAAGCAATTCCTAGAAACTAGGAACATAAGATACAGCATGGATCTCCAAGAAAGCACTCGGAACTCAACAACTGGTGCTCATCAAAAAGAAGCAGCTTCAAGAGTCACCTGCAACATGGATGAGGGAACACCCCAGGATGACAATTCCGACTCACGACCAGCACCAGACAGGAGAGAGCCTGAGGCAACCAAGTCCTTCGCCCGGGCCAGCAGCCAAGTCATGGAAAGGAGAATACTGAACTCCAACAAGAAGCCACAGAAGCGGAGACCGATTGCAACGTTACATCAATGCTTTCGCTGCCAAGGCTTCGGGCATCAAGCTTCTGACTGTCTCAAGCAAGTGCGCTGCGTTCGCTGCGGAGGGAGTCATAACAACCTGGTTTGCACACGTTCACGAGATGCAACGCCGACGTGTGAAAACTGTGGCTCTGACCACGCCGCCAGCTATGGGGGATGCCCCATAAGAAGAAAGCTTCAAGCAGCCATCAGAAGCCGTCAACGCCAGCGCCAACCAAGTCACTCCCAACAAATTGGCAGACCGGAGGGACCTCAGAGATGGTTATCAAGCAACTTCAATATTCATCCATCGACCAACTCAAATGACCATCACGGGCACCAATGCTGTAATCAAGAGCCAAGACGAGCAAATCAACTGGGGAAAATTGTCGAGTTGTTATCACAACTGATTGCGGCCATGATCCCGAACTGACCACTTGAAACCAGTCAACTATAAACAATAAGAATATCAAAAGGGTTTCCACACAGGCCGTAATCACTACGGTCAAAGCCGGTTTTCCCTCAAAGCGCACAACTAGCGAAAACAAAATACACATCCATCAGTGAATCCACAGATAAAGCTACAAATCGTAGCGGGGCTGTAAAACGCCGTTGAGGCACTGAAAAAGAAAAAAAAAAAAAAAAAAAAAAAAAAAAAAAAAGAATGAGATGGGGAAGATTCTGGAAGGGCAGAAACAATGTGATAAGAAGATACAAGGAGTAGAACGGCAGGTCGTTGAACATTCCAGTAGAACAGTATGTATAGAGCAACAAGTTGAAGAATTGTCGGACGGGGTCGCGCAAATACGCGAAGATATGATCAGCATAAAAGGAAATCTAGAAGAGGTCAAAAAACAGCCTAATATTATTGTGAACGGCGGATCGAATGCTTGTCAATTATCGTTACCCGAAACTATATTTGAGCCGGGCGGAAATGTTCATCCCGCTGACTTTGTTAAAATTTATGCTAGAACTTTGCCCATAGAATGGTCAGAGGTTCATAAAATGCAATACGTACACGTGGGGGTGGGTGCTCACCGCAAAGAGTAGGTTGTTGACCTCAGTCAGCTGTTGGTAGCTTTAATTGTAACGGACCATGTACGGTTCATGGAAAAGAAGAAGGTGTAAAATGTGAAATGTAAAACAAAGTAATATTAATAGGGAAACATTCAATAGGTGTACATAATACCATTTGGTGTTGTGTGAAAAGGTTGTTCAATCAATGTGTCAGAGAATAATGCTAACAATTTAATATGGACAGATGGTAATGACTTCTCGGCAAAGTGAAATACATGCCAAGCATTAAATTTAATTTGCCTCGTAGTGGGGGCAGGTGTAGCATATCCACTATCCCCGAATATATATTTAGATGTATATGTATTATAATATTAAAATAAATGTATGAATATGCATTGTAAGCAATTGTATTTATGCTCACGGAAATCACAGACGATACTAAGCATGTAAAAAAAGGGTAGTATAAGTGATGTTAACATCTATGGTTTTGAGTGTATGCAGAGGTGTGGACTCTCTGGCTGTGAGCGGGAGTGAGAGGTCGTGCGCCAAAGTTGTGGCGGCGATCTAATATTTTGTATTATGCCAGATGAATCAGTGATTGTTTCTTAATATACATAACGAGTGTATTTTCAACTGTAGTTTTGTGTTTCGTGTAAAAGTAAAGTTGTTAAGAGCAGTAATCGGGCTTTAATCAATAAAATAGCAAATTATTGATTGTATGAAGTTAAGACGTCTTATTTGTATAATAAGAACCTTTTAATGGAACTAAGTAGCTCCTCTGTCCGCGTACGTGGGTTGAACGACGGTATTTAAGGGCCAAACCGTCTAAAAACCTGTGGACTTTAATTAGTAATACAAATTAATAATATAGAGGAGTATTACAACTGTCATAGCTTGGCGACGGTTGTTATGCGAACATAAATATAAACAGTATCTCTGAAGTAGGCTGGATTATAACAGTCGAAAGCTAAGATAAATTATCCAATAAACGACGCGGCATAGCCCGTAAAGCTATAAATCATATACAAAGACGGCCGCGGATGTCTTAAGAATCAATTACAAATTGTGCTACTTTTGTCTCTTTGTATAGTCTTTAGTAACTTCCGGCCAGGATGCGAAACATTCTTTGCTATTTTTAAGACATAAATGGCTTTTAAGCTTTGCGGCTGTAATTATAATATCGTCATTTTCTCCTTCGTTTCGCTTTCTTTATCTGAAATACTGGCTGAAATGCGTACTCTAAATTGATTTTTTTTGTTACTTTTACTTCAATGGTACATCAGTTAGGGAGCGTCCATAAACTACGTGGCTCGGACTGGGGGGAGGGGGTAGAGTTGGCTAGAAAGCTACGCCGAGCTATTTGGGGAGAAGGGGGGGGGGTATCGGAGCCAGGCCACGTAGCTTTCCATTCATAGTATTTGTCACAGTTAAAATAAGATACAAAGCACACAACACAACGTGAAAATTTATTTATGTCTTTTAATTATCTCTGTATGTAATTTACGATAGTCTGACAAGAGAAAACAGCTTAAAATGTCGTCTGGAATCAATAGGGGAATAGGCTAAATGCCACGCGGTGGAGGGGGGGGGGGGAAGGTAAAGGTAAAAGCCACGTCGGGCTAGTGAGTAGGTGCGGGGGAGGGGGGGGTTCACAGGAGGCCAAAATGGAGGTACGTAGGTTATGGACGCTCCCTAACATGACTGCAACTAAACTTTTCGCGTTCAGCTTTAATACAGTTTTATTCCGCACATTTATCAGATATTAAAAATTAACCTTCACAAGTTGTACACATACACGTAACATTTTTACAAATAACCTTTTCACTTAAACTACTTTTGCAACTTTTGCAGCGTCCTTCTAGCTGCTTCCTTATCTCCCTTCGAGCTGCTTCTGTATCATCAAGCCATCATATTCATCCATTAATAATTATGTACTGTTCATCGGGTCTGGTGATCTCTGTAGATTGCGATAAATACGGAACTACTTTCACATGAATGAACTAATGTTTTCTGTAACATTGTTTTTAAATAAACTTAAATTATTCAAGCCTTTTGTTGTAACGTCAAATGTCAGTTACCATTCTATTTCAGGCTAAATTTCCACCTTATCGATATCCGGCCTCGGTAGCGTAGGGGCTAGAGCACTCGCCCCGCGTACCGAAGGTAGCCGGTTCGAGTCCGGCCGAGGGCACGGGTGTTTAAGTGTCGTGTGTGTGTGTGTGTGTGTGTCCGTCCTGCGGTGTCGATACTCAGTAGCAACAATTGTCTAGAGAAAAGTGATACAATGGATGAGTCAGGATGATCAGTATCAGCTGGCTGTATGGCCTCAGTAGCCGAATGCCACTAAACAACAGAGTAATAATAAAAAAAAAAAAAAAAAAACCCTAATCAATATTTCCGCTAAAATTGCTGCCAGAAAATTAAAGTCATCTAGTGGCAAAGAATTTAACGAGTACCACTGCATCGAACAAATATAAGTACATAATAAACAACAAATGATTAATATGTTGATTTAAACGAAGTACATATTTTTCTTCCATAGTTTTGGAAATACGTTGCTTGGCGTATGCTTAACTAAGCAGAAATGTTATTAAATAATGTGAATAACCTCATTCCTACCGTTATGGCCCGCGAATGAGGGCCGCCTGCCTGACGTCACAGCCTTACGGTCACGATGACCAAGCTTAGCCTTTTATTCGTATTGATACCGTATTGAATAGTATAGTACGTTTGACAGTCTTATTTATACCGCTCCCCATTATTATTATTATAATTAATTAATTAAATTTTATATATTTTTGTAAAATTTTTGTTTTATAGTTGGAGTTTTAAATTCGTCCCCCATTTACTTTTCTGATTTATAAATTTTAATTTTAAATTTCTGAAGCGTATTTGGTAAATTATTCATAATTTCACATGGTAATTTGTTCCAGTCCCTTACTCTGTTACCATGAAAAGAAAATTTTCCCACTCCCTTGTGCATGAAATCGAGCGCCAGCTTGTGGTCATGGTCGCCTTTCCCCTTCCATGTACTATTCCTATTTCTTTGACCAGTATCCCTCCAAGCCCCATCTCCGACATATGCCCTGTACATTCCCAGCACTCTCTTCACCCTCCTCCTTTCCCCCAATGAGTCCCAATCCAGCTCCTGTATCATGTCAGTTACTAATTGGGTCCTGGTATAATTTACACTAACAAATCTAGCAGCTCTTCTTTGCACACCTTCCAATTCCTGTATTTGATAACCAAAATGTGGGTCCCAAACTACACCACCATATTGAACCAATGGTCTGAACAATTCCCTAACTTCTCTGGTACATCCTCTAATCACCCTCTCCAGTAAATGAAGAATTTTGTTACCCTTTCCTATCATCTGCCTAATGTGCTCTGCCCAGTTGAGTTTGTTATCAATCGTTATGCTAAGATATTTAGCAAGTGAGAACCACTGACTGGAGGCATAAAATGTAATTAAATTGTTATAACGTCTGATGATAAGCTGCGACGGACAGGATACAATGTACAGAAGCCACGACAAAATCTATTGCTCTCTCCAATAGAGACTTTCGTCACGTTACTGCGGTGCAACTAATCAGGTACCATATATTACCAAAGTGTTGGAATACATAAGAAAAGCAAAGAAGTGTCACCTTATGAGATACACAAATAAAAAACAAAAGGTTAATTATGAATATAAGGTGGGGAAAGAATTGCTTGCTGAAGACTTGAAATGTAAATATCTTGGCTTTACATTTGATAACAAGCTTAACTGGGCAGGACACATTAAACAGGTGGTAGGAAAAGATTTCAAAATCCTGCACTTGTTCGAGAGAGTGATGAGGGGATGTACAAGGGAAGTAAAGGAATTGGATTACAAAAGTTTGGTCAGACCATTGCTCGAATATGGTAGTGTAGTATGGGACCCACATTTTGAGTATCAAATACAGGAGTTGGAGAAGGTGCAAAGAAGGGCTGCTAGATTTGTTTCTGGAAATTATCGCAGAATGCAATCAGTGACAGATATGATAAAGGAGCTGCAATGGGATTCATTGCAAGACAGGAGGAAGATGAGGAGGGTCATGGGAATGTACAGGGCATATACTGGCGATGAGGCATGGAAAGATATTGGCGTAGGTATAAAAAGTAGTGCATGGAAGGGAAAAGATGACCATGACCACAAGCTGGCACTCGATTTCAGGCACAAGGGTGTGGGAAGATTCTCTTTTTTAGGTAAGGGTATCAGGGATTGGAATGAGTTACCAAGAGAAATGATGAGTAATTTACCGAAAACTTTGTAAAAATAAAAAGATAAAATTTGTAGATGGCAAATGTAGGTGGGTGCAGGATAGAGGGAAGATGGGTGTGTTGGGTAATTGTCACCGGAGCGTGCGCTCCATTACAATTAAAAATTAAAAAAGTCGCCGATGAACAATGAGGATTGATGTATTGTCACCACGCATCGCGGCTAAGCTGTGTTGCCAGTTGGCACGCGGCGACTCCTATAGACCATGCGCTACAACATCCATCATGAGAAAACGGCAGCATTGCACCACCTGCCCAGAATAACCCGACCAAGGTGTTTCTCCTGCTACTCCGGGAGAATGCGGGTCGAGTGGTCAGGTTTCGGTTCAGAGAATATCGGTAAATCAAAACCAGGGGGCTGCAAACAAGTGCAAAGTATTCAGACTCTATATGTAGTAATGTTGGTTAAGGGAAATGAATGGCATAAACTATCATATTATTATGCACACAAGTAAAAAATCAAGGTTTTTGTATCACTGTAATATGGAGGAAGATGTTGCTAAAGATGCAAGCTGTATAATTTCGTAAACTTAATTGGACATGATTCTTTTAGCAGGTGGCTGGAAGAACTTTCAATGTTGTGCATTTACTGGAACCATAGGCGCCGAGGGGTGGTGTAAGGGGGTGCACTTGCAACCCCCTGCCATGGAAGAAAATTCCCAGACAAAGATTAAGAAATAAATATTTTATCATTAAAATCACTGTTTGAATAGTAACTTAAGTCAATTTTATGAATAATTGTAACGCCAATGCAATTGAAATTGTTGTTTTATTTTCCGAACGCTTTTCGCTTCATTTGCGAAGCATCTTCAGCGGTTCTGTCTGTTGGTATTTATACATATAATTACATTTGTTACAGATTAAGGTTAAAAATGTAAGTAAGCTTAAATCTGTAACCCACAATTTTCAAGTTTAAATTGTAAAATAGAACAAATGTAATTATATGTATAAATACCCACAGACAGAACCGCTGAAGATGCTTCGCAAATGAAGCGAAACGCGTTCGGAAAATAAAACAACAATTTCAATTGCATTGGCGTTACAATTATTCATAAAATTGACTTAAGTTACTATTCAAACAATGAATTAGATCGTTTAGGATGTTGTCCATATTTGTTCAACACGTTATAAATACAATCTGTGTCCTCCTTTAAACTATTCCTATGAACGCTGTGCATGCACAGGCCGTTTACCCTCGCGTTTCCCATCGTTGAACAGTTCCACGTCTTGAATCGTCGTCATGTACTAAATGACCGTTAAATGTTACATGATGTCGCTGGAATAATTAGGCCAATATTGATTGCCTCACATACCGCTGGGTAAAACGAGGTGGCCTGAGCAATTAAATCTGCGTATTCAATAAGGGACTCATTTAAGGCAGCATCACTCACTTTATCTGTCTTGAGCATCTCGAACCACGTGTTAGGCTCGGCAATAAAATTCTGTAGAAAACGTCCATAAGATTGTGTATATTTTTGTTATTTGCTAACAATGAAGGTTGGTCCAATTTTCTTATATTTTCTGGGTGCAGCTGTATAGGCCTAAGCCAAAAAAATTTTATGAGTAGAAGAAAATCTTGTTTTTAGAAAATAAATACGGGGTGCAGATAGTTATTCTGAAGAATTCTTCTGTATTTCCCGAAAGTTGATTTTATCCGTAGGTTTGCCTTGTCACCATTCAATATCCAGTTCTTCGCAAAACCTTGGAGCTTTCGCGAAAACAGCAGCGAACTCCATCGTGGTATTATAACGGTAAGATTAAAGCACATCCGTTAATTTATTTATGTGATCGTGTATTGTTTCTATATTCACATTAACTTGTTACAATTGGTTGCACACAAGTTCCAGTTTGGTGGGATAGGCAGCAATCACTAATAATGTACTTTTCTGGTCACAAAAGAGAGG
Organism: Vandiemenella viatica; assembly: GCA_031002005.1. Taxonomy (NCBI): domain Eukaryota; kingdom Metazoa; phylum Arthropoda; class Insecta; order Orthoptera; family Morabidae; genus Vandiemenella; species Vandiemenella viatica. The sequence continues at coordinate 257,521,688 of CM061919.1, forward strand.
TATACCGAGTGTGGTGGTGTAACGGTTAGCGTTGTGGCCTCGCATTCGGGAGGACGGCGGTTCGAATCCCCGTCCGGGCATCCAGATTTGGGTTTTCCATGGTTTCCCAAACCACACCAGGCAAATGCCGGGAAGCTTCCTTCAAAAGGCCATGGCCGAATTCCTTCCCATTCCTTGCCCCCCATCCTTTCCCGTCTTTAAAGACCTCGCTGTTAGAGAGACGTTAAGCAGATAAAAAAAGGTGGTATATTTACAATTTTATTTCATCACAATACACTCTCTGAAAAATTAATGATGTCCTTTTTCGTCCCAGCAGCATTTCTCACTTAACTGACTTCGTTCAGGACATTGATGAAAGGATTCAATATTTGGCTTGCATATTGGAAAAATTGAGGTCTAGGATACTTAATTTTCTGTACACCATCTACATGACTAGCCATTGTAGCACAGCTATCTTATCCTTGACCAACAAGATTTTTTAAATCAAAATTATTACCTTCTAGAAAGTGGTTAATAGTTTCCGAAATGGCTTTTGCGTTCAACTCTTGTAGGGCCATATATCCCCGGAAATCTTCACAAATTACTGGGTCTTTAATATCTTTGTCCCAAAGTAGATATAAATATTGCTCTGGTGAACTCACGGCCGCATTTTGGGTCTGTAGGCCCCTAGGCTATAACTGTGGTGCGGGCGTTGTATGTACAAAGCAATATTGATTACTTATTATTAAATTTTAAAAAAAACTTTTAATGAAAAATATTGGATAATGTAATGGTAGTAAAAATATGCGGGGATAACTTACTGAAGAACCGGAATTTCGAAACATGCTTTCCGTGTCGTTTCCGATACTGAAGTGAACGCGTTTAGCAAGTGATGCTCAAAAGTTGTTTTTGACTGATGGTTGATGGAAAAGGTGCTGCCTATTGGAGTTGTTTCCTTGGAATAAAACATCGTCGGCAAAAGCCCGCGGAACAATAAAATATCAAACAGCAGGCCTACATATTAAGATAAAACATGATTAAAACCACCAAAGCACACAGTAAGAAAGATTAAAACACAATTATTCCCACACACATGTCAACAGAAGACAGCGACTAAACTGTTTTTATAGGCCTACAGCGCTCCACTAACCAGAGAATGAAGTGTCTTGAAACAACAAATTCAAAAAACATTTAGAAAATATAATTAATATTAGGTTCTAAAGACACCTATTTCAATTATAAACGAAAGTAATTTTTTTAAAAATATTTTCAAAAAAAACATTAAACTTTGGACCTCCGACCGCTACTCGCTGTTTTAATCGCATACAAAATGAATTTATCTTACCTAACCTTCCGGACAATCCGGCCTCGGTAGCGTAGGGGCTAGAGCGGACGAGTCCGGCCGCGGGCATGGTTTAAGTGTTGTCTCTGTGAATGTAATGTCCGTCCTGTGGTGTGTCTTATTAGCTGGGGAAAAGTTTCATACTGGAGATACTGAAAGCACTGAGAGACAGGATTACTGTCGAGTTGCCAGTATGGCCTCAGATGCCGAAAGCTATTGAAAAAAAAAAAAAAATCTTCCTTTCCTGAAAGCTAGGGAATTTTACCCCGTACTGCAGTGAACGGTAGTGACTTCAATCTAATTCATACGCGCTGACCACAGTATACTGCAACCTTATGTTACGAGGGTAATAAGTCATCATCATCATCATCATGGCACCAATTACTGCCCATTTCCTTATAGGCAGGGGATGGCGGAGTATATTGTCGGTGGACATTGCCTCCAGAAGTATTTGGGTGATGCAAAACTTTTCTGTTGGTGTGGCTTCTCGGTTGTGTTTGTTAGATTATTAGACTTAAAGGTCTCTTATGACGGTCAATGGTTATGTCATATCGACCGATGTTGTTGACTTACTGGTTATTGCTTCTATTTGAACTCCTGTAGAAAACTTCAGCCAGTTGTCTAAATCTGTTATGGAGATAGGAAACTCCAGTAGCTTCATGGAGTGCGTAGGTCGGAAATCTGGCTGGGAGGTGCAGGGCTCTTTCAGTGCCCTGTTTTGTATAGTTTGTAGTCTGAGTATATAGCTGTCAGCAGCGTATGCCCACACTGGACAGGCGTACTCTATAATCGGTCTTACTAGGGTCGTGTATATCTTGATGCCGGTGCTTGGGGCTAAATTGTTGTCTTTGTTAAGAAGCGAGTAGAGGCTGTGGAGCCTCGCGTTTGCTTTCCTGTGGATGTCATTTATATGAGCTTGCCAGGTTAGTCTCCTGTCTAGCAACACTCCTAGGTAGCGGGCAGTAGCTGACCACTGTATGTCTTTCCCGTGAAGGTGAAGAACGGGGTCCGGTTGACGTGGTCGACGGGGCCCAAGTCTTTTACTGATCATTATTGCCTGAGTCTTGGCTGGGTTAATGTCAATCCTCCACCTCCGTGCCCAGGCCTCCGTTACACGGAGGACTTCCTGAAGGCGGCGAGTGTTAGGCAGAAAAGTTGTTACATTTCGGTTTAAGTACTGTACACTGAAATGTTATTTTTCAGTACACCTGTACTTCAAAACATTGAACTACGCATGCGCGAACATTGTTTTCGGTTTTCACGAATAATTCGGACCTTTTTTTTTATTATCCTCTGTTTCATCAACTAACACCGAAATAGCCGAAACCTGTTTCACCTCCTAAATCACTTTGCTTTTCAGAACATCACAAAAAAATCTGTATCAATCATTCTGAATCTGATGCGATATGTACAGTAAGTTCTTTCTTCCGGTCACGGTGTTATTGTACGTGTAGGTAATTTAATGATGATTCAATTAAAAGGCGGCGTTATACCACCTGCTAGAGTAACCCGTCCAGTCTATTTTCTGTTCTTGGAGTGATCGTGTTTCCGTGTCGACTGATCCTTAGCAGTGGGGGAAGAGGAGCTCAGCTTACAAAACCCAAGCTTACACCGTCGCTCTCGTCTAAAAGCGACCCAGCAGAGCAAATCATCCACCTTAAGCTCTGCTGCATATTCGACTGGAGTGAAATATTCACGCGAGGTCTCGCACATTTAAAAGAACTTCATTTAAAAAAAAATGAATTTAATTCTGATGGCCATGCTCCATAAGAAATTTCCCTAGTTGTCTATTAACGTCTTTCTTCTCGTTACTATTTTTATTTAATTATTGTTTTTTTTATCCTTTTAGCGGTATTTCCTCTTCCCATTTACTTTTACCCATTACGAATTTTAATTAGAATTCTCCCAGCGGTTTTGGTAAATTATGTATTACTCCCTTGGTAATTTATTCCAATCTCTGAGTCCCTTACCAACGAAAGAAAAATATCTCAGACACATATATATGCCTGAAATCAAGTGCTAGATTTGTGATCATAGTCATCTTTTCCCTTCCATGCTCCAGTCTCAATTCTTTTACTCGTATCTTTCCACGCCTCATCACCAATAGAAATAGGCTTTACATATAGCTTTTGTACATTCCCAGCATACTTCCACCTCCCACTGTGTTTACTTTATAAGGCATAAATATTGTAATAATTCCACTCACGTATCTTTTTAGGATTTGACGCTGCGTGGGTGTTTATATATATACATTTATTTATTTATTATTTTTTTTTTTTTTTTTTTTTTTTGCTGGTATTTCCTACATTTCGGCTCCAACCTGGGGCCTTCGCTAGGGCTGCTTGTCTTTATCTACCCACCTGGTTTCACCGTTGAAAAATAAACAGCCTACTCGTACAATTAAGCGTATCCGTAAACCAGGTGGATAGATAAAGACAAGCAGCCCTGACGAAGGCCCAGGTTCGAGCCGAAACGTAGACAGTATCAGGAAAATAAACGCAGTGTTAACCTCGAAAAAGACAAGTATGTGCTATTTTTTCAAAAATGACTGTTGCGACAAGTGTGAAATTTTACATAAATATTGTACTCACGCACCTGTAAACCAATGGAGTACTGAACCTTTATTTAATAAGAAAATATCGAAATTCCCTAGCCCTTAAGGCTTAAATCTTACATTCACAAAACCAAATTATATTAGTGACGAGCGGAATAATGAAGAAATAAATCTAATTTTCGTGTTACAGCCGCCGGTAAGACTTGTGTCTGCATAACAACAACCAGGCCAGTGGCGGATCCAGGATTTTGGTTTGGGGGGGCTAGGATTTGACTTGTTTGGTTTGGGGGGGGGGGGCTTGACTCGGGCCAGGAGAGAAATCTCACATTTTTAAAATCGGTGTTGTCGGGGATGACCTTGGTGCTTTTGGAGGGGGCTTCAGCCCCCTAGACCCCCACCTGGATCCGCCACTGAACCAGGCCGTTAACAAACATCAATAATAAAATACGCGCACTACAGCCAGCACAGATTCTTAGCAGTCTACCAACTTAAATTTACTCAGTTACTAAACAAAACTACTGCGCATAGGGCCTACATCTTAATATAAACACATATATTTGTATATTGTGCATTTCACAAAATTTGGGGTGACAGATACTAGGACTATTTAGCAAAAACTAAATAAAAAATTGTTTATTCAATTCCCGAATGGTGCGAGGGAAGTAAACATTCATACCAGAAGCATCAGTGTGACACCTAATTTCTCTGATCTTATCTCTGCTGTCATTATTACCCAAATACGTTGGTAGACAAAGTATTCCATCGCACCCGTAAATGAGTGGTACCTCGGATTACAATGCTGCAGCATTACAGGACGCATTGGTTAGGTGGTAGAAAAAGATTTCAAAATCCCTCATTTATTGGAGAGAGTGATCAGATGATGTACCAGAGAAGTTAAGGAATTGGTTTACAAAACGGTGGTCATATTATTGTTTGAATTTGTTGTAGTATAGAACCGACATTCAAGAAATGAACAGAGCGGGAGGGGGGGGGGGAGGGGAAACCTAGCCAGAGAGTAAAAAGAGCGCTGCTAGTGAACAAGGCGTATGGTAAGGCTGAGATGTGGAAAGATGTTGGTGGAAGGAATAAGAGTAGTGAAAGAAAGGCAAAATATGATCATGACCACAAGCTGGCACTCTACTTCAGGCATAAGAGTGGGAGAAAACTTTCTTTCGTACATAAGGTGGTTAGGGGTCGAAATAAATAGCGGGGGTAAGTGGTGAGTAATTTACCAAAAACGCTGAAAGAATGTAAAATTAAAATACTTACTGCGCAAAGGTAAGGGAGTACAAGAAAGAAAAAAATGGGAATTTAGGAAAATTGTCACTGGAATGAAACTAAATATTTTATATTTACAAAAACATATTAAATGAATGGTTGTGGTTTGGTGATAACGTCACAATATAATTCATAATTCACCAGCTAAAGCTAATGCATAATATTGGAACAGTAGGTCTAAATCACCAGGTTCTGACTTTTTTTTCTTTTAAATACACTGTACACTACAAACAACAAAAATCATCACAGTCATCTGCTAACATACCGGTGTGATGGCTCAGTTGCTGAAGAAACGTGACTGGGGAACGGAAGGTCCTCGGTTCGAATTTTTACGAGTCTTAAAACTGACCTTCACCTCCGGCAGAGCTTTGCTTTGTTCATGTGAAATGTGCGCTTGGACGCTCCGTGTTTCGAATTCCGCGTAAAGCTGGAGATCCCATTTCTCCGGTAGGATTATCGGGGGCAGGGCAGCAGTGACGGAGGCGCATGCGCGGCTTATCGAGACTCTGTCTCGCGGCGACCGAACAATCCTTCGGGATCTCTCGGCTAACGAGAAAGAGAACTGGAAAGCCAACTCTGTTCTGATCCCTGCGGAAGAATACAATCAACAATCTGGTTGCAGACCAACATACGAGTACATACACACACCAAATCAGCTGATCCACCTGTTGTGCACGGTGGAAACGCATTATTATACTGAATGCTAAGAACTGGACATAAATTGAAGGCTTGGACCGGCACCGACATGTAGCTCCGGTCGCTAGTAATTGTAAGCCACAACTATCCAGTTGCTAACGCTTTTAACTTCACGCAGTGCATGGTTACTGAAATGTAGCGAAGTAAGTTCAAAGAAATCTTTTAAAAACACCATACCGAGAGCATTGGTACCGCTGTGGCTATGCATTCTGGAGGACGCGGATTCGAACTCCCATCCTTCCACCCAGATTTAAATTTTCTATTGTTTCCAGAAATCACCGCAGGTGAATGCCAGGATAGTTCGTTCAAGAGGCCATAGCCCAATTCATTCAATTTCCTAGCCTCTTGTCCTTTCCCGCCTGTGATGACCACGACGTCGACTACGCATAAAGACATCAAAAAAGGCTAACTATTCGAGCATTGTTTTAACGGCATTTCGAAATTGTTCTCCAATTTTATCTTCGCCAAACACCAGAGATCTTTCTATAGCCTATGTACCGTTCTTTCTTCTCCCTTGAGAATGCTCATTGTGTCCTGTATCTGTCTGTTCCAGTTGCTGACTGGGGCGGATCTGATGGCGACGAGTAGGCTGTGACCTGCTGGAGGATCTAGATACTCATTCCAGGGTATTCCTGCTCTACTCCAGCGGCTGGTTTATCCCGGAACTACTGACGTCTCCTCAGATAGCCAAAAGCACTTTGCTTTTTCATACAACGTAACGTGTTGCACTGACTGAGAGAATATCGTGAAAAGCGTCACCATATTAAACAGAAATGACTGCAGCACTGAAAATGCGATGATGCACAGAGCAGTGGGACATAATTCCTACGGTGCTAGTATTGATCCCTGAGGGAGCTGCTGTTTTTGATGGCTGAATGGCGTGATTAGTTCCACGAAAGTTATGAGTTGTGTGGACAAGATTGAAACATGTAGTTTCGCTTCAGAAATACGCACACTGAACGTGAAAGATAGATCATGCTACAGGTTGGCACCAGTGCAATAGTATGTGAGTAAGAAACGTAAGGTATATGAAAGTTACTGAGTTTCTGTAGGCCATACTTTCACGTGTGATATCTAACATTCTTTCGTATTCTGATCACTAAGAGAACTTGTATCGCCAACGAGATACCGACAGCAGAAGACATATCGTTTAATCGTTGTGCTATACCGTAAACAGCCATCGGCGAGAAAGATAATTTGGATGTTTCCGACGGAAAGAAAAACATTGCGCGTTAATTAACAGTGATTCGTCGAAGAAGTTAAGTCAGTGGCAAACAAGGACCTGTGGCAATCGCTGCTATATAGAAGACAGATCAGACATCCAAGCGCAACAGTTGGATGTTAAACGCAGGTGAGATAAAACAGCTTGGTCTGGAGACTTTCTTATCTATCCCAACAACAGACAGTAATGTTTTTGATCTCTTAACGTAATTAATATAATTATCGTCAAAATAACTGTGTAAAGATTCTTCAGCTATTGAGGTGTCGATGAAATTATCCATTGAGACAGTTGTGCAGTGTTTTAACTTCGTGGTTCCGCAAATCAATATTTGCTGAATGAATTGAACTTACTAAAACAGACACAGAACGATCTAAACTGAATCGCGTGAAGTGGCGTTGTTAGTGTTTGCGTGACGATTTCGAAATCCATGCGAACTTTTAATGAGTAATTCTTTGTAATAGTTAACAGTAATAGAATAGTGTCCGGAAGAACATAACTTCAGGGATTCTGATAAACTAGCTTTCCGCATATTGAAAACCACTTGTTGCCGGATAAATAAGAACTGAACAAGCTTCTTCAGGCAAATATCAACATCTCACACAGACGTAGGGAAGCTACCTCTACTAATCTAGTTGGCAGAACTGTAAGTGTTTGTGGTAGTTCAGAAAACTGAGTTACAGAAAGCAGGAAGCTGTCCTTGCGAAATGTTACACTACAGAGGCGAAGTAATTTTGTGTGACATGATGAAACAGGTGTACAGCGGAAATTATTTGAATGTTCTATAACAATACTGATGTCCCACAAATTTTGAAAAGTTTGTTGGAAACCTGAGTAACAATTTTTTTAAAAAATAGTCGTTCAGGGGAACTATTCACCTCTCAAATCAAATTTGGGGAGTAATATCTGCCACAGGAATTAGCTCCAACAAGCGTTTGAGGTTGTTCAGAGAATTGGGATCCAGAAATCAGGAAGTTTTCCAGGCAAGGTGTTACTAGCCACAGACGATATAATTTTGGATGACGTGTTTTGATGAAACAGAGAACAGTGTACGAAGGAAATTATTTGGATAATCTGTGGAAACATTTGGCGACCTATGGCTTTAACATTACTGATGTTCGACAATGTGAAAATAGATATCTGGGTGACTTTTCAAGGGTTAGTAGGAAATAAAAGGACCTGAGTACGACTTTTAATAAAGACATTCGTTCAGGGCAACGTTGAGAAGTTATCTCTGTTAATCTAGTTGGCAGAGGAATTAGCACCAACAAGTGTTTGAGGTTGTACAGTGAATTGGGTTCCAGATATTAGGAAGTTGTCCTAGCAAGCTGTCACTAGCCACAGACTAGGTAATTTTGTGTGACTTGTTTTGATGAGACAGGTGAAACTGAGAACAGTGTATGAAGGAAATTATTTGGATATTCCGTGACACAATTTGGCGACCGATAAAGTGACTTTTGAAGAGTTAGTCGGAAGAACTTCAGTACCCGCTTTAAGGTAAATAGTCAGGGTTTGTTGTCCTTTCTAGTCACCTCGACACCTGTTAGCGATGGCCACCGCGGCGTGGAACCTGTCTGAGTCCGCCGACGACTACATCGTCGAGGATTACGACTACGAGTACGAGGACGCGCTCACGCGCTACCAGTGGGCGGAGCTGCTGCCGGCTCTGATAGTGTACTCGCTGACCCTGCTGGTCGGCCTCATCGGAAACTCGCTCATCATCTTCACTGTGTGCCACTACCGCCGCCTCAAGAACGCCACCAACGTCTTCCTGGCCAGCCTCGCCTCGGCGGACCTCCTCCTGGTCACCGTCTGCGTGCCAGTCAAGGTAAGTGCCTTCAATCTGTCAAACGCGTCCTAAATCACGACTCCACTCCAGTAGAACCACTGTATTAGTGTTATATATAAAGGAGCTGTTTTAACAGCCATCATCCACTTTGATAAATGCGTTCTGCCTGGAGACTGCACTTGAACTGAATATTTCGGCAACCTTCCGTGAGAGATGAAGTCCGAAGTAGAGATGGGTCGTTCGCGAGTGAATCAGTTCTTTTGAGCAATTCTTTTAAAAGTGCGAGTGAGCAGTCGCTCACTAAAAAGTGAACGGTAGTTCTTCTAGGTGAGTCGGTCATAAGTCGGCTAATTCTACGTGGGACTGTTGAGTTAAAAAAAAAAATAAAAAAAAAATAAAAAAAAAAGTCTACTAATTGCATCAAAGTCGATTAAAGGCGGGTATTTTCACTGACTAGGAAAATTCTATATTTAACTGACTGTAACACGACTACGGTCTAATTGAACCGTTGTATTAGTGTTAGCTATAATAATGTTAGCCGTTTTCGCAGCCGTTGTCCACTTTAACAGTTCCTGGAAACTGGACGTGAATAGCTCGGCAACTTTCGGGGAGTGATAATGCCCGAAGAGTCAGTTGCACTGTGTGCTACCGCAGCGCTGCTTCGCTAACTAGGAAAATTAAAATATATAACTAACTAAAATACGAATATAGTCCAGCAGAACCGTTGTATGTTGCTAGCTATAAGGGAGTTATCTGTTTCAGCATTTCAGCAGACGTCATCCTCTTTAATAATTGCGTTCTGCCTGGAGACTGGAGGTGAAGTGCATAGCTCGGCAAAACACGGCGAACGATGAAGCCCGAAGTGTTATTTCCATTTGCTGCCATTACAGCGCTGCGTGGCTAACTAGGAATATTAAAATAAATAACTGACTAAAACACACTACGGTCTAATTGAACCGTTGTATCAGTGTTAGCTACTAAAATGTTAGCTATAAAAATATTTGCTGTTTTCGCAGCCATCGTCCACTTAAATAGTGCCTGGAGACTGGACGTGAACTCGATAGTTCGGCAACCTTCGGTGAGCGATGACTCCCGAAGTGTTAGTTTCACTGACTACCACCACAGCGCTGCTTGTATAACTATGAAATTTCAAATAAATAACTGAATTTGATTTTATATGGAAATAAAAGATAACTTACACCCAATACTCGCCAAATTTGATTGGAAGAGCACTGAAACAACAAACAATAATTGACAAACACAAAAAATGCAACATTTTGTGCAAGAATAGATGCACGTGGCTGATCACCTGGCTGTAGTATCTGTGTTTACGGTAGGCGTTAGCGAGATCAAATGCGTCTATTTCCTTGAAAATAGATTTTGCTAGAAATATTGTGTTTTTGAATTATTTTTCGCTGTTGCTGGCTTCCACTCTCCAATGCTGGTGTGTGTTGGCTATAATTTATCATTCCTTCCTGTATAAATATTGCCTCACGGTATTTCTTCCTACTCCATTTTTGCTGAATTTTATTTTATTTGCATTTTATTGGAAGTGTAACTGAATGCCAGCTAAGAGGCAATTGTCTGATGGGGAAGTAACTGCACACAAATACGAAGGGCAGAGATAAAAAATTACATTGCGAGGCAATGATATATACGACGTTCATTTAAATTTACGTGTCTTATTTGTTTATTCACGATGACTAATACCATAAATTTATATAAGGAGTTCTGTTCTCTATAGCAATTATTACATCCAGGTCACAACGTAATGTAAGAATTATTTTTCACAGAAGATAAGAAACTGGTAAGTTTACTAAAAACTCAGAGAAAATTTGCTTGAAACGTAAGTACAACAAACAATCAAATTACCGTTGTTAGTTTTTGAAATTATGTTTTCATTAGAAACTTTTTCATAATACTAAAAAATTCCATCTATTTGACGGGCTTTATGGAAGAAATTTGAATTGTACAAAAACGGAGGGCAGAGACAAAGAACATTACGATTTCAGGCAGAGATGCTATATTCAGTTTCTCGCTGCGAGTCTGGTTTAAATGTTGTGTGTTCTGCTTACTTGCTATTGGTTGTTGTAAAGGAAGTAATGAAAAAACGAACGACATAGCGGGATTGTACAACGCAGAAAGGATTTTTTTTTAAAAATTTGTCAGTAGCGACGCACACTGCACGTTGTAGCAAAACGGGTTCAAAAGAGAGAGAGTTGGTTGTCATGGGGACAACAGATCGGGGGGCAAAAAACAACGCTAGTGTGTGTATGGGTCGCTATTATTCAGTCATTCACTGAAAATCGGACCTTATAATTTTCGGAGACCTTATTTCTTGAACGTAGTTTGAATGAATAAGAAGAAAAGAAATGGCATTAAAGTTTGAAGTTATGCAAATATAAAATACCAAATTCCTTAATTTGGAGATTTAAGTGCGAAATGAATTAAAGGGGACTTGGATCGTCTTGCGACCAAAAACAATAAAGAAATACAACGACATAGCTGTAAATACGACACGGCGACCGTGACAGGACCTGAAATTTGTGTTTTTTCTCTTTTGTTTTAATTGTTATATTTTTTTTTAAAAATTGTATGTTTTTTTTAAAATTATATACTGTATTATGTAGGCGATGAAGAATATAATGTCTCCCTTATAAACTATGAATAACAAGTTACCAGTGTATTTTTTTCGAAAAAATATTTGGTAAACGTGGGGCATAATGTGTTCCAAAGATAAAATAAAACAGACTGTCGGTTACTGTGAGATATCAGTTAGTTGTCATGGGGACAAAAGAGTAACAGACAAAGAGCAATTAACAACGCTCGAGTGTATATGGGTCTCTACTATTCAATCAGACAGTGAAAAACGAATTTCATAATTTTTGGAGACCTTATTTCTTGAATTTAGTTTGAATGAATAAGAAATGAAACCACATTAAAGTTTGAAGTTATTCAAATATAAAATACTAAATTCTTTAATTTGGAGATTAGTTTGAAATGAATTGAACAGGTCTTGGGTCCCCTGGTGGCCAAAAACATGTATAGAAATACGACGACATAGCTATAAATACGACATCGTGTGACGGGTTTTACGCTAGTGACTGTATAGAAACTACCACGCGAGATTTACGCTGCGTACGATCATACAGTCCTTCCTCCTGAAGGTCTCTGGTCTTGTTCTGAGTCAAGACACCTGTTGAGTCTACTACAGGCATCGACTGAGTCATTACTACTCAGTAGTAGACTCAGCAGGTGTGAAGATGACTGGAGGTCACGGTAGAAACGTCAGGAGAAACGAGAATAGACCGGATGCAGCGCAGATCTCGCTAAGCAATTGATAACAAACTTTACTTTGTCTCTTTTCAGTGACTTTTCTCGTTGTTAATCTTGTAACCTGTGGACATGCGTTATTAAAACTTATTTGGCGCCTTCAGTCGCGTGTCAAAGTGATTCTACGATCGTCAAATTATAATTTACTAATGTAAAATGCTTGGATTTTCCTTGGAAGAAAGTTTTCGGGCTTCAGTCTTTGAATGAGTATGGCACAGTGTTTAGGGGAAATGCTAACTGTGTGCGCGGCAAGATCTCTCAACTACTGTGCTTGTATGACGTCGATCGTTCGAGGTTCGGAAGTTCTGGACTGTCGCGAAAGCCAACTACTCGCGAGGTGCTTCAGAGTCTAGGAAACGAAAGTGTAACTTAATACGGTCAATCTGTTTGTTGCTTACTGGAAAAAGGAGGCAATTAAACTAACTCTTTGCATTAACGGCAAAAACTAATGACACACGTTCATTATATTATAGGACAGAACAGAAATATTAGTCCAAAGTTCGTGGTGCATTCGGTAAAAAATACCCATCGAAGAACAAAAAATTAATTAGGTACCTTTCTACATAAAAGGCTACCTTTGGCACTGTAGAATTGCGTTGGAAACGTTGACGGAAGGTGGACAATCTTCGTTACCGTAGTAATTGCCCCCAGAGATGTTATTATAAAAATTGAGACTGCATGCATTATTTATTTTTTAACTAAGAAAATCATGAAGAAATGAATTGTCAGAGCACTGAAAGGAAAGTAAGTATTGCTTTTATATTAATATATTAATTATTAGTTTTTAAAATTATTTACATTACTTGTATATAGATGTTTTCTTATACTCTATGCCCAGAGATATCGCTGTCCCAGTAAACTAAGAACTATGCAACACATTACATCATTTCTAAGGTTATGAGTGTTATTTAATAACAGTTGTATTCAGTTAAGCTACTGCGAGGAAATGAGCTGATGGAACTCTTTGTAAGCCAGCCAAAGATAACTGGTAACCACCAGTTATCTTTGGCTGGCTTACATATTACTGACATATTCTATATTGATGTTTCAACGATATTTTATATCACTCGTTATAATAGATTCCAAGCAAATTAATTGTCATAACACTGCATTCAACCCGTCAGTATAGTAGAAATGTTATCCCAAAGTCGGTTGACACATTTTACCACCAGCAACATTCATATCCAGGAATGACCCAGAAAATAAGAGAAATCAGGATCAGAACCGATTTTTTTTTTATATACTTATTTTTTCCACGAGCGATTACGGAATAGAATAGAAAGGATTTATAGAACGAGAAAACTTAGAATCCGACAGGAATTGGTTTCGAAAAATCGCTCCGGCCATCTTGATCTCGGTTTTCCATTGTTTTCCTCGACTGTCGCGATCGAGAGTACGCGAGTTCTAATCCCCACTCGACCAGACAGATTTCCGGTTTTCCATGGTTTCCAAAAATCATTCCAGGCGAATATATGTTGAGACCAGGGTTCCAACGGAGGCCATCTTTGCAGATGTTCAGTGCTTGATATCCGCGGATACGGATTTTTTGCGGAAGCGGATCCGGAGGTGGAAAAATAAATTTAGATTTTAATATTTTGTCAAAAAGAAATTTAGAATAAAAAAATATATTTTTTTGCCAAATCCTACGTTTTTTCATAAATAAAATCTATTTCCATATAATACTGCCTTATTGATTTATTTTTTGCCTCATCTTTCAACAACAAAAAACGTGGGATGATTTAAAAAGTGAATTAAATTATTTACATACCTACACACGCATCTAAACAAAAATCTTTCTCATATAAGTTTAGCGCAGTTCGCAGCACAACCTGTTGAAGGCCACGACACAGCTATCCTCCGTGCCCTCCACCCGCCTTCCCACCGCCCTAATGGCGCATTCACAGTCCAACTTGTAGGACCTACGAAGATCCGATTTTCCGATAAAGGACTCATGATGTGCCATGAAAGGAGGTTACAGGACTACACGTAGGATGTGACGGATGTTGTTGGACTCCAAGAAAACCAGCACGGGTCCTTGCCGTCCAACAAAATTTAGCCTTGGTTCATGATTGGAGGAAACATCCCTCGAGTGTGCGATAAGGATACTGGTGTGCCGCGAGAAAATATGAGTGGAATATTTTTGGACCCCTTCAAGCAGAGCGAATGGATGAGCGCATCCTACGTAGTTCTACGCGGATGTCCGATAAGCTGGACCGTGAATAGGCCGCTTTACTTTACACGCAAGTTCAAATTTGTAAATTTGTAAACACCGTTCAGTTCATTGTTACTTTCATTGGAAGATCGTAAGAAAAAAACAAAAAGGTTATTATCGCTAATCGACCATGAGCAGAATCTCATATAAAGACAAAAGAATAATATATATTGCAATATAATCCGCTATACATCCGCATTAAAAATTGTGGAAGTGGATGTAGGATTTCATGCGTAAGTTGCTCAGTTGCGGATGCGGATATCCGTTACATCCCTAATTGAGACCTTGGCATTCCATCGCCAACCTATCAAAGGTTGCTTTATGTCTTTGTGCTATTCAAAACACCATGGCCGATTTCCTTCTCCATTCCTTGCCCCCAACCGTACGCCGCCTCCAATGACGTCAAAGAGTCGTAAAGCCATAGAAAAAAAAAACTTGATCGCTATAAACAAATGGTGGAATGGTTCCTTAATAAAGTCCACATGCACCTCCAGCCACTCCTGTATACCCCTTCCCAGGAATAAACCTTCACTCATTAGAGAGGTGCATGAAATCCCCCGCGACCTAGTTTGAAGTAAATCGCGGAGTAATAGCAATAGAGGTGTCTGCACAAAGTAAGATGTTATTTCGTGATGTAAGGTGGCTCATTAACAATACAATATGTAAGTCACAAGAGCGTTAAATGCACGGGTTTCGGATACCTGTTGAGGTGGGGCATTCCACCACCAATCAGGGAGCGTCCATAAACTACGTGGATCACTCTAAAAAAAAAAAAAAAAAAAAAAAAAAAGGGTGGCTGGATCGAAACGCTGGGCTACGTGGGGGGAAGGGTGGTTCTAAGCCAATTCGTATAGAATTTCATTCATATTATTTGTGACAGTTAAAAAATAAGATGCAGAACGCACAACAGCATGTGAATATTTATTTCCGTCAGTTAATTATCTCCGTATGTAATTTACGATAATCAGACAAGAGAAAAAGAGTGCAAAATGTCTTCTGGAATCAATAGGGGAAAAAAAAGCTACATGCCACGCGTGGGGAGGGAAGGGGGGGTTAAGAGACAAAAGTCAAGTCTGGATACGTGGGGGGGGGGGGGGGGTAGGAGGGAGGGGGAGGGAGAGGGATCACAGGAGGCAAAACTGAAGCTACGTGGTTTATTGACGTTCCTTTACACATGAGAGAATAATATTTAATTGGATTTCCTTTGACAATTCCCCTTTCCTGTACCTACCTACTTTTGCCTTCACAAATTTCAACTTTAAATTCTTTCAACGTTTTTGGTAAATTATTCATAATTTCTCTTGGTAACTTATTCCAAACCCTGACACCGTTACCTGAAAAAAGAAAATCGTCCTACACCTTTGTGTCTGAAATCGAGGGCCATCTTGTCGGCATGGTCAATGTTTTCTCTTCCATCCATTACTTTTAATTCCTACACCAATATCTTTCCATGCCTCATCACCAATATACGCCTTGTACACACCAATGACCCTCTTCACTCTCCTCCTGTCTTGCAATGAAATCAGAGGTTGCTCTTTTGTAATTGTGCTTTTTGTTTTGTTTTTTGTTTGTCTGTTTCAAAGAAAACATCTAGGTTAGTAAAAATATATGGAAAAGGAATTAGACAAACGACCTTTGAATAAACCATCTCGGCATTCGCCTAGTGTGATTTCGTTCAGTAGGGACAAAATGTCACTCTTTGGACAAAAAAAATGGGAGTCTGTAGTTTTCGGCATGTGGAAGAATACAGCTAGAAGTTCTGGACCACAATTAGCAAAGAAGACTCCTGGAGCCGCCAGAAACGTGGTACTCATCGAAGTACTTAATAAATTATTTTGGATGGATAAACTAAAGTGACGAGTGACGAAGAGCAAAAATGAAGATTGGAAATAAGATATCTGTAGAACGCCGTTTTAAAACTGTAAGAGTACATTCTTGGCGAGGTGAAAGCCTATTCAAAACAGTGATTGAAGGACGACTTGATGTGTAAAACCACTGAAGGAGACAGTGCCAACAGTACAATGGCCAATTAATTACAGATGCTGAATGGACATAGTACGAGGAAATCGAACTGAAATAGCCCAAATTGTTGAATCGTTGCAAAATAATCTTTGTGTTTGAGACTAACGCTAATAACGATGAACAGTAGAATCGTGCTGAGTAAAATAATTGACAGATATAAAACCAGTCTCTTAGCAAAGTTTAACAATAGCCAACGTCGAAAAATGTCGAACAAAGTCGAATAAAGTCGAAAAAAATCGAAAAAGACACAGACGACCATTTAGCCGTAAATGGTGAAACACCATAAATGTAAAAGCGCGTCTAATGTTTAGTCAAACCTCTGGAGGATTACAAAATGTTCTACGTGTATGCGTGTTGTCGTTTTCAGCGAAAGTAATGAGTAGACGTGCTTGCAGTTAACGACTCTGTTCAAAGCGCTACGGACTGGAATGCGAGCAGAATGAGGGTGGGAGGATGAACAATCCCTCTCCCATTCATAGCTCTTTTCTGCTCACGCCATATGGCTGATTGTCCCAGATTACGGTTCGTTTCTGGACTCCCGTTACATAATACCAGCGCACAGAGGAAAAAGGCGTCGGGATAATTTTCACCGTGAGTCCAGCTACGAGATCAGAGAACCTCAGAGGAAACTTGAAAAACTTCTATAATTACAGGATGTATTTGTTCCTTTACGACTTCACAGGTTTGTAATTTCTCTTTTTTTTTTTTTACTGTTTTACGTCTCTCAACAGCGAGGTTTTTAGAGACGGGAAAGAATGGAGCAAGGAATGGGAAGGAATTCGGCCATGGCCTATTTAAGGAAGCATCCCGGCATTTGCCTGGAGTGATTTGGGAAACCATGGAAAACCCAAATCTGGATGCCCGGACCCAGCAAAAAAAAAAAAAAAAAATACTGTCAGTGAGAAGAAAGACTAAGAATCTAGACTGACGTTGTGGAAAAGACATCATATACATTTTTGGTAATTGTGAATAACTTTGTCAGCGTTCCCTTCCATACCTCAAAAACGCATGGTATTTTCTCAATCGCCTTTACTTACCAAAAACGAAGAAGAAATTTCAGGGACTGCACAAATTTGTCAGCCTAACCAAAAAATGGTAGTAACGTGTGTAAATCTGGATTAATTGCTTCCATATAATTTCGTTTTTATGTTTCCTTTTCTTATTTTACGTAAAATTCACCATAAATTATATAAAAAATGCCGAAATATGACACACTTTTTAATTACAAAATGCAACCTCCATTGAAAAAATCAAGCAAACAATGTTGGTACACGTACCATAGCAATCTAAACAGTCTACTTTTGTCATGAAGGTTGTGATTAGGCTAAAACGCCACCTGAACCAAGAGAAAAAACAAGATTATCCGAAAATTTTGTTGTGTGGCATCCATCTCGTAAATGCAGTTTTTTTTAAATAATAAAAAAACGGAAGCAATAGGTTGTGTCTAACTGCATGTATAGAAATTCTGATCAGCCAAACATTATGACCTGCTTATTACCGATTTATTGGTTTATCTTTGGAGCGCAATACAGTAGCGATTCGGCGTGGCATGGATTTGAAAAGTCCTTGTTAGTTTTCCGGAATTGTCTGGAGCACCAAATGTATATGAACAGGTCACCTCCTTAAATTGGTTTGTGGGCGCGGTTACTGGAAACGAGCATCTTGGAAACGGCGAGGCTTGGTCGGCTGTTCGCGTGCTACTGTAGTGAGCATCTATGCAGAGTGGTTGAAGGACGGTGAAACCACGACTGGGCGACAAGGTGGTGGACGTCCACGCTTTATCACAGAGCGTGGAGTTCGGAGGCTTACCCGCTCTGTAAAGCGGGATAGGCGGCGATCTGTGGCAGATCTGATAGCAGAGTGTGCTCCGAAACACTTGTACTCTGCTGTCAGATCTGCCACAGAACACACTAATAAGCAGATAGTCATAATGTATTGACTGATCAGCGGATAACATGGCGCGCGTCTCTGGAATACATCTGTTACATATATTTTCTATTTGTAAATTCCATGCGACTTTTTACAACTGCTCGAGAGAAACTGAAACGCCAAGAAAATATTGCATCAAAGGTACCAACCAACATTTCAAGAAATCTCAATATTTTTTTTTTTCGACTTCCTCTGATAGTTAGCCACCCTCTCAATATTTCGGAATTTTTAATTTCTGTTTGTAACGAGTTTTCTGCAAAATGAGAGCAGGGAACGGGGAGAACAAATCATGCCAAAGATGTCAAACTAAATTTCGACAGGTTAGTACCATTTTCTGGTAGGTGTTGAAAGTTGTACAGTTCACGAAAATTCTTTCACAGAATAGAATGGGTTCTGCAACAAAAACTCTTTCAGTCTGGATTTGAAGCTTTCAGGTTGAAATTTGTTAGAGTGAATCTCGACCGGAACTAACAAGAGGGCCTTAAGGTCTCGTAAATTCAGTTCGGGATGAGTGTTCGCTGGTTTTAGTATACCTTAAGGGTGTCCACCCAGTGAAGAAAAAAGCGCACTAGTCACAAGATTACTAGTAAAAGGGCTATTAAGTTTTACGCGCAGCTCATATACAATGCGATTTGTACGCTAGTCAAGCACAGAAGAGTGGCTAAGTTTGTAGCGAGCTCACTTGCAACGTGGGCGATCAGGATTATCATTATTATTATTACTCCGCGATTCACTAAAAGTGTGTGGCGGAGGGTGCATTGCACCTAAACGAAAGGGTAATAGTTGGAAGCGATATACAGGATATGGCAGGAGGCGCCCATGGGCTATTGTGAGGAACCATCCCAGCATTCGCGTCGAGTGATCTGTGAAAACCATGGAAAACCCAGATCAGGATGGCCGGAGAGCTTTATCGAAAGCTACTCCTGTCAGATTTTAAGTTTACTCGCCCGGTGAATCCTTTCTATTCCATTCTCTGGTCGCTCGTAGAAATAATGTATACATAAAAGAATCGGTTCTGGCCTTATTTCTGTTATCTTATTTCGCGGTCATTCCGAGATATGAATGTTGCTGGTAGCAATATTTGTTTGCTGTCATCTCGAAATATGTCAGTCATGAATTTTGCAATTAGCTTCTGTCGAGAGCAACTCCTTCGGTGTTCCAGGTCTTCCCAACCTAACTCCTTCAACATCGCACTTATGCTTTCCCTCCAACTATATATACCTATCACGAATCGGGCGGCTCTTCTTTGGACCTTCTCTAATGCCTCCATTAACCCCTTCTGATGGGGACCCCACACAGAACAACAATATTCTAAGTGAGGACGCGCTGGTGACTTATATGCAATCGACTTAACTTCCGGAGTGCATTGTTTTAAATTACGACCTAGAAATCGGAGCATACGATTTGCTTTCCAAATTACATTATCGATATGCTCATTCCACGACAAATTATTACGAATTGTTACCCCTAGGCATTTAGCGGAATCTACCGTTCTAAGGACAGTAATATTAATTGTAAATTCAGAGCTAAATGGTGTAACCTTTTTACTTACACGCATGACTTGACACTTTTTAGCGTTTAACTCCAACTGCCACGCAATTATTTTCATAATATTGTCTTGTAACAAAGCGCAGTCATCCTGGGTTTTGATTTCACGACAAATAATACCATCATCGGCAAATAATCTTTTATCCCGTTTATTATCTCACACAAATCACTAATGTATGCTACCTCGAGTAATTTTTTTTGCAACTCTTTAAAAATAAAATATTATCTTTAACTAACATTAGTCATTTATATAAATAAATTATTTATGATTTAATTGATAATATTTTGTGTAATGAACTTTATTTAAGGCCGACCCCGGCAGCGTAGTGGTAGCGTGCTTGCTTCCCGTTGTAGGGGTCGCCGGTTCGAGTCCGGCCAAAGGCATGGGTGGTTTTAATTAAATGTTGTGTTTGTCTTGTGTCGTCCATACAGAATATAGAATATAATCACACTGAAATGAAATGTCTACATTGTAAGAGAATCACACACGTTGGCTAACATGGCCAAATGCCATTTTCTAATTAAAAAAAAAAAAAAAAACATTATTTAAAAATTGTTATAATTTTTAAGACAGTTTAAAAAAAGTTACCCCAAGTAGCATCGATACCAAATCGGCCGCGTGCCAAGCAACTTCGCTACAGAGTCAGCCACTGCCCTATACTGGCATGGAGCAAAAATCTAGTACAGGAGCTGCGCGTAAAGCTGTAGAGCCCCTTTTCTCGGAATTTTCTGGCTAGTGTGCTTTTACTACTTTACTGTGTGGACACCCTTAACCTGTCTCATCCAGAACTGAATTTCCGAGGCCGTAAGCCCCCCTTGTAAGTTTAAATTCTGCTAGGTGAAATTGGAGGTGTGAAGCAATTCTAGCCGCAGGAAATCTTGTTAAGCCGGGCGTATATCGACACTGAAGTGCTGGACCCAAGGTTAGCCACTGCGCTTTTCGGAGGCTGGCGGGAAAAATGAAGTCTGCGACCAGTGTTACGCACAGCTAACGATCTGCAGTGTCTCTGACGGAATAGATTGCGTTTCTCTGGTTCTGAGCCAACTCGGGGGACTGAAACAGTTAACTTAACACACTGCCTCTGGGAGGATAAAACTTGCGTCCACCGGTTTTGGTATGGCGGTCCTGTACCATTCAGAACTGCGGCTCGTAACATGTTGAAGATCAATTTTAAATAAGATCGAAATAATGAAGCTTAACGTGTCAGATCGTTTTAAGGCTAAGGTGGTAAATAGGCAGATTAATAATAAAAATAAAAACAATGTTCATCTGCTTGTAGGACATATTTCCGCAGGTGCTGGATAAAAAAAAATTATAAATAAAATGTCGTTTACAAAAAACATTTTTTTTTCACTCTCAGATGCGTTTCGCCCATATTGTGAGTGATATCATCAGTGCCTATAAGTGTATTTTTTTATATGTGCATTTGAATGGCCTGATGGCTCAATGGTTAAGGTCTCTGACTGGAGAGCAGTCCCCGGTTCGAATACCTGTTTCGGCAAGAATTCACCTCTGGCACAGCTTGCTGTGTAATGTGAAGTACGCCAGAACGCTTCTGTGTTCGGAGTCCACGTTAAGCTGTGGGGGCCCGATACCGGTAAGGATTACCAGGTTAGGCAAGGAGGCTACGATACGGACGGAATGCGCAGCCGATAAGAAACCCCGTCACTAGGTCATTACGACCACACGAATTTACATTATAAGTGTTTTGTTACAATTTATATATCCGAGAGCTCTATGATAAAGTTCTACCGCACAGTTTCACATTCTGTATCAACCCGAGGACCACGGAAATGTCAAAAATAATTCTGCGGACCACCAACTTACATAGGCCCAATTTTATTTTAACCTATGTGTCCATTGCATTGTGTGTGCATTGTCACATTATATCATAATAAATAAAAAAAAATGCATGTTTTGAATTCCTACGGAAAAAGTTGTGAAATTAGAAATGAACTATTAAAAGTAAACTATTTATTGATCAAACTCTTGCTATTGATTAACCACATGCATATTAAAGTTATTTGTTCGGATCAGCTGCCCCATCTTCCTTGTTCTTCTGTATTTGCTCCTGCCTCGAGATCTATTAATCTCTCCTCTGTATAATTCTTCGTATGACGTCACACCTGACTCCAGGTGTACGCGGTTATCAAACAGTATGCAACCCTCCCTGGGAACTCTCTTGGGAAGATGGGGTGGTTTCCCATTCCTTTACCCAGAGTGTGTTCGTATACGCCGTCGTAGTTATGGTGACTCAGTTTAGAGTGTTGTATGAAATGAGAGGGGAAAAAATAACCCATTTGAGGAACTGAATAATAAAATGAGTCCTGTAGGAATATTTTGTTATCTTTCAAAAGCATTTGACTGTGTAAATCATGAATTACTTTTGAAAAAAAACCGGAATACTATCATATTTATGGAACCGCAGGTAAATGGCTTAAATTATACATGGAAAGTCGAGTGCAGAAAGTTTCCATCTTTGATTCTAAAATAAGGAAAAATGCTTCATCAGACTGGGAGAAAATAAAACATAGAATTCTTCAAGGCTCTGTCCTAGGACCCATCCTCGTTTTGTAAAACATCAATGACCTTCCTGGAAACTTTTTACACAAACTTAAGAATATTTTATTTCCAGAAGACACTAACGTGACTGTGAGAAAAAAACCAAACAGTTATCTAGAATTTAATGTAGGCTAAATGATGTATTTTGTGAAGTAGCAAATTGGTTTAAGGCAAATTTATTAAAATTAAATTTTAAAAAAATCACATTGTTTTAGGTTTAAAACAAACAAAAATATGCACAACAGGATTTACAAATAAACTATAATAATAACACAATCTTAAAAACAAAGACTACAAAATTCCTTGGTATTAAAATAGATGAGAAACTCTGTTGGCACGAACATATCACTTAACTACTAAAGAGGTTAAGTAGAGCCACCTTTGCAATATGAACACTTTCTCTATCAGCAGATCTAGAATTAACGGAACCGGTGTACTCATATTTTCACTCAGTGATGTCATATGGCATACGTTTTTGGGGAAATTCTTCACAAAGTAAAAAAGTTTTCATAGCACAGAAAAGAGCTATTAGGATGTTGTGTAGGGTAAAACCAAGAACTTCTTCCAGACACCTCTTTTATAAAACTCAATATTCTTAAAAGGACTTTTCAGTATATATAATCTCTCATGTGCTTTGTCATAGAACATTTTAATCTGTTTACATCTAATTCACAGGTACACAATTTCAATACAAGAAACGGAAATAACTTGTACTAAAACACAAACATCTCTGTCATTAGTACAAAGAGGAGTTAATTATTCTGGGATAAGTCTGTTTAATAAACTCCCCAAGAATATAAAACAGTTTGCAGATAATAAAGATATTTTTAAAGAAAAACTGGGAGATTATATTATTGACAACTTCTTCTACTCCATTCAAGAATTTGAACAAAATAATTAATTGTATTCGATATGACCTTTCGCAAAACTCAGTTGTAAAAATTAATGTTTATTTTTATCCTCTTCATTTGTCTTTGTAACATATAATTGTTTTCACTATGAGTATTCAATTTAATTTAATTTAATTGCAATGGAGCACAGTCTCCGGTGACAATTTCCCTACATACCCATCTTCCCCCTATCCTGCACCCACCTACATTTGCTCTCTACAAATTTTATCTTTAAATTCTTTCAAAGTTTTCGGTAAATTATTCATTATTTCTGTTGGTAACTCATTACAATCCCTGACACCCTTACCTAAAAAAGAGAATCTTCCTACACCCTTGTGCCTGAAATCGAGACTCATATTGTATGTATGTGTATTAAACATGACATGTTTCACATCCAGAGGTCCTTTCACGACAGACATCCATGGAACAAGATTGATTAATAAATAAATAAATAAAAAGAAGCTGAAACCCGGTGCTGGCCCATTCAAGCCTGATCTTCCGAAAGAGACTAAGAGCCGCCAGGCTTAACGACCCCATCCAACGGAAGAATCATCATTAACAGTGTGGTATGCCGTCACTACATACGCACTGCCGAGAGGTTTAACCCAGGACTCTGGAGCACAATCTGGAGATTAGGAGTCGTGCATCACCACCTCTGCTACCCTGCCGGCCAAGTCCACCACCAGTACTGGAACCAGCTAACCCCGTGTCAGCGCCGAACACCATCACGGCGCCGCAACCAACTCGGACCACGGGGCGGACCCTGTGAACACAAACATTCATAAATGTAGAATATTACAGATTGCCTCACAGGTTGACACCCGACCTTTAATAGCAGTTACCGAGCCATATGCAGGCAATGCTGCCTCCTTAAGAATGGATCGTCCTTCAAGAACTTGTCTTCCCGCTGCCTTTATAGCCTCCAGTGTCAACCTCCTCTCCCCGTACGGCAACAGAGATACTGATTTGTATGGACGTTTGCGGAGTTGATTTGACTAGCAACTGCTCGCCTTTACAGTACTCAGTGGTCTTTCCTTATAGCTTAACGCCTCGTCGACATCGAGGTCCTTAGAGGCGGGAAAGTATGGGGAACGAGCAAGGAACGGGAAGGAATTTGGCCATGGCCTTTTGAAGGAAGCATGCCGGCACTCATCTGTAGTGATTTGGGGAAACCATGGGAAACCAAAATCTGGATGCCCGGACGGGGATTCGAACAGGCGTCATTCCAAATGCGAGGCCAAAGCGTTCGTACTCTGTATCGATGTTTCGTCGCCACGCAATTCTGGATGTCGATTCAAATTAATTTGTTGGTACTCTCTCTCATGAAACAACATTTAACTTAATTGGACTGAACACTTCAAATTATGATCTCAATTTAACTCCCGACGAAACATACACATGGTACTACTGTCAAATTCGCGTGGACGAGGTACAACCTATTTCTGTCGTGTAGCTGCGAGCTTAAACTGATTGATTAATTAATTATTGATAGAAGTGAGTGGAGCAGCAATGTTATAGAGTTTCTTACAAAATAAAAACGTGAACCCAATATCCAATCGAACTTTATAGTTAAATATCACATATTATTTTTGATCAATATACTTTCAATCCCAAATATAAATTATATGGTAATAATTTATTTCCAGTAAAATGTGCAATTTATGGAACGGAACGATCGCAGACATAATTGACTTTCAAACAAATTATTACTGTTTATGACGAAACGAAACAGACTCTCCACTGGTTTGTTGAAATCCCCCATCCTTTCCTATCTTGCATTAATCTCTTCATCCCAACATTATTATTATTAATATAATTGCGATGGAGCATACCCAACGGTAGTAATTCCTTGTCATCTAATTATCCGTTTTTTATTTTATTTTTCAGTTATCTTATATAATTTGAATGTTAAATTCCTCCCTATCTACTTTTGCGATTTACAAATTTTAATTTGAAATTCCTTCAACGTTTTTGGTAAATTCTTTACCACTTCCAATCCCCGACAACCTTACCCACAAAACTCGATTTTCCCACTCCTTTATGCATGAAACCGAGCAGCAGTTTGTGGTCATGGTCATCTCTTCCCTTCTATGCACTATACCAAATTGTTCGACCAGTATACTTCCAAGCCCCATCACGAACATATGCCCTGTACACTCCCAGCACTCTCTTCACCCTCCTCCTGTCCTCCAATGACTCCCAATAGAGTTCCTTTATAATTTCAGATAATGACTAGATCCTGCGATAATACACACCCGTTACGAGCCACGTCCTCAATTATCTGCTTCATTCATATTCTAATCTCTGCGTTCCTCTACAATTCTTTCCTTCAACTGTTCCTCCACTTACAATTTAGCCAATCCTGCATGTCTCTAAATATGACCCACCGTCCTGTCTCTTCTTTCTGTTAGACTATTCCACAAAACCTCTTTTCTCACCCATCATTTCCAAAACTCGTCCATTTCTTACCTTGTCTGTCCACTTAATTGCACGTAACCAGACAATGTTCTGACAAGTATTCGTCGCGACAGTAAGCCAATCACAGATATTTTTAGTAACGCATTCTTGAATAGCAACGACGTGACGAAAGTTGCTGAAATATTTTGGAAATAATTGTCGAATTTCAATATGAGTTATGTACTTTTTTTTTGCTTATGGCTTTACGCCTCGTCGACGTCGATGTCAGGCGGGAAAGGACTGGCGACAAGGAACGGGAAGGAATTCGGCCATGGCCTTTTGAAGGAAGCGTCCCGGCATGCGCCTGGAGTGATTTTGGGAAACCCAAATCTGGATGCCCGGACGGTGATTCGAACTCGCGTCCTACCGATTGCGAGGCCAGAACGTTGACCGTTCACCCACCACGCTGGGTTTGTGTACATTTAAGTTATGGGCCAGATCATTCACATGTCTGACTAATTTCGGCAGGTTATAAAGATGTGTGTTTGAGCATAGGGTTCTCAACTTGCAAATAATGATCCATTTATCGATAGGCATGAGTTTATCACAGAAAAATGTTAAGTTACACCTGATAAAATATTAAGTAACAATTTAAAGAAACCAATCTTCTCAATCATACATTGAAGATTTTGTAGCGAAAGTAGCTGGGACCCCTCGTGCACATTTACGCACTTTTTTCAAAATATTTTTCTTGTTTAGAGCACAAGTAAACAATTTGTTTGGTGTTTTATCACTTTCAAACTGCAGAGATCAATTTATAAACAAAATAAGCTCTGACACGTGACGTCAAAAGAGACAAAATGATTGCTACCAACGGTTTGGCATGAATATTCAAAACAATATATAAAATTGCACTGTTTTGCATTTTCTCGCACTTTTTTTTTTTTCAAGAAATATTTTCTCGTTTATAGTAGAAGCACATGTACAATAATTTGTCAGGTACCTTCTTGATGATGCAGTTTGTGAGGGGCATATTGAGATGAAGAGGTTAGCTGCAAGTTGAAACAAATGATACCAATTACAGAAATAAAAAGAAATCTCTGTACGAGAAATTTGACACTAAACTTTATATCTACATCTACATCTATACTCTGCAATTCACAAACATTGTGGGTGGCAGAGGGTGCGAAGCACCAATCTTAATTCTGTGCATTCCAATCCCGAACAGAAAGAGGAAAGAAAAAATCCATAAAGGCATCAGTAAGGCATCTTTTTTCTCTGATCTTATCTCTCCGGTCATTGCGACCTAAACACGTTAGCGGTCGAATTATTTCATTGCACTCGTAAGTCAAAGAATTTCGCATGTTCTCCAGTAAATTCTAACGAAAACGACGTCGTCTGTCCTGGGCTTTCTTCTGTGTTTGGTGCACACTGGCATCACGAGCCCCCCCCCCCCCCCCCTTGGTCACCTTTCTTGTATCCATTGGGTGCAAGTTAAGGCACTGCGGGTTATTTTTCTCTCTCTGTGCGAATGCGGTGGGTTGATTGCGCTGGAGGTGTTTTTTATAGTGCCCCTTCTGATATGTGTTGATTGGCAAATTTTGGAAGTTGCTGGTGTCGATCTTATACTTATTGTGTTCACATATAGAGGGAAGATTGCTGGCCATCGGAATTGGGTCCCTGTAGGGGGCGGTTGAACTGGGCGTGCCGTTGCCGCCCTCGCCGCCCCCGAGACTTATGGACGGCATCCACAGTCCCGTCGCTCCCTGTCTTCGGCCTGGGGGATCAGTGGAGATCGCGTACCCTGCTGGACGGAAGGGTTTTGATTAGTCAAGCTGCATCTTGGCGCACTACGGTGTTGGCCGCAGCTCAAGTCGATGAGCAAGCTTTCCCTGACTGCTCCAGTGTTGGGGGTGTCCTGGTGAATAAAGACCAACCTCCCCAGAGGATTAGTGCTGCCAGCGAGTCGTATGAAGGGGACAGTATCGCGCCGTGGGTGCTGCGTCGGGGTTGTTACGCAGCTCCATGCGTGGCGCTTGGGGTTCAGGGGTGGCATCTCTGCTAGTGGGGGCTTAGGCTCTTTGCTGCCATAATAGATCCTCTGCATCAGTGGGGACTGGTAGTGCATGGGTTTCACCCGAGGTGGGGCAGTATCACTCTGCGAGCGCTGTGGGGACATACGGGCCTCTGCTGTCGGATCGTGCGCTACGATAGTGCTCTGTGGAGCTTGGACGAGTGCGTGGGAACCCGTGCTCGTACATTGACACGTGTGTCGGGTGGGTGCGGGGGAAAGCGCACTAGGAGCGCGCCCCACTTTGGGAAGCCGCGTTATTCAGTGACGCACTGCGCAGCCTGTTTGCGCGGTTGAGCATGCGACGGGGCACTCCTGCGCAGCGCTCGGTCGCTGCGACTTCCGCCTTGCCCTGCGGGATTTGTGAGAGGCCGGGTGTACCGCGTGGGAACCACAGATAGGCTTATGCTATATGGCCAGGTTTTGGAATGTTCAGCCTGGTTCGTGGCGACGCTGCACACGCGCAGCTCCCCGTGGGCATCCTTAATGGGTGGGAAAATATGCCTTGCCTCACCATCCCCGCTCTAATGGCGGGTGATTCGGAAGAGTCCAATCCGGCGGCGGGGGCGTAGTAAAGTAGCCAGATATCCGCAGTATGATTGCTGAGGGAGGGCTGATTTTCTCGCTTACCTCGAGGACGGATTCTAGCGCCTATAATGCGGCTGCTGGCTATGCTTTATGCCGATCCTACTAGACAGATTGCCAAACAGTCCCAGCCCAACCTATGTATTAATTCTGTGACGGTTTCATAAGGGATGTAGCAAACAGTCACAAATCGAGCGGTTCTCCGCTGTACCCTCTCCATTGTGTCAATCAACCCATTGCGATACGGATTTCAAACAAACTCCACAACAGTAATCCAGATGTGAACGCACTAGAGTTTTGCACGTTATTTCGTTTGTATGAGTGTTACAATTCCTCAAAATGTGACTTCTATGAATCGTAATTTAGAATTAGCTCTACCTACGACGAAAGTTATGTGCAAGAGCCATATTACTTCAGGGAATACTTCAGGAAATAAACCGTGTAAACAAATGAATTGTTTACTTTGTACTCGTGATCAAACGGATTCTTTTTGTTATTTATTTGCATTGCCTTGCACCTTTTGCAGTTAAATGTAAGCTGCCATTTTTCGTTACAGAAAATACACGCTTGCGCAAACTGTTTGGTTGCTACAGTCCCAAGCGAGCCTAGTTCGTTTGTAGCTTGGTTTATCGTTCCGGGACATCGTCTACTGTAAACTGGACTCACTCGAGACGATACTTGCTGCCGTCTATGTTTTTCATAGGGGATCCTTCAAGTGCACGAGATAAACTCACCGCAGCGCAAAAAATTAGCCACCTCAAAAGCGACATGGAGGTAGTAAAAATGAGATTTCATCGTATCCCCGACGCATCCTCTAGGAAACCCAGACGCAGAGTGGAAATGAAAGCTAGCTCATCAAATGGTTCAAAGAAGCAGAAAAAACGTA
The DNA here is from genome assembly GCA_031002005.1 of Vandiemenella viatica. Lineage (NCBI taxonomy): Eukaryota > Metazoa > Arthropoda > Insecta > Orthoptera > Morabidae > Vandiemenella > Vandiemenella viatica. Next base: position 257,550,981 of record CM061919.1, read on the forward strand.
AACTGAAATTAATTTCGCTATTCCAGTTTCAGCGAAATCTAGTATCAGTTTCGCAGATTGTCGCATATAATTAATATATATAAAGCGATGTATTAATTAAATAAATATAATTTGCAGACTGTATTTTGATTTATAATCTTGATCAGTTTATTTCCTTTTGTTTGCTATGTCCAAAAATCCTCTCATACCAACATTTGACCGTGTCTGGAGTACTTTTTGTGAGTTCGCTCCGAAAGATTAGCAGGTTCTTTTCAACTCAAGATCTATCAATTTTTTTTCTCCGCAACAATTATTTTCAAGCTTCTCTGCTGTTATCCGGATTTTTTCTCCACTTATACCAACAATTCTCTTAACTTCCCTTTTTTTTCCAGAGATCATATATCCGTTTGAAACATCTCTGAGCAAACAATATTTATTAAACTTGCTCTATTTTTTTATAAATCCCTTTAACTTTTAATTTGACAATATTATGGCTTTTATCAGTATAAATATATATAATTTTACTTGTTTTTGAAGAGCTGCTATGTTATAAGATGTGATGTATTTATCTTGGAAGTATGGTGTGGTTTGTTTTCGTGGAGGATGTTGAGATAAATTTGACAACCAAAAGTATCATATTTTCCTTTTGGTTGGCATGCTATAAATTATGAGGAAATTTCTGGTAAAATGCGCAATTCATGGGACGGAATGCGTTTGTACTGTACAAACGGCAAACCAGTGCTTGTGACAAAACGAATCGAAACTCACACTTCTAATTGCATTTTTTCCTGGGGAAACCGCTCAGCTCTTTATATATACAGAGCAAGATACTTTATTAAATAAAATATAATTGTTTCCTACCTTATCTAGTTCCCATTATTTCAGCTTTCACCGAAAGGATAATCAATGCAAAATGGTTGGAAGAGAGAAACTGAGCGTTCTTAAATTTTACTAAATCGACTTTTACATTTAACTATAAATCTAGAATTAGCAGTTGTTAAAACATTTTGAAAAAATAAAAAATTAGTAGCTAGTTACAAAAGGACAAAAAATATCAAAATTTAAAAATACTTTTTTGTCCTATTTTATATCATTTTTATGTTTGTCTTCCAAAGATAAATATATTTTATTTTTTCTTTTTCCCAAATAAGTTGGCTATCCTATATGGGATGTCGTTCAAATTTAACCTCTGTATTTCCGACTGTGGGCTTGCGATCTAATATTCCGAAATTGTACGGTATTCAAGTGGTCGGAATTTGGGCGCTTTTAAACTGGTTATATGTATAAGTGTTGTGCCGTAGATTACTGACTTCTTCCACCCCTCCCCTCTCCCCCCCCCAAAAAAAATCCTCTCTCTCTCACAATCACACACACACACACAAAAACAAAAAATCGATTAGACTTCGTGTGACGTTTCGTTTTGTCATAAGCTCTAATAAGTCGTTTGCCAAGTTAATTACGTATACAAGAGCATTTCCTTCTACAAACTGCATATTTTATCAGAAATAAAGTATTGCCGCATGGTGAGGGTGAATTATAACGACCAGAAATAAAGTGTAGGTATTGCTTTACAATAATATGTGGTCGGCAACCCTACCCCAGACGTCGCGTCGGGAAAAATACTTGTTTGTTATTCTTTTGAGAAAAGTAGCTTGGCAGTGCTGTTTTTATTTTATTTTATTTTTATTTTGCTTCGTTTTTTGTAGCTTCTCGACGCCGAAGTCTTTAGAACCAGTAGAGGGTTTTTTTATGGGGTGGAAAGAACCGTTCCGGAATTCGCCTGGCTTGGCTTCGCGCAACAGTGGAAAACCAAAATCTGGATAGTCGGAGGGGGAATTGAACCCGCGACCTCCTGACTGCCGGCATTGACTCAGGGTGCTCGACCTGGGCATTTCCTTCAGAATTATTTCACGCACTTCCTCTCAACAAAACGCCTCTTGTCCGCTGTCCGAGAACACCAGAAACACACAGACGGCTGTGAACAATTTGGTTAAGCCGGCACGCTTTATATAGAAGTGACGTCCCGGAGTCATTAGCGCTAGGTTTAATATAGAAAGCAGGCGCCGGCGAGCGAGTTTCGACCTTGAGGCAGCACAACGAACAGGGTCGAGGATTAATTGTCTCAAGGGCCAGTGACGTTAGTTTAGGTAACACAGTGGGCCTTGCGCCGCTTTTAATGATCATCAACTTATCCTTCCTCATTCAAGGCGAAGCGGTTCCCACACAACAGGCCAATAAGGAACCGCAAAATTACACTTAACAAATGCGCCACATCTCTTTCGGCCAAGATTCATGGCTTCTGCCAAGACGAGTCAGCTTATTATGTACACAGATACAAACTAAAATCACAACTTAAGATTCTTTTCGACTACAGGGTGGGGAAGGAATTTCTTCATGGAGACTAATGTGTAAATATGTTGGTATAACATTTGATAGTAAACTCAACTGAGCTTGAGATACGAAGAAGTTTCAGAATTCTACATTCACTACGGAAGGTGATGATATGTACGAGAGAAGTGAGGCAGGTGATGATTGTACGAGACAAATGGGTTGCTAAATTTTCATCAGATCATTGTTTGAATATGGTGCTGTAATATGGCACCCCATCACCCTTTGGGCATCTAGATTTTGCATTGGCATGGTTTCCCCAAATCGGGCGTGCGGTGATTCGCAACCTGCTATTGTTCTCGGCGATCAGATTGATCCTGTGTATCGCAACCCAAGTAAACAAGCAGTCGTACGGTGATTCGCAAGCACGAGAAGGTAAACGCGGGATCATACGAGTAGTTCTGTTCGCCTGTCTACTTTTCATCATATTATCACACGACGTAACTTATCAGTTTTCACCATGTCGTCTGCAATAGTATGAATTTTTCAGGAAATCACAATAGGATTTCGTCACTGCTAGAAAGTAAAAGTTCGTGTTTCGCAGAGAATCCATGGTTGCAGTGGGAGAATGGTTTAAGTGGTTTTTCGGTGCGATGTTCTTGAAACATTTTCTATGATGGTAAATGAGACACCTCCCTGAGTGTGTGGAATTCACCAACTACTTTTTAAACATCTCTGTCATTAGTACAAAGACGAGTTAATTATTCTGGGATACATCTGTTTAATAAACTACCTAATCGTATAAAACAGCTTTCAGATAATAAAGATGTATTTAAACAAAAACTTAGAGATTATCTTATTGGCAACTCCTTCTACTCCATTCAAGAATTTGAAGAAAATAATTAATTGTACTCATTATGACGTTTGCAAAACTCAGTTGCAAAAATGTATGTTTATTATTATTTCTTGTATTTGTAAAATATGTATATATATATATATATTTACTATGATATGACTCATATTATGTGTATATGTATCAACAATGACATGTTTCACATCCCAGAGGTACTCCCTCAGCAGGGATCCATGGAACAAGATTGATAAATAAATAAAATGTTATGTACTGCTGTACCCCTTTCCTCCTGAAATGTGGGCTTCATGTGAACTGCAATCTCCCCGCACAACCAATGGTCCTCAAACGTCGCAATTTATCACGTCCACCCGAATATTTTGCTAGTACTAGATTTACTGCGAGATATCCGGGTGGAAACAAGGTTAAAAATCAATCGCACAACGCAGTTACATTATCGTCCAAACATGTCAGTAACAAACGAAAACCCATAATTAATTTAAAAAATTCAAAGACCGTATGATTGGCAACCTCACGTTCTTAAAAGAAATGCGTATTACCAGAGCCAACCTGAATTAATATCAGATCTGTATTTTATATGACGATGTTTTATATGATGATGTTTTATTGACTGTCCACGTGGTTCTTGAAAACTCAATAAATTTTTCGGGAAATCATAAAAAAATATTTATTTTCCCTGCTTCACAGGTTTGGAAACATCGATATCGACTTTGAGGACGTAGGTTGCGAAACACCGGATGTTTTAGTACGCGGTAATGGCCCTAGATTGCCAATCATCGAACATCACCCCAGATCACTTCAGAAGAACGCCGGGATTATTCCTTCAAAAATTCCATGGCCGAATTTCTTCCCGTTCCTTATTCCCGATCTTATCTCGCCTCTAATGGCCTCGACGTCGATGAGGCGTAAAGCCATAAGCAAAAAAAAAAAAAAAAAAAAAAAAAAAAAAAAAAAAAAAAAAAAAAAGATGGAAGAAATATGGTACCCGCATTTTTAGTATTAATTACAGGAGATGGAGGCATAGTGCAGAACCAAAATTCATCGCTTTACACAATATGACGCCATTCATTGGTGATGCTTTCCGATCACAGTACCGCTCCATACGCAGCCATTCGTGTTTGATGGGACGGTAATTCCCTAATTCTGAATTCTGATGGTCTTCGACTAATAGTGCGGGATGACACAGCGCGATTGCAGTCACAGATATGTGAAGGGGTACTTGGTGCACAATACGGGGATCCTCCATTTCTGTGGTCATATGTGGTCGACCGGAACCTTGCAACGAGTATGCCTGCCCCCACATTCCCGTGCAGTACCACGTAGGGCCACTGTCACATGCGAACGTACCACGATTCGACAAGCTTGCCAAATGCAGAAAACTATTGGACCTCTTTCAAACTCTGTCAGGTGCTGATAACGATGGCTGATTGAGACAAGTACGCGGCATCTCCGTATCCTTCACAGTGAACACCCAACATCTGACACTGTTCACGCCCCCCATATACCCCACGAGGCCTGGCAACAACAACAAAAACTAACAACACTAATGCAATCTGGTACTATCTGCCACAGAGAATTGCAACTCCGATCATTTTCATGTCAACCAATGGCGTGTTTACATTCTGAGAATAACACAAAAAAAGGCTCGTTTAATGTGATTAACAAACAGTAGCTCCGGGCTTCATTTTACTTCAGTATCAACAAATGAAATAACCGTTTATTGACATTTAAAAACAGTAAGTTATTCTTCCCTAGTGGTGGATTAATAAATAAGACTAGAGCAAGGGACTTTACTTCTGGCATCGTTTACAATGAACATGTTGGAGAAGCTTGACGTTTTGATTATGAGCTCGACGGGACAGCGCTTCCCTAGGGACGTCGTGTAGTTCGTAGAATGGCTCGCCTCCGGCCAGGACACATCCTGTGCCAACGCAAGTAGATTGAAGGTGTTCCGTCCACCAGAAAGAAGGCGGCTTGCTGTGTTGGCAGCTGTGCACGGACTGATATCACCATTTAGGGTTTTGAAATCAGTTTATATATATACATATTTTTGCTGTCGTCAGTCTTTTGACTGGTTTGATGCAATCCTCCATCCTTTCCTATCCTGTGCTAACTTCTTCATTTCTACATACCCCTTACAGCCCGCGTACACAATTATCTGTTTCATATATTCTAATCTCTGTCTTCCTCTACAGTTCTTACCTTCGACTGTTCCCTCCACTAACAAATTAACCAATCCAGCATGCCTCAAAATACGACCTACCAGCCTGTCTCTTCTTTCCGTAAGCTTCTTCCACAAACTTCTTTTCTCACCCATCATTTCCAAAACTTGTTTATTTCTTACTTTGTCTGTCCACTTAATTTTCAGCATTCTTCTGTAGCACCACATTTCAATTTTATCTATTTCCGGTATTCCTAAAGACCATGTTTCGCTACCATAAAGTGCTGTGCTCCACACATAGAGTTTTAAAAATGTTATTTCTAATTCCTAGACCAATATTTGAAACTAAAAGATTTCTCTTTTTCATGAAGGCTCTTTTTGCTAGTGCTATTCTGCTTTTAACATCATTCTTGCTTCGGCCATCGGTTGTAATTTTACTTCACAAGTAACAGAATTCACTTACTTCTCCTATTGCATCCGATCCTAATTTTATATTTAATCTACTAGTATTAGTATCATTTCTGCTACATTTCATCACTTTTGACTTGCTTTGATTTATATTCAGTCCAAAATCTTCCTTCACTATTTTTTTCATGCCATGCATTAACTTCTCAATATCCTCAGCCCTCTCTGCTAACAAGACAATGTCATCAGCAAATCGTAGCATACTGATTTTTTTTCTCCTTGAAAACTTATGCCACATGGAAATTTTTCTTTGACTTTCTTCATTGCTTCATACAAGTTGAATATTAACGGGGATAGACTACAACCTTGTCTCACACCCTTTTTAACTGATGCATGTCTCTCGTGATTCTCTACTTTTGTTATAGCCACTTGATTCTTATATAGTTTATAGAGTATTCTTCTATCTCGATATTTTAGACCTGACTTCTTTAAAATTTTGAACATCTTGTCCCACCTAACATTATCAAAAGCTTTTTCTAAATCAACAAATGCCATAAAAGTATCTTTGTTTCTCTTGATCCGCCCTTCAATCTTATTAATCTTAAAGACAGAATTGCTTCCTTGTACCGCGATTTTTCCTAAACCCAAACTGATCTTCACCTACTATCTCTTCTACTACCCTTTCCATCCTTCTGTATATTATCAATATAATTTATTAATTTATGTATAAACACTTTGGGGATAAAATGTCTTTGGGCCTCAAAGACGCCCTTATTATAAATCGCCTATATTATTCTTTTCTTCTGCAGCTGTATGTTTTTTCGTTTCCTTTAAACTGGTATTACATTCTATAACTGGATTTACAAATGAACGAAAACCTATTTTTAACTAAATTCAATGGGCTCTGTTTATAAATCTGAGAAATAAATAGGTTCAGGAGAGTGCGTTTGGCTTCGTTTGACGTGAGCACTAATTAGTAATTTGTCATTTTGAAATTAATCACGTACCTCAAATCGTACATATTACAAGATACAAAACATTTAGTGTAATTTACTAAACAAAAATAAAGTATGATACTTTAATGTAAAGTAAGGTTGGCAAGCCTGTTCTGAACCCTATTAGGGATTAACTTTCCATTAATTACTCTCTTTTTCACGTTTTGTAATCTGAGTCATATAACATCAGTTTGTTATAACTTTTTTTTAAAAAACTAATAAAAACCCACGACTTTCAATCAAATGAAACCACACTTTCAACTTCTTTGTATAATGACAAGGAAAAAGTCGATGTTCTTAACTTGATTTATTGATCTTCATTAAGATTCTTTTATAACATTTGAAAGTTAAACGAATCAACACGGTATTCAATATATAAACAAATATGCTTGTCCTGTCTTCACAAAATCTTATCGTTCATCATGTCTTATCGTCAATACGGTTCTTGTTTGTTCAACGTCAAGCTCTTAGAGTTTGAATAATTATTAATTTTAATTGCGATGGAGCTAACACTCCGGTGCCAATTCCCCATTTCATCTAGTTATCCATTATATATATATATTTTTAAAAATTCTTTCTTAATTGGAGTGTTAAATACCTCCCCCATTTACTTCTCCAGTTTACAAATTTTAATTTGTGGATAACTCTTGCGAAATTAAATCTTAACGACTATATTTTCAACCTCCGCCCTTCTCTCGCACAGTAAATCTTCAGACTTCTTGCTCTAAAACAAAAACCACTACAAACAGAAAGTCTTTTATTCAACATAGCTGTTCTCCTTTATTTTTATACAACATATTTTCTTATCACTTAAAACAATTGACCAAGTAACCATTTTTCTATCAAAAATTAAAACAAGTAAAAATCATAATTGCATATATTTTAGGGACAATTCCTTCCAACCCACAGCTATCGAGTCATGCTTACCCGTTTCACGATTTCTGACGAAATACTTGTCCCGTGCAATGCCTTTAAATTTCCTTTTTACCTCCTGCAATACCGCTCACTTTATCCAAGCTTGGGTATGAATATCTATTCCATTTCTATTTCCTTATTAACAAAGTTAACTGAATAAACATTAGAGTCACGCTGTAAATGCTTGAGAAACATTAGCACAGCCAAGTAGCGTCTGCATTCGGCTGTGTTGTGGTGCTTCAATGGATGCTTCCGGGGTCAAACACTGGTAAAAGACCACACGTTCTGCGAATTCACCCCGCTGCCAAATGACTTCCGGAATTCTTACATTTCAGCAGAAGATCCTGATTGGCCACTTGTTTTCCTGCTTAATCTGTGGTCGTTATGCCTAATTGGGCCGTACGTCCTTAGCGTTTCGTTAAATACCACCGAGCAATCGGCCATTGGTAGTGGCAGCCCCTTAACAAAGAATGTACCACAACCAAAGTCCCTGAGAAACAATCTCGTTATTAGTAGAAGCAGCAGCCCAGACGAAATATGAAAACAACTTACATTACTTCAATCTTGTCCATCATGCTTAGTTGTATATTATGTTATTGAGAGGACATGATAAGGCTCTTAAACTGGCCTTTCCAGGAACACTTTCAGCCAATAATCAGATGCTTAGTAACTAGGTAAAAAAATCTTTTGCGGTTCTCCAAGACAGCTTTCCCTAACCTGGAGTCCGTGAACAAAATAAAAAAATAATTAATAATTACTAAACCATAAATGGAGGCGTGTCAACACGCTAACGCTGGCCACAATATGTGAAATTTAGGATTAAAATTTATAAATCATAATATTAAATGGGGGAAGAATTTAACATTCCAATTATAAAAGAAAATTTAAAAAAAAATGTATATAAAAATAGGGGAGCAAATAGATGACAGGGCAATTGTCACCGGAGTGTTAGCTCCATCGCAATTAAATTAATAATAATAATACGCGTAGAACTATTAAATGACAGTTCTAGAATAGGCAATTTCCAATTATTATTATTACTATTAGTAAAGGCTCCATGGGCTCCATACCTCAGAATACACCAACCTCTCACAACACAAATTTTTAAATTTCAAATCTAAAATGAAATTCCGTAACTGGACACTATTTATTTATTCTCATTTTTTAAATTTCCTTCCATCCACTGTAAATTTCGAAATAAAATTTCCCCTGATTTTTTTTTTTTTTTTTCGCAGTATACAATTTTGAATCATCCCCATTATTCTCATCTCTGTCGAATATAATTTATTATTCAAAATAACGCGAATGCCTTTCTGAGTAACTAAGCCACAATGGATTGAATGCAATGTATTCTGCAAGCCAATTTTATATAGTTTATTTTTGAAACAGAAATGCTTTTGCATTGTAGGTAATTCTAGTATGCTTAAGATTTCATCTATGTGATTATTGCTGGGTGAAGTATTGAGTGCCTTTAATCTTGTGCTATTGCGTCCACTTGTAACAGCCTGAATCCTTTTACTTAGAAAAATCCTGTAATTGCAAAACACTGCCCGCCACGTTGTCTCAGTTGGTTTCGGCGACGTGATGGTGTCTGGCACTGACACGGGGTTAGTTGGGTCCAGTCCTGGCGGTGGACTTGGCCTACTGGGTAGCAGAGATGGTAGTTCACAATTCTCAATCTCCAGATTGCGTGCTAAAATCCTAGGTTAAGTCCCAAACCTCTTCTCAGTGGGTATGGAGTGAGGGCGTACGGCACTGTAAATGGCGATTCATGCGATGGATGGTAACGTTGAGCTCGTAGGCTCCTTTAAGTCGTTCGGAAGAGTAGGCATGAATTGGCTGGCATTTGATTTTACCTATTTTTACTTACAAATAACATTTAAAAGAGAATTTTTGGAAAAAATGCAATACACTCTGTTTTTTGTTATCGATTTAATAATGGACTATCTGAGTACACCCGCTCTACACAGTGCTAGTTCATTTATTTCTTTTTATTTCGGTTTTACCTACTTTTGCTTATATTTTCGACATTGTTATGTTTTGAAACATTTTTGTTGATTTAAACTCCTGACTTGCCAGACGTACTGTATTTTAGTTTTGTGTAACTGCTCTGATTTTTATTAAACTGTTTGGACTTCTTTCAAATTTCTGATCTCAATGTCGAGTGAAAGATTAATTGGAGCTAAAATCAGTTGCGCTCGTTGACTACTTTCCCCCGCAGTAACATTTGTCAATAATGTAAGTTAATAATTACAAGCTACATAGCATGGATGTATTATTCTTATTTATGAAAAATTCATTTTTATATATATATTTTTTAATTTATTTAATTTAATTTAATTGCAATTGAGCACAGGCTCCGGTGGCAATTTCCCTACACCCCATCTTCCCCCTATCCTGTAGCCACTTACATTTGCCCTCTACACATTTTATCTTTAAATTCTTTCAACGTTTTCGGTAAATATTCTGAATTAAAAAAAATTACCACCTTATAAAGCTCATGTTATTTCCGTCTGTCTCTTATGAACACACAGTGTTGAATGCGTGAGGGAATTATTTGTAAGAGTTTGAACCAAATGCTTGTATCGATAATTTTCTTTAAGTAGGTAAGCTGTTTGTCCTTGTTTGACGTATAGCATGGAGGAAGGAAATATATATTTCCTTCCTCCATGACGTATAGCAGTTAAATAGCTGGAGGAGAAGTCAGAGATCGTGTAGTCAGAGATCCTATTGTCTCTGTCGTATAGCGTTGTTGAACAAACCTGAATTTAATTAAATTTAATTGCAATGGAGCACAGGCTCCGGTGGCAATTTTCCTACACCCCCATCTTCCCCCTATCCTGTAGCCACTTACATTTGCCTTCTACAAATTTTATCTTTAAATTCTTTCAACGTTTTCGGTAAATTATTCATAATTTCTCTTGGTAACTCATTCCAATCCCTGACTCCCTTACCTAAAAAAGATAATCTTCCCACACCCTTGTGCCTGGGACTGCATTTTTTTATAAAAACTACTATGACTAATATTAAAGGTGATAAAAGCCAAGAATAAGGACATTAATATGTTTCTGTCAATGTATGAAGTATATATTGGTTACAAATTATTAAAAGTACAGAAAATGTGAATAGTATTGTTAATCATGTAAATGAATGTTTTAATACGAGGAGCAGAAGTATCTAACTTGATACTAATGAAAAGTGAAGTACCAATCGAAACAATATTAAGCTGTAGTTTATAAATTAGATTGATTTTCTAGTTTTTATTTTATGTCTTAAAAACAATATATTTTTATATGGTGTTCTTCACTTGGTAGAAGGTCTTGCGTTCAACTACAAGAGCCTAATTGTTAATTGTGTAAAAGGAATGTGACATTATAAACGTCATTGACTTATGCAGGCTGAAAAATTGGTTACAATACACATCAAAAATTACGAATCAGAAATCCGGCGATTATATTGATAGCTGACTGAAGAAGTGCCAATTCTTGATAGTATCGAATGAAACCAAGATGAAGTAAACGTGGAACATTCGCAGATGGCGACACAGTAGAAATTACATCCGGCTGGAGTAGCTACCTTAGTTATATGACATTCATAAAAGAAAAGTAAACTAAAAATAAATACCAAGGTTCTTGCAGTTTTTAGTACACAACGCAATGTTAGTTTTTACTCCTGATCGAGGAATTACTTTCCTCCGCATGACGTAATGATTTCAGGAATATCACACCAATGAAAGAAACATAAATTAAATAGTTGAATTCTCGTGCCTCATTCTGTTCTACGGAATGTCGATTGAGATTCTCGTGCTTGCTGCAGAGATCGCAGAACTACTTTCGTCCGCAAGACGTAATGACGTAAGCAACATGGCGCTCATCAAAACAATGTGAATTAAGTAGTTGAATTCACGTTCCTGTGCCGTACCGCGGAATGTCAATTGAGATTCTGGACGAGTCTGCACAGGTCGCGGAACTACTTTCATCCGCAAGACGTAATGACGTCAGGAACATGGCGCTCATTAAAACCACGTTAATTAAACATGTATATTTTCGTGCTTCATGCTGTACCACGAAATGTGAAATGTCATTTTCTTCCAGACTGCTTTGTAGCGTAACTTCAACTAATATTCTGCTAATATTTGTGGATGAAAATACCGTCTCTTACCAACTGTTATTTTTATTCTTATACTCTCAGACGCGTTTCACCCTTGAGGGGCATCGTCAGTGAGAATTTTGATTCAAACTGTTACATGTTTCTCAGGAAACAACTATAATTTCACTTTTCTTATAGAACACAACCTCATGCTATCGTTCTGTATTTCTCAACGTCACTATTTAGCCGTTTTTAAATGGTTAAACTTCTTAGTTTTGTTTTACTAACACACAACTGGTAGCCATATTGTTTGTGTAAATAAAATGAGTGACCATTTGAAAAGAGAGAAATAGTGACGTTGAGCAATGTAAAACGGCAGCATGTGGTTGAGTTCTGTAAAAAAGTGCAACCAGAGCTATTTCCTTAACAACATATGATTGTTTATAGCAAAAGTCCCACTGATGGTGTCCCATTCCACAGGGGCGAAACGCATCTGCTCGCATAGGAATAAAAATAACAGTTATTTAGAGATGGTATTTTAATTTACAAATCGTTAACAAACAACCAACGAGGGTGGTGGGTGAACGGTTAACGTTCTGGCCTCGCATTCGGGAGGACGCAGGTTCGAATCCCCGTCCGGGCATCCAGATTTGGATTTTCCATGGTTTTCCCAAATCACCAGGCGAATGCCGGGATGTTTCCTTCAAAAAGGCCATGCCGAATTCCTTCCCGTTCCTTGTTCCCAGTCCCATCCCGCCTCTATTGACCTTATCCGTCGACAAGGTGTAAAGCGGTTAAAAAAAAAAAATTGATCCGCTATTACTGTTGCTTGAAAATAAAAAAATAAAACCTGCACACCACGCTCATGGATACAGACAATCAGCCTAACGTGGTATCTGAGGGTAAAGTTCGAGCCTAGCATTCGAATCCCCAACCGGCAGCCCAGCTTTCGTTTTTCCATAGTTTCCAAGTGAATGTCAGGATGGTTTCTCCAAAGTGCCATGGTGGAATTCATTGTCTCCAATCCTTTCACGTCTAAAATGACCTTGACATCGACAAGGCGTAAACCCCGAAGCAAAGATAAGTTACCAATGTAAGTGACCTGTTTGACATAGGTCTCAATGCTAATCGTAGAAAGACCAAAAATAGAACAACAATATTTACATCACACTGATGTTTCCCGTAGTTTGCTACTGAATGCTCCAAGACCGTTTTCGATAACCCCGACCTTGAAGTATGAGCCTTGTACTGCTTATCAGTTATATAACCAGTGCGTTGACGCACACCATATAGGGCAAGACCTTGATGACACGTCACGGTAATTGTCATGCATACTGAGCAAACCTAACGTGAGCATTTATCTTTTTCTTCAGATCGGCACGCCTGAGGAATTTTATTCCTTAGGAATTTCATAAAATTTTATTTCCGTATTTTACTACTTTTCATTGAAAAATGAAGAACACTTATAATAAATAAAATATACCGGGTGTTTAAAAAATGACCGGTACATTTGAAAAATCAATAAAAACGAAACGGGCAGCGATAGAAATACACCGTTTGTTGCAATATGCCTGGGACAACAGCAAATTTTCAGGCAGACAAACTTTCGAAATTAATTACAATTTTCAACAACAGATGGCGCTGCAGGCGATTTGAAAGATATAGAAGTAAACGCAGTCTGTGAGTTCGCCATTCTGTAAGTCGTCTTTCTGCTGTAAGCGTGTGCTGTTCACAGATTACAAGTTTACTGTGAAAAAATTGTGGAAAATATAGTACTTTAGATTTTTCCAGACTGCAGCGCCATCTGTTGTTGCAAATTGTCACTAATTTCGAAAGTTTGTCTGCCTGAAAATTTACTGTTGTCCCAAGCATATTGCAACAAACGGTGTATTTCTATGGCTGTCCGTTTAGTTTTAATTGATTTTTCAAATTTACCGGTCATTTTTGAAACACCCGGTATTACATGTTGACTAAGGTACTTAGCCTTAGTGTCAGACATCTAACGTCTAATGTTTAACTAGGCAGTTGTTTTTTATTTATCGGCGAAAAAAAAAAAACAGTTTAAAAATTTCTGGACTAGTTTTCAAAAATGAAACGATCTCATTACAAGATTTGTTGATTTTAGTCTTGGAAATCAAAATGGCTTTCAATACTGCGACACGTAACTTTGTTGTGTCACGTGTCCATATTTTATTTATTAGAGAAAATCTCTTTCGACAGGTGCGTTACTTCCGGGCAGACACACAACGTACTCAACAGTTACAGTTCGCACGGTTGAGGATGTTATCATAGAAGTGTTAAAATAATTCAACCTGTCTTCAGCAGCAACATTTCGGCGTCCCAGTTAGTGATTTCTTGATCTGTGACGTAGTTGGAAATAAGCGGCTGCTGTTAATAAATCTTTTTGACTCGACCGCCGCGCGTCAAAAAGCGCATAGATATACCTAATTTTCTTTTTGTTTGTGAAAGCAGGACATTTTCACTGTCTCTGGGGACGTATGGTCACGTTAAGCATACCCAGTAACGTCAGGGTTCTATTTTTTTCATTCTAGTGAGACACTTCCTACTGTCTCGGAAAATATGCCAAATTTAGTTTATATTTTCAGTTTATATAAATTAGAGTACTGCGCTCTAGAAAATTAATATTTTTTTAAACTGCTTTACGTCTCTCAACAGCGAGGTCTTTAGAGACGGGAAAAGATGGGGGCAAGGAATGGGATGGAATTCGGCCATGGCCTTTTTAAGGAAGCATCCCGGCATTTGCCTGGAGTGATTTGGGAAACCATGGAAAACCCAAATCTGGATACCCGGGCGGGGATTCGAAACGCCGTCCTCCCGAATGCGAGGCCAGAACGCTATCCGTTACACCACCGCGCTCGGTTTGTGTGGTCGTAAAGATCTGGTAACTGAGTTTTTAGTGGCAATACAATCCTCCACTATCGTAGCCGCGTTAACCTGACCCAGTAATTATACCAGGCATAGCTGGGCACAGTTAATCAAAAAGTTAACCTCGCTAATCGTTAATTCGCTACCTAAAAAGTTAAGGTTTTGCAAATTTATCGCAATTTACCGTTATCCGTTAAAAGTTAACCATCAACAATACGTTTACCCAAACTTAATGGGAATAGAGTTCTCACTGGGGTTCGGCGTTTTAATCAGCTTCTCAAACGTATTGGATGCCACAACATATAGTGTAATCATGTTGGCAACGAAAAAGTTTACAATGCATTGATCCACACTAGCTTGAGATACGCCGCTGTCAGTGCTTACGATGCCAAAAGATTCACTAATGCTTTGCTGTCGTAACCTTTTATTAGCAGATGGGGACAGACAAAAATACTTTTGCTACTATCTTCACCATAAACCACAGCATTTGTAGAAGGCTTTGAATAGTTTTTCCTTATCCTACGAGTTGACTCAGCTTTTAGTTTTTTCTTAAAACTGTAAACATTTGGATCTATGCATCCTCTTCATGTGTTGTTTAAGTTTATATTAAGGCTGGAAACGCGTGTCTCGACTGTAGAAAGTTTAGGTAAACACATTTTGAATTCATAAATCAATTGTTCTACCAATTTTGATTTAAAAACAATATAATTGCATAAATTTGGACAAGAATTTTTAATCTTCTCATTGCTATATTTCCATCGTTTCTGATTTCGCTAAAAGTTTCTAGATTCTCAGTTCCATGATTCAATCACGTAACGAATATCAATTTAATTTACTTCACTAACAAACTCCAAACCAACACAAACTAAAAAGTCCTCGTAGTAAAAAGTTAAGTCTTAAAAATATCAAAATCAATCACTGATCGAATTTGAAACGTGTAGTGAACGCCGGTTTGTAGACGTTAAATACAAACCCTTGTAACAGCCCTCAAACCATAAAAGTAAATGTAATGGTATTTTATGAAGCACTTGCAGTAAGCTAGAGTTTGGTTGAATATGATCAGGTATGTTTGTTTTGCAATTTCCTGTACATCAGTGTATATAGACTTTGTTTTATGAAAATAAATTATTTAAAGGCCATTTAAATGTTTAAGAACAGAATTGTGCAAGAGAATTGTTTAAATGTTCGTAATTCCAAGTGTTAATGCAAGTTACGATGTCTAAAGGACAATTTGCTATAGTTTAAAATGATTTATGTGAACAATTTTGTGTTTAAGTATCTTTAATTTCCATTTCTGACCATTTTGTATTGATTGTAAATGATTTGGTATTAATTCTAATTGCTTTTAATATGTTTAAATTGTTTAAGTATTCGAGAAATTTCTGTCGGAATCTTTTGAAGTGTTCTAGAAATTTCGATAGAGCTTATATGAAGCGGTCGTCCAAGACAGAGAGTAAGTAAGGGGTGTTGGATGCAAACTCCGGATTGTATCTATGCATGTAAACACTTTCGTTCACGTCGAGTTTCTTTGAGAATAAAAACAAGTCTAAACTGAAATGCATGGTGGACAAATTAATTATCGTATTAATTAAACCACGAACAATCTTATACCCTCCACGACTCTAGCGCTCCTGCCCGCACCCACCCCATGTCTAGCACAGCAGTTACATATGCATCACACTCGCACTCCCACTTCGCATTATCTAATTCGTTCGCTATTCGACTTGTCGAACGTACCAGCGTGCAGTGGCGCGCAATTCAAACAAACGAAATGACGTCAACAACCAATGTAACGAACTGAAGTTAACGGAAATTCGACTTAACAAAATTTAAGAAGAACTTAATGATTTTTAGGTTAACTTAAAATTTAAATTTTTGCAATTTTGCTAACTTCGTTAATTAACGATTCACGGGTCAAAGGTTTTCTGCCCACTTGAGCTACCAGGTATAGAAGACCAACAGTTTAACGTGGAATCCGAACCACGGAAGCGTTTTGGCGTACTTCACATTACACAGTAAGCTAAGAGATTACAAATCATAAGTGTTAACCAATATATGAACAGCTACAGTACCGGATTAACTACGTAGCAGGAGGTAGCAAATACTACGGGCCTCGCGCCTTCTAGGGAGCCTCGCGCCTCTTAGGGGGGGCGCACCTAGGCTAGATGGGCGAACTGCTTATTATTTTTTTTAGCTCTACAATGTTCCCCTCGTGCAAAAATCAAGGGCCTCTTCTTCACATTTGCTACGGGCCCCGCGCTGTCTTAATCCGGCCCTGAACAGCTACAAGTATCAAGCGAAGTCCCGCAAGGCTCTGTGCCTGGCCCGTTTCTTTTTATCGTCTACGTAATTTATCATTTCTGCTTTACACCTGATAAATGAGCGCTGTACGCGACCCTTATGTATTCCCTCATTTTTCCTTCTACCACACCATAATAATATCCGAACCCTTTATCTCCGAAATTTGTGTTTGTGCAATAATTTATTTCTTGCTGATCTTAATACGATAACACAAAATCTTGGAAAATATGGCTTTTGAAAATAATTATATGGGGCTGAGTGGGGTCTGAATAATAGATTTCCTTCAGATAATTTTCAGGGGTATCGAATGAAATTTCGCAGCCAACAGACTCCCAGAATGATTGGATTTTCCTTTGTCATCCCACGACTTGTGGAACCGTTCGGCGTAAAACAGTTACGATGCTATTCCACACTTTATTGAATGGGGTAGATAGCCTTGTAAAGTTTACAGTAAAAATGTAGAAATTATTCTAGAGTTTATGGCTTTAGCAAAGGAAGTAAATGATTAGTCTTAGTAAATCTGACACTTCTGTTTTCACAAAAAAATTAATTGATGGAGAATTTTATGAATCGAGTCATAGATAGTTGTGAAAATACTTCTTTTGAAAATTTTCAATTTTTTTTACTTCAAACAATTTTTTCTACGTTTTTTTAAAGTTTCTTTTTGTGTGTGTTTAATTTGTATAAACAATGTGAAAGACAATTTCGCAAAACGTATTATGAACTCCATTTAAACATCACTTATGATTAATTTTTCTATAAAAGAAGTTTTTCCACAATTTTTTTTGTGAATTCAGTTCAATGTAATTATAATCTGTGTTCGGAGTAAATGGCAATTGGTAATGTTCAGGTACATATTCAAATATTATTCTACCTTTTTTACACTCAGTTCAGATAATGTACTCCAAAGAAACACTTAAATCAGAATAATTTAAACTGTCTTATGTACTGCAAATTCTCAGGGCATAAACGCCTTATTTAGTTATTGTAGCTGGTGAAGTAAAACAAAGAAAAATCCTAAACAGTTAGACCAAAACACTTTAATAAACAGTTAGATATATAAACGCAAGACATATTAAAGTTGTCAGGAAAAAATGTTGAAGAAAATGTTTAAGAAAATGTTTTTCTATCATAGCAGAATATGAGGAAGATGATTTGGCTGACGTAATTATTTAAAAAAAAGTTTATTGCAGTTTTTAACATATTAATAACAATAACTATTCTTTCACCTGATGATGGTGACATTGAAAGTAATTGCCGAAATATCCTTAACTCGGCTAGTTACCCGAGAGAATTTCATAAATTCTCAACGCCGAGAGGAACTGCGTTCTTATGTATAAATATTCCTTATTCTAATATGCAGTACCAGTGATATATTTGCCCATAAACTAAAACCTTAAACTCAAGAGACTACACGAAAGCATCAGCATGCCATAGCGTCACATGACGGTAGTTGTGAAAACTGGTAACTAAGTTGGTTTCTTCTTTTATCATATTTTTATCGTCTCTACTCCTCTTTAATAATACTGAGACTGTGGACAAAGTATAAAGGAAATCAGGCATGACATTTATGAAGAAAAATTTTCTGCAAATATGCGTTGGATGATTTCTGAAACCAACAAATAAACAAACAAATAAACAAACAAAAAAACGGGATATGATTGGACGGACTCCCTAATGCCAAGCTCGACCGGTATCGATCTTAACCTAAGTTCTGTGGTAAAATTATGTGTTAACAGCGATTTCACTTTTCCAAAGTGGTTTCTTAAAAAATACACATCTTAGCTGCGCGGGAACCTCATTTTAATTATTATTCATCCATGATTGTGTCTGATATTTGGCTGCTAGAAGGAATCGTGGGTTGTACTGTAGTAAGTGTGCTATTGATTTTGTGTACACATTGATCGTGATACAGAATAATTCAAAGAGTACAACTACGAAACGGTGACTGACAGTTCAAGTCGACTGTGTAAGCACTGTTGTTATCTCTGACAACAGAGAAATTTATTGCAGGACAACATTGCAGCCAACCTCTTAGCACAAAACATACTGTGTACACGGCGTTATTCCAACAGACCTGCAATTACCATGAGTCGATTTAACTTATCCATGTTTATTAAGATTCGTATCGGGTTCTGCTGCATTATTTATCATCTATTTTAACACGAAAGAGCCAATAATAAATGAAAGAGTTCGTCACGAATGTACACCAATCGGGAGAAATCTTATTAATCAGTAGAACGCTGAGCAACAAATATTCCATTTAAAATAGCGATGCATTTTGAATGACATTACAAACTGTTTAGTTATCAGGCCATCTATATGCACTACCTGATTGAATACCAACCTAATCGTAACATTATTCGAATTTCATCAAGTAAATGAAATGTTTTTGTACAGTGTGGAGAAAGGAAACGTAACTGCAAGAGATGGAGATGAAAATAAACATCCTGATTATATAAAATGTTGTGAAGGCAAAATAAAATTTTCTATGCTCCTCTCCTTAACCACAGTCACTATGCCAAGAGATTGTTTATTTATTGACAGTAAAAAAAATTGCAGTAAATAATTCCGGTGATCTCTTAATAAAGCAGCAATTGGTTTCTGTGCACAGCTTTCACATATATATCGATACAGTCTAAACAATTCAAAGAAACGCGATGTTAGTCAGCTTTATCCTTAATTGTGTTCTCATATATCCTGATATCTTACTAAACATTTTGCATCATTTCTTAGCAGTCCACTTTTAATTAAGTAATACAAAGGCTATAAACCGTAATTATTTATAAACGATGTTCTTACCTCATCAGCTCCGGTTATTTATGAAACGGTTGTTGTTGATGTGCAGCAGTCAGAGAATTTGATCTACTCTAATTTTGTTTGCTGAAAATTCAGACAAGCTTATAATTCATTTATTATGTTATTTTAGGTCTAGTGACCACACAATTGGGCAGTTGCCCCTTCGAAAGATGAAATTAGATGCGAGACACCATCATCCAGTTTCAAAAATTGTCAGAGAACTAAAATATTATTAATTAATTTTATTATTTTGGAGCATATTCCCTAGTGGCAATTTTCTGCACATCTATTTTTATGTTGTTTTTTTTTTTTAATTTTATTTCTTTTATCTTAAATTATTTGAGTTCAATTTCCCCACCCACATACTTTTCCCTTAACGAATTTTGAGTTTTGGTAAATTGTTTAGCCCTTTCTTTGGTCGTTCAATACAATCCCTTGCAGACAAAAAAAAAAATTGTTCACTCCCTTACACCTTAAAGCGAGTACCAGCTTGTGGTAATGGTCCTCTTTTCATTTCCATGAACTATTACTAATTCTTCCACCCATATCTTTCGACACTTCATCACTACGATTCGGATCTTTATAAACAAAACAAAAAATGGAGAAATATGCATTCAAATACGACCTTAAAAAGGGTAAATATGACCTAAAAATGATAAAATTTGACCAAACATTTAAATTTACACCAAAACATTGGGAAATCAAATTTTAAATCGCTTTATCAGTTTTATTTCACACTAGCAGTTACCCGCGACTTCGTCCGCGTTGAAAAGTGTTGTAATAAAGATTTTCTTGAGAGGTTTGGTTGCTCAGTGCTTAGGGCGACCAACTGGAGATGGATACGTCCCCAGCTTGAATCCCAGGCTCGGTGAGGATTTTCAAAGGTCCTTAGCTCGACCTTCACATCGGGCATAGGTTGTGTGACGTGAATTACGCCACAATGCTAACTTGTTTCTGATTCCGTGTTGGACTGTGGGTCCTCTATGTCCGGTAGGATTACTGGGTTACGTTAAGAGGCTACGAAAGGGACTGATTGCGGAGACGTAAAGAAGTCTTGTTACCAGGTCAATACGACCATACAATTTATTTTAGAGCTATTTTTATTAGTAATAGTAGTAATAAATGTTGTAATAAAATAAAAAAATCTATTTATCTTCCACAACTACTTCTCTGAATTTTTTAAACAGTAAAAATATTCTATTTGTAAAGAGTATTTTCAGTTTAATATATCCGTAGGCCTATATACAATATTGAGGATTTGTCTCCTAGGTTTTGGCTATTTTCATAGCCCTAGTTTTCTTACATTGCTTTGAATGATTTGAATTTCGTTTATCCAACATCTCTTAAAATTACTAATTTCATCTCGCGAATAAAAATGAATATAGTTTTAATTAATGGAAGCTCAAAACGTCAAAATATTAGCAATACATTGATGGAATCCACTAAATATCAACAACTACAAAATACTAACATCCAAACAGCAAATAAATACTTAAGTGGCCCAAGAACGCTCATTTCCATTAGTAAAATTGCGATACTAAAAATGAATATTTTGATTTGCATTGAATAACTGAAAACAAATCTTTAAAAAAGGAGAACTTAATTTGCTCTCTGAATATTGATTATTTTTTTTGAGGATATATTGGTTCCATCAACAGAAATCTACATTTTATAGTACTAAGTATAGTAGGAATTGATTCTTTTATTCATAATAATCAGTGGTATTACGGTAATGGTTTCTCTATCTCTGGAAACAACTGAATTGCCTATAGACCATTTTACTATAGTTCATTCGTTTCGATCCATTAATTCTGCGCTAAAATATAAATTTCAATATTAAAGTAGTAATAGATTGTTTCTTCATATTTGGTTTCTAATTCTGCAAACATAATTTAATGACTACCGGCGCCGCTTGTCCGCCATTCCACTATCTGAATGAAACATTGATAAATTTAAAAAATTTACTTCGGGCAACGCCGCATGGTTATGCTAAATCGTCGAAGCTTACTATAGATCTTTTGATACAATATCGGTACAAAGCGATACATGATGTCACTAAAATGGCGCTCGTGAAAGAAGCTTAATAACTAATAACGTTTCAGTTCTCATTCTGCCCAGGCTGCGTTTTAAAACTACTGCTAGAAAATCAAAGCTTCTATCACTCGCTCATTAATACTTCACTAATTGTATGTTAGTGACGTCATGAATAGCGAAATACACTTGACTTATTATTAACGCATTAAATTAAATACTGAATACGTCTAAAACTACATTCAGCCGCATGAACTATGTCGTCAGCTTCATGACAGTTATTGAGGTAACGTAATTAAAAAATTTATACTAAAATGGTTTTAACTTACAGTGTACAACGGAAAGTCCACAATTCTCTACGATCGTTAATATTGCTGGTCAAATGTACATCGCGAAAAAGTGACTCTTATTGCTCGTGATTTAGTAAGGTGTATAATGAAATTAATTGTGATAGTAATTTATGATATAATAATTAGGAATTTTGATATAGAAAATTCTGTTACTACTCGAAATGTAGTTCCAGAGCATTTAATGTGTTGAGATGTGTTCGTATCGTTTGATTTTGTAGCGGCAGTATTAGCAGAAATAGTGGTTTGGTTGAAATGCTGCCTGGACCAGAATGTTTTTTGTTACAGCAGATGGCAGAAGGAATTTAGTTATTATTAGTAATAAGTAAGCAACTTTCATATGTTCCGTGCAAATGAGGTGTATTGTGTTGTAAACGACTTTCAGTGTTACTTCATGAAACCATAAGTTTATACATTAACCCATTGAATAAATTCGTTTTAAGTGTAGCATTCGATAGATATTTGCAGAATATTGAACAGTAAATAAAAAGCAGTACTATTCGTACAAAAATTCTGAACAAAAAATAAAAAGGGTTAGTTAAGTTTTAAATTTCGGCAAAAATAATTTGTAATACAAAGACTGTTTAGTAACAAAAAAGAAACAGGAAATAACTTAAACCGAGATAGAATGGAATACTTTACATTTTTATAAATACGACAATTGGGGCACGACCATTTTGCACTTTTAGTGAACCGACTTTCGTGCTGGTATACTCATAGCATTTTACTTTTTGTTCCAAGCTTTGATTTTTTATATTTATTATAACGCATATATAATGAACGAAATTATGGTGTAATATTTGATATGTCATACTATTTTATGTACGCAAATGGAAACATCTCTTTGCGAACTTGATAACAGTACCTACCTTTCTTTTTTTATATTTAAGGTTAAGTACAGATTTGTATTTCCTGCTTCCAAACTATTATTTGTCAAGTGCGTCAGTTTTATGGCTTTTAAACTAAACACAAACTTGCATATGGTAAACAGGTTTTTGCTTTTATTTCTGAAAAGTAGTGTTTGGGATTTACGTAAAAAGCAAAGAGTAAACGTGGCACGGCTATCTACGAAGTTGGAAACTCTTTGTTGGTTCCGAATAGATATTAACGGCAATTTCTAAAAGAACTATGTGTTTTTGCGGGATAAATTCTATCCTATGTCACTTCGCACGCAATTAACTGACTTCATGCCAAATTTCATTTAAATATGTTGAGTTATTAAGGCGTGATTGATTGCCGACGTACATTCAAACACACATCTGAACTTTCTCATTTTCACAATTATAGATATATAGATAATTGGCAGAAAATAACTCTTTCGTTTGTACTAAAATAATCCTCTCTAAATTACTTTTGGTAATTCAGTAACTTCTGAAAATTTTGT
Source organism: Vandiemenella viatica (assembly GCA_031002005.1). Classification (NCBI taxonomy): domain Eukaryota; kingdom Metazoa; phylum Arthropoda; class Insecta; order Orthoptera; family Morabidae; genus Vandiemenella; species Vandiemenella viatica. The sequence goes on from CM061919.1 coordinate 257,574,472, forward strand.
TTTCGGAATGGCGGTACTGACTGATCCATTGCATTTTTAACGATGACTTAGTATTATATTTTAAAGTATTGGCGACAGTGAGACATTGCTTCGACACAGGCATGCTGCTGCTGCAAAATGACAGGCAGAACATTAACGTCTAGAAAGTGAAAATAATGTATAACGTTAATTCTTGACTGGTAAATTCTGACCAATTCCGTGGCAATTACTTTGTTTTTTCCTCCATCATATAATAGGAGCACAGTTCTGCGAATAATCTATTTATTAATACGCTAAGTGAAAACTTCGGATCCCGTTTTAAGAATATTGCGTGCGTGGAGAAGTGTTAGATTTGGCATAGTTGTTTATATGGAGAAGAAGTGCAGAAAGCTAAAATCTATGTATAAATTGTGTTACAAATTCATTAAATTAAATAAAATAAAACATTCGTTGTTTACATTCAATTGTTTTTTAAGTAGCAACGACACTTAACTATTCTGCCAATGTCTGTGGTCATAAGAAAAAAAAATATAACAGGCATAGTTAATACATATTACATATACATTATTAAATAAAAAATAAATTCGCGAATGTGTGTGTGCGTGATATTGGAACGGAGCCAACTCTGACACATATTCTCAGCATTGAGATACTCTGTGGTCTTCGTGAAAGAAAAGAGTCGTATAAAGTAGATATAAATCTTTGAAGTTATAAAAGGAACATTTCTAAGAGGAATGTAGCGATTCTGCTAGATACTATATGGTCTTTCTATTATTTAAAAGGTTAAACTTTGGTTAACGGTCTTTTGACTTTTCAATTTCAGTCATTTCATGAAGCAATATTTTTTTTTCATTCAGATATTTGAACCTACTTACATTATGCCTCGATGTAAAACATTGACAGATCGGAGAGAGAGAGAGAAGAGAGAAAAGAAGGAATACCTATTTGCGTGAAATTCAAAATCATAATAGACCAAATTTAAATAGTGAGCACATAAAATGATGAAATTATTTTGATGGATGCATTTAAATGCGCACTAATTGTCACTCCAAGAAATTTTGATAGTTTCGAATTTACAATGCAGGTTTTTCAATACAAAACATTTCGTATCAGAAGTCAGTTCAGATGAAAGAACTGCATTCACTTCATGTTGTCATAAGGGTAAATCAGTTTTACCGGCCTTAAGTCAAAATGAATATTTTAAATCATTGTATGGTAGACTAAATTCAAATGAACCATCGGTAAATAGAAAGTAAAAAATTATTTTGAAAAATTCATAAATGCATTTCATCATTTGAAATGATTAGTTCAGAAGCTAAGATTTAGGATACAGTCTCATGTGGAGTGTATCATTTTAATTTTATAGGTATTGCAAGGAATTAAGGAAAACAACCCGAGCAAATGACGTATTGCTATACGCTCGCAGAAAACGACGTCAATGTTTGCAGTATATAATATATCTATGCAAACGCAATAGAACAAATTCAAATAATAATTATTACTCTTTCACATAACTTAATGAATTACGGTCGGGAATTTCGACCCCTGGGCGATCACTAGTTATCTTAATTTCTATAACTATAATCATCTATAACTATAACCATCTATAACTTCTAGTGGATTCCCGGTATTATTAAAAATTACCAGATTTTTCCTCAAAACATGACCATATATACTATCGAAATATGACAAAAATTAGGAAAATGGCCTGAATATGCATTTATATGCTTATAAAATACATTTAAATACAATCAGAAACGTTCAAACAGTGTTTAATTCAGCATTACAGCTCAAAAGGAAGGAAGGAAAAAAATATGACTTGTCCTAAAGATCCGAACCGTAACACTTATACGGAAACAGCGAATAAAAGAAGGCACTGCCAAGCCGGCAAGTACTTCTGACAAGAATCCCTTAACCTAAGGGCTAAGGGAGGAAGATAGAGTCTACTCATCACCTACATTTGCCTCGTGCATTCCCAGCACTCTCTTCACTCCTCCCCTGTCTTCCAATGAAACCCAATCCAACTCCTTCTTCGTATCAGTTACTGATTTTATTCTGCTGTACAAAATCACTCCAGGCAAATGCCGGGATGCTTCCTTCAAAAGGCCATGGCTGAATTCGTTCCCATTCCTTGCCCCCCCCCCTTTTCCATCCTTTCCCGTCTCTAAACACCTCGCTGTTAGAGAGACGTTAAGCAGATAAAAAAAATATTTTGCTGTAGTATCCACAAACAAATCTAGCTGCCGTTCTTAGCACCCCATCTAAACTCCTGTACCTGACACCTAAAGTGCGGTACTTATGGTGCACCAACATATTCAAGCAACGGCCTGAACAAAGTCTTGTAATCGAGTTACCTCAGTTCTCTGCTACGAACTCTTCGCCCTTCTCATGGAGCTAATAAATCACCTGACTTCAAAAGAAGACATGTCTACTCCCTTGAGGCAGCCTTAACTGCAGCACATAAAACGAGGCGTACTACTTCTGAGGAAGAAGGCCGCGGCGGCAACCGTCTAGAGAAGAAACCATCGACAGCCAAGCGTGAAGTCAAACCGTCAGAGAAGAAGTGCCCAATAGAAATGAGGTAGGAGTAAATGTCTACCGACAAACACTCCGCCAAACTCTGCTCAATGGAGCAGATTCTTGGCTGTGGCTGCTGCTTGACTCGGTCATTAGGTAGTCGTGGTCGGCCTCAGTGTTGTCCATGGTGGGAGGCAATGCTGGAAATTGCATATTCACAGCGCGCTCTCGATACTGTAGATCGAGGAACGTTGAATTCACGAACAAATTCCCAAATGGAATGTTCCATGCGTCTTGAACCATAATCAAGGTTAATTATGATTATAGGGTGGGGTCGGAATTGCTTGTTGAAAGCCTGAAGTGTAAATATCTTGGCATAATAAAGTCAACTGAGGAGAGAACATTGGGCAGGTGGTAGGAAAAGAATACAAAATCCTTCATTACTGGAGACTGGGATGAGAGGATCAGCCAGAGAAGTTAGGGAGTTGGATTACAAAACTATGGTCAGACCATTGGTTGAATATGGTGGTGTAGGGGATCCACATTTTAGTTATCACATACAGGAGTTGGAGGATGTGCAAAGAAGAGTAGCTAGATTTGATTGTGTAAATTATCGCAGGACGCAATCAGTAACTGATATGATAAAGGAGCTGGGTTGGGAGCGATTAGAAGGAAGGAGGAGGATGAAGGGAGTGCTGGAAATGTACACGGCGTATGTTGGTGATGTGACTTGGAGGGACATTAGTAAAAGAATTGGGAATAATACATGGAACGGAAAAGGCGACCATGACCACAAGCTGGCGCTTGATTTCATGTATAAGGGAGTTGGAAAATTTTCTTTTATTTATAAGGATGTCTGGGATTTGAACAAATTACCAAGAGAAGTGATGATTAATTTAATAAAAACGCTTAAGGAATTAAAAATTTTAATTCGAAAAATAAATGGGGAGGAATTCAACACTCCAGTTATAAAGAAAATTTTTTTAAAAAGTAAAAAGGGGTAATTAGATGACTATGGGAAATGCCACCGTAGTATTAGGTCCATCAAAATTAAAATTAATAATAATAATATAATTCCGCGTTTAGGCCGGGCGCACATTGACGCGCAGTCGACGCAGCGCAGCGCAGCACAGTTTCTCTGTGTCTATGTTTTGGGGCGGAACAGCGCGTATTGAGACGCAGAGCAGGGCAGCGCAGTACTGCGCCACGCTGTGTTCACGACACAGAAACTGTACCACGCATCTCACTAGTGCCGGTTTACAATGTAACACTTCTTGCGTTATTTATAATCTTGCTTTACTTATAATCATTTTCAACTATGGAATAAGAAAAATTGATTAATCTGGTGCGTAACCAACCTGCGATTCACAATATCAGTCATAAAAAATACATAAAAATTAAATTTAAAAAACAGATTTGGACAATGAGCCCAACAAGTGGCGAGTAAATTCAGCATTTATTTATCATACAACTGTCTACTTACAATTTTCACTTTTCTTTTTTGAATTCATTTTTAATAAAACTTCGAAAAAGATTGATATATATAGGCTATTATCAAATTATTTGTTTTCTTATTATTTGTACTACATCATTCAATAGCGTCCCCGAGAAACACTTAATTTGTTGACACTGCTTTTTTAGTTTCAAGTGTTTATGTTCTGTTATATAGTTTTCTTAAAAATATTATATGAAATAAAAGAGAGAAACATTCTTATAAATGTCATGTACCGTCAAACGCTAAATAATTAAATAAATAACCACGAAAATACAGTGAGATTTTCTTCAGTTCTAATAGATATTTGAGATTTGTCGAGAAAATAACAGGTTACATTATGCCGTGAATCTCCGCTCGAGTCATCCGGAAATTATCTTTTGATAATTCTCTTGTCACTGCAAAAGCCAGATGAGAGTTTCTTCTTTTCATATACTCACTTTTGCATAGTTTTATCTAACTCAGCTTCTGTTAAAGTAATAACAATTTTCCAAGCTCGTCATCCCAATCTGATTCAGAAATAAAGAATGGAGTTTTTGCATCGACATGTTTTTGGTTACGCTTTATTGTCGGTTTTTCGCACAGCACAATGCTTTGTAAACTGCCTCACGAAACTGCGCTCTAATATGCGCGAGTAACTGCCAGTCTGTGGTGCCCTGCCCTGTTCTGCGTTGCCCCTACTGCGCCACGCAGCTCAATGTGCGCCCCGGGTTAGAGTCTGTTAATTCGCGCGACCATAATCAGAGACGACTCACGAGATCACAAATGAAAGCCGGGACTCTGCATTTCACATTTATACCTTTGTTCCGCGGTGTTACTGCTAACTGGATATTGGCATTTTTTCATCTCATGTCATTTGGCACTTTTTGTATCCAAAGTGGATACTATCACAGCTCTTCAGACCCAGCCCTCTTATGAAATTTTATTTTAAGAATTATTTATAGCAAAATGAGAGTTGATTAATTGTGGATTTGTCTATTTTTCGTGTGAATTTGTGTATATTCTTCATGTAAATGAACACTGTTTTATAGAGAGAAACAGTGTAAATGATACCGGGTGTTTCAAAAATGAGCGGTATATTTGGAAAATTAATAAAAACTAAACGGGCAGCGATAGAAATATACTGTTTGTTGCAAAATGCTTGAGACAACAGTAAATTTTTCGGCAGACAAACTTTCGAAATTAGTTACAATTATCAACAACAGATATAGAAGTAAATGCAGTCTGTGAATTCACCATTCTGTAAGTCTTCTTTCTGCTGTAAGTCTTTGCTTTTCGCAGATTACAAGTTTGCTGTGAAAAAATGGTGGAAAATATCGTACTTTAGATTTTTCCAGACTGCAGCGCCATCTGTTGTTGAAAATTGTAACTAATTTCGAAAGTTTGTCTGCCTGCAAATTTAATGTTGTCCCAAGCATAGTACAACAAAACAGTGTATTTCTATCGCTGCTCGTTTAGTTTTTATTGATTTTTCAAATATACCGGTCATTTTTGAAACACGCTGTATGTACTACGATCAGGGACAGTATTGTTTTTGTATTGATTTGATTCTTAAGGTATTTTTAATGCCCTCGAAACGTCTGTCGGCACTCTTTGTGGTCCCCAGGATGTTTCGCTGTAAACTATTTAAAACGTGTGGTAATAATGAGCAGAGTCAGTTGTAGCTTTTTTTTTTTAAGTTTTGGTACTCGTTATTTAGTCGTAAAACAATTTTACAGTCGATTGTTAGTTTAATCGCTGGAATATTTTGTAACAGTCCAACCTACTGCTATGGGATCTGTTTTCTACTGCACAAAGTGAATTATTTGTATACTTTAACATTTATTTACTCCTTTACCAAACAAAGTATTTTTAATCAACAAACAACCATTTTAAATACAAGAAATTGAAATCAACCAAAAACAGTATTATTATTTTGTTTTGTCCGGCCGCTCATTTAGGGATTAAAGTTTTCTTTCTAGTGACATGAGAGCTTCTTATCTGCCAAGCTTCCCTGTCCAGGATCGTGAACGGGTTATTAATTTAATCCCAGAAACAAATGCACTGTATTGAACCATAACACATTACCAGATGTCCGATGGCTTCACCAGCATGCCTCATATGATTTCCTAGTATATGAAAATATTGTCACACGCAATTCCGACTAACACATCTCTCCACGCGACTGGGTCGAAAATGAAGTGACAGGTGTCACTACAATTTGTGTAATCGTGCTTTAATATCTTTGGGCGAGAGTAGTTCCTTAACCGTGTAATGTTATTATGGAGTTCACGGAAAAATAAATATGAAATGTGATTCGTCGGTGTTGTCATTTCATGAAACTATTCAATCCATTCAAAGCAGTAGTCACTGAACCTTTGGGGGAATGTAAAAGCCCCTGGCGACTAACTACAGTAATCAGTGAACTGGAGGACGAAGCAATTAAATGTATTCATCATTAACTGATGACAGGACGAATCAGTTAGTTTGTGAGAAACGCTTATCAATAGACTTCTTCTTCTTCACAAAGAGTTTTAGTCATCGTTGGCGTGGACAAATTTGGAGCTTTGTTTTTCCGGCTACTTGCCCTTGCCGATGCCAAGCATTTTACAACTACTGCCAGGATACATTACATACTAATGGAGGAGGTGAAGTGTCGCCTTCTGTTTTGTAATTATGTTCTTTGTGTTATAAGTGTATGTTTTGTTTGTGTAATATGTGGTTTGTGCGATGGTGATTGGGGACGGTGCCGACATTCACCTGTTTGGCTGCGGAAAGCCGTCTAAAGCCACATTCCCACGGCGCGTGATGTGATAGTACGCGCCTTTCATCTTTTACCGACTGGCGGTGGGTCGAGACACGCCGTCCCTGCTAGCATATGCGGCAAAGATGAAAGGCGTCCACAACCACGGGTCTTGGGAACGCACCTTAAAAAGTACAGTCAGGACGGTTGGCACGTGGGTTCCTGGATTCGTGCCCTATCCCATTATACCTCTCTGTCCATTGGGCGGCGCCTAACTCTGACGGGTTGGGAAGAAATGTATACTCGTAACCAAGCTGCATACGATGGCGTCAAAGTAACACAGCGAAACATTTTCTTTCCGCAACACAAAAATTAAGAAATAGCATTTAGGCATAGGCTACCTAGACTCAGTGCTGCCATTTCTACGGATTTATCCGTTAATCTACGGATTTTTATGAAAAGTTAGGAATTTCGGATTTTTTTCAGATATCTACGAATTTTTGACACTTTTTTATCATTTGTTGATTTTCCCATATATTGGTGTTTTGTTAAACATTGAGCGTGTAGTGTAAATGCATTACAGAATCATCAACAACTGTGAATCGTTTCCTTGCAACCGCTCGTGTGAACCAACGATTGAAATAAAGCTCATATTTTGTTTGGTTACAATTTTTACAGATCTTAAAAGACCGTAACACATAACTATCGGCGCACTCTTTATGCACGGTGAAACGCTCGTTGGAACGACTTACAAAGTAGTGGCTTTCGAGAATGCTTTACCGATATTCGAGAATCAAAGGGCTCGCGTTTTTAACATTTTCTGTAACAGAAGATATGCTGAATGTAATGTCAACAAAGAAACTGTATGGTCACTAGGGAAAAATAAAAAAACTAGTTGGCATAGCAGCTGCAGTTATTAAAGTGTCGATGTATACAGGGCCGTATACAGACCGGTTTTTTCGGGTCATTTGCCCGGGGCCCGGGCCCATAAATTGTTGACAGGGTCCGGAAAAATCTAGGTTATGTAAATTTTACCTTCAACAACAAAAATTAAAAATTGTTAACAATCATAATCAATGGTAAATTGATCCATCTCAACTCTACCTTTAGATAGTAAAACATTTCCTAATTGACTGTCTATAGTTTAAATGCCAAATTAGTTTGTTTACATTTTTTGCTTTGTTTTTTATCAGCTGACTGTAAGGATCTGAATACTTTTGTTTTGTTTTATTGTTGTCAAAAAAGTGACCCCCCTCGCCCCCCCCCCCCCCCCCCGCGGGTAAGAGGGGCCCGGTCGGGTGAAATTGCCCGAGGCCCATTAAACCTGTCTACGGCCCTGGATGTATACACTATGTTCGAAGACATTTCTTACTTTCAATGTTGAATATTATTTTTGTAATTTAAAGATCCCGAAATAAAAAGTATTCTTAATTTTGACACTCTTTTCAAATAATTATTGTTTCAGTTAGCGAGTCTCCGGATTTTTGTACCAAACCTACGGAAATTTTAGCGGCCGTCTACGGATATTCAAAGCCAAGAGACTGGCAGCACTGCGGGCCTGCACCACAAAGAAGGGCCCGCGCCACATGCAAAACAATAATAACAATAATAATAATAAAAAATAATAAACATAATCAAACATGTACGAAGAATGTAACCTATTTCCGAAACAATTTTAGCACTGAAAATCCTTAAAAGCTCGTAGAAACTGAAATTTGCTGCTCAACGATGAGGACTTGTAACCCTTGTAACATCAGGTTGCAGTATTCTGTGGTCTGGGCATATGAATGTAGGTTGAAGTCACTGTCGTACACCAGAAATACGAACTAAAATTCCATAGCCTTCATGTCAGGAAGGTTGAGTAAGATAAAATCATTTTGTATGCGATGTAAACAGCGAGTTGCGGTTGGAGGTCCAAGTTTTAATTTTTTATTTGGTAGTAAGTATTTTCAAAAAAATTTCATTCATTTGTAGTTGCAATAGATGTACTTAGAATTCAATATTAATTCTATTTTTAACTCGTTTTTATTTAATTTGTCGTTTTAATTTCCTTTAAAACTTTATTTCAGTATTCGGGAATCTCGATCGCTTGGTGTGGCGTGGTATGGCTCTGATTGTTGTAGCGCTGTTTAAAAACAGTTCAGTCGCTGTCTTCCTGTTGACATGAGTGTGTCAATAATCAATATTTTTCTGTTGCGTTCTTCGGTGATCTTAATCATCTTTTATCGTTTGTTATATCTTTATATGTAGGCCTACTCTTTCATATTGTTACTAATACTTTTGAGTTTGAAATTCCGCGGGCTTTTGCTGAGGGTGTTTGGTTGCGACAACAAATACAATAGGAAACACCCTATCTATCGATCAAGAGTCGAAAAATTGAAGTGCGAGAATCACTTCCTAACCTCGTTCACTTCAGTATCAGAAACGATACAGAAAACTCGTTTCGAACTTTCGATTCTTCATTAAGTTACTATCATTATATTATCCAATACTTTGCATTAAAAGATTTATTAAATTAATAATAAGTTATTACCTAGGGGCGTACATATCGTAAAGGGTCCGAACCACAGGTATAGTCCAGGGGCCGATAGATCCTAAATGCGACCCTGCAGTTGGGAGATGTCGACAGCTGTTTACTTTCACGAGCACAACTCCGTGTTTCCTTCACCCCCGTGGCTTGTCGCTCGTACTTTCGCAAGAACCGTTCATTCAAAGTTAAATTGCTTTGCGATTACTTGCTACAAACTCCGCCCCAAGGACACAGTGTGATTGTTCGCGGCCTTTTGTTTGCCTCTAACGTGTCGAAAACGCCACCTAGCATCCGAAACAAACTGTCGCTACCGTCAGCCGTGGAACCTAAGGAATTCCGTTCTCACTGTTTCAGACGAAACCGTTAAATAACAGAACCTTTGGATGTTTACATAAAAAGTTCCGTATAGTTACCTTGCTGTCATCAGGGCTCCTCGTTCTAATGTTACATCCTGACGTTTCGACCAACTACTTCGGCTGTCTTCATAGGCGAAACTACACTGAGACCTATTTTCCGCGTTCTATAAAACACGAACGTTTCTCTTGTGCTAATCGTTGAAGAATTTTATCCGCTGTTCTGTAAGGCAATGCATATTGTCAGCAAGCCTCTTACCTAGCGTGGTGGGCAAACGGTAACACTCTGGTCTCGCATTCGAGTGGTTGCGGGTTCAAATCCTAGTCCTACCGTTCAGATTTCGGTTTTCCTGGGTTTGTCAGAATCACTTCAGGCGAATTCTGGGAGTGGTTCCTTCAAAAAGGCAATGGCAAAACTGCTTCCAATATTTTTTTTTTTTTTTTTTTTTAGCTCCTATATCGAGGAGTAGAGTGGTGGTTGAGCGGTAGCATTCAGGTCTCTCATTCGGGAGGACATGCGTTCGAATCCCCTTTTGGTTTTTCCATGGTTTCCCCAAATCACTTCAGGCGAATGCCGGGATGCTTCCTTTAAAAGAAGGCCGCGGCCGAATGCCTTTCCGTTCCTTGTCCCCAGTCCTTTCCCACCTCTAATGACCTCGACGTCGACGAGGTGTAAATCAGTAAGCAAGGAAAAACATCAGAGTTATTAGAGACGGAAAAGGACTGGGGGCAAGGAACGGGAAGGTATTTGGCCACGACCTTTTGAAGTAGCCATCCCGGCAATAGCCTGGAATGATTTCGAAAATAAAAACATGGAAAATTGTAGTGGAACTCTTTTACGTAGCACTCCAATTTGTATATCATTCAGATTATTTTATTACATTAATTTATTCAGGTCCTCGATTAATTATTGATACTGATCTCGGGCGACCCCAATTGTTAAATTAATATGCAAGGTTGTTTATATGAGAGGACCCAATGCAAATATGCGAGTGTAATAATTCTGTTTAGAGCGAGGGCTGGAGGCCTGAACTCAAGGTGATGGTCGGAAGCAGTGCCGTTAGCCACCCCGCCTAAGCGACGCTACAGGGACAACGCGCAGCGAGGCAGTCTCCACGCTATCGCCGGTCGAGGTCGGGTGTATTGCTCCTAGGCGTGGGTCGTGAAGCTGTGAAGGCAGACCAGCTCCTCCCCACCCAAACCGACGCGTGGAACGCAGGGTCGCGAATAACAGTGTACTGTGACACCACAAGATAGCTTGTCCCGCCAATGAAATGTAACGTTGGGGTTCTCATAAGTTAAAGCAGGGTTTATTTTTCTGCCTGCATGTTCTTCGTAGGTAGGGAGAGAAAGCCATCTTTTCCTAGACTGGAGAAGGGTATTCTGGCCTGGTAGGAGGTCTGGGATAGACGGTTCGACCCTGGAAGGAGTCGTACAATGTCCGCGCTATGACCACTGGCTGGTGATCCTCGTCTGCCAAGCAGGACGATATCGTACCCGGCTGATCGCAGGATAGATATCGCACAGTGATAGGCTGTGCGGCAACCACCATTGACGCAATCTACGAGATGATAATGTGCTCACGCCAGATCATGTTTCATTTGGTTCTTGAGACTGTGACAGACCCATAAGTGACTTGAGATAAACACCTCTGCTAATCAAGCAGAATCATTCTGAGCTAGTCGGCATATTTGGCTGAACATTATGTGTTGCGGAGGCTCCTTGCTTATCACGAATTCCATTAAAGTTCATGTGCATATGGTTTAATTGCTGATGTTTGTTATCACGACATATCATGCATATTTTGTTAACTTTAATTTCATTTAATAATTTCTGACTCATATCAACGTTAAATTTACTCATTGTTTGCTTTGTTTAATCGGCCAATTGTAACGTCTAGGCTTTGTGTTCGATATCTTGCATTGATTTTGTGATAACGGTGATTATAAATATGCTTAGCAGTGTAAATGCCAACAGAACAAAATAAATATTAATTGTCAGTTTTCTTGTAATCTGGCAGTTTTGAGATTCTTTTCAACAGAAATAATCATAATTAAAAAATTAAAATGTAAAAATCACCCCCTCCCCACCAAAACCCCCTACTTCATTACAAAATGGAAATCTTGATGGCCGGACGAGGATTGAAACTGACGTCGCATTCGAAGGATGTGGTGTGTGGACAATTAGCTTCCAAAAAATCACTAGGAAAGACACCCACACTAACTTGAACGACAGCGTGCTATGGAATACATGGAAGCTGCACGTAGTATAGAAAAATAGAGTTATTAAGTTCATATCAGTATTTACTGCTGTCGAAACAAAATCCACTGCTCCGACAATTAATCACTCGATTTTCTTCTTCATCTTTTCAGTTTTGACCTCTATGGACCACCGGGTTCTTAACTTTCTTTTTGTCCCAATTTTCTTTCATCCTTGCACTATGGTTATCTTTTCTTTCTTAGGTCCATTTCACCACAGATTCGGGGCGCAGTGTTTTGGATGTTAGTGTCTGGAGAGAATCTGATGCTTCAATCAACCTTCTGTCCTTGTCCCTTTTGTAAATGTCATTAGGGTCAATTTCCAGTGGCACGAGATCTTTTCTGACTCCCCTTTTCCATTTTGCTATAGTCGCTTTCCCTCTACAGACGGTGTTGAAGATTTTGGAGGTGAGTCTATGACTCTCCAATCACTCGATTCATATATCACTGTTACATATAATCAACATTTAAATACTTGTACTTTCCAACAATCTCCGAATACAGACACATTTATTTCGCTGCCTCCATATAGTCGAGTTCTCATAAGCGGCCAATCATCAAAACAATCCGGCGCCAACTTGAGCACTGTTTCCGCAGTTGTTTTTCGCGACGCAACCCAGAGATTTTTAACATTAGCTAATGATACTAGACTTATGCTATTCCAAAGACTAAACTATCCTTTCATATAAAACTCAGTTTACAGATATCAGTACGATCATACACAAACACTTATGATTAATTAAAAGAAAAATACAATAAAAATAAAATAATAATAATGAAAATGATTGGTGAAATGTCAGATTGTCATAATGGGTTCAAATCCCCGTCTGTTCATCCAGATGTGGGTTATCCTTGGTTTCCCCCAAGTAACACCAGAGAATGCCAAGATAGTTTCTTTTTTCTATTTTTTTTAAACTGCCTTCCCGTTGTAAAAAAAAAAAAAAAAAAAAAAAAAAAAAAAAAAAAAAAAAAAAAAATTGAAACCTGTGTTTTTCCCGGGATTAGATTGGGTAGATTAGGTAGATTGTAAGGGATATGTTGGTATGAAAAGAATAGACAACTAACTCTCCAGTTTTCTCAACTCCCCTCTTTAGATAGTAGTACGAATTTCCGTTAATATATGAGATTATTCGTTTCATATATCCCAATCATTACCTTTCTACCTGCTTCTGTGTGTGTGCCCTTACTTTTTCTATCTTTCAAAGCATATCTGACCTCGCTTTCGATACACGATCGTAACATGTGACAGTCTATAGAGCTGCATTGCCTCTTCAGTGACAGGAAAATAATACCTATTACTAATGTCGAATATAGTTTATGGGGTCGACTTTCTAACTTTGTCTTAAATTGCTAACCTAACTTTTAATTTGTTGCATCTTGTCATATTTTGAGTTAAATATAAGGGAGGATTCTTTTTTTTTTAACTACGGTATATATACTGGTAGGGATGCTAACCTACATTCTTATCCTGTTGGAGGGTTGTTATGTAAAATCACGGGGACTAACTATACAATATCCTATTTAATCTACTGGCGGATTGGTGGATTTGTGAGCGGGGGGGGGGAGGGGGGTGTTCGTGAGGATTTCAGAAGTAGAAAGTACTGGTGACTATCCTTTTGGGATGCCTTCCAGGAAGCATTTCCTGTTGCTGCAAATTCTTGATATGGAGAATTTTCGCATCTGTTCTAGAATCGTTCTGATGCTTCCTTGAGTGTTTCTGTGAGAGGTAGAAAGTGAAGATCCTGCCTGATTATCCAGTTTGGAAGATAGCGGGGGGCTCCAACAATAGCACGCAAGGGTTCGGTTTTCCGATGCCTGCAGCTTTTTGATAAATTGTTTAAATTTACTTTTACAGGTTTAAGAAGATTCTGGATTCTTCATCTCTTAGAAAAACCTTCATTAGTGGCTATTTTCTCGCAGCTAGTTACCGTTAAGTAGTTTTTATCATCGCGAGCAGGGCGTCTGGATGTTGAGCCGGTGGCTGTTGTTTGGCGCTGTAACGAACGCGTCTTGTGACCGCTAGTTACATTAATAAACTATATGTTTATTATTTAAAATGTGGAATATTTTAGTGGGCATTTGGGCGCAGTGTATAAGTGTGGAGCGGCAGATCTGAGGAATGCCAGCAGGCCGGTTCCTAGAATTAGCGAGGGGAGAAGAGTGTTGGCTAATGGAGGGGAGATTTGTGCCTGCCAGGTAGACAAACAGGGTGATCGGCGAAAGTTTTCTGTTTTTGCATGTGGCACGACGAACGAGGGAAGAGATATTCGATGCCGGACAGCCAGCACATTCGGACGATGTGATTTCTGGACTGTCTATTCGTGAGTGGGACTGTTGCTGCTACCTGGATCCGGACACCCGCTATTTTGTTTGAGCAGATGAGCTCAGGCAAAGGACGACATCTGAGGAACTGTGCTACACTGGTCCATAGCAGAGAAGACCGTCATCCAATGTGTGGCGGCAGACATGTACATTCGGTAATTATACATCGCCAATGAAGGACACTGTGCTAGCTAGACTTTCAAGTTCATAGCATTGCCCAGCTACGACCCTGCAGATAAGAACTCTCATAGCCCGGAGCAAACATCTCTTTCAGAAGTGAAGTCAAAATGTTGACTTCGTTTACTGTTTAAATTTTGTGTATTTTATATAAAATACCCTGGCGCCCACAAAAGGACAACTAATTAATTTTAACGAATTTTGTTAAGTATGTCATGTGATTAATTGAAATAAAACCATTTGTGATTTCTCGTATAAAGTATTCAAGCAAGTTCTACCTTTCATGATAATAAAATAAAATAATAAAATTTAATTATAATTTTAAATCACGTAATGAGGTCAGAACGTTACAGCGCTTAATTTGTAAGCAGAGAGCTGCTGCGACTCGGATCCAGATGACGCTATTTGAATGCTAGTCCCGGTCTGGAGGTGACAGGTCGTTGTTAAGGCCTCGCCCCACGCTGATTCCAACTGCTGGCTGCTCGTTAAGGCGAACTGCAGGGTGCAGGGGGCACGTGTCTTGCCGGGCTCTTTGAAACAACTAACAAGAACCCAAAACTTACGACCATTATTTTCTAGGAGATGCAGACATCAGGTGACTCGTTTCTTTCTCCGTGTCAGTAGCAAGTCATGGTAAAAAAAAAAAAAAAAAAAAAAAAAAAAAAAAAAAAAAAAAAAAAAAAAAAAAGTCCTAACAGACAAACAATTAAAAAATTATTATCTATACCAATAAAATGCCAAGTTTGATTATTGTGTAGCCATGTCCTTCACGCACCTAATCTTCGTTGCCGAACTAAGAACAGCCAGAGATGTTAATTGATGTTATGCCAAATGGCTCTATGAATTTATGAAAAACTTCGAGGTTGTCGCGCCGTCAAACATGGGTTACGCACGTTGTTTAATAATATTACTATTTAGTTATGCGTCCACGAAGAAATGAATTGCCAAAACATTGAAAGTAGACATTTCTTTAAAATCAACATATTAATTATTGCTAGTGATCACCCAGCGATCGAAATTCGACCGTAATTCATTAAGTTGTTTAGTTTCTTTCATGAAAGAGTAATAATCTAGTAATTCTCTGCATTACCTATAAAATTAAAACGATACACTCCACGCGTGACTGTATGCTAAATTTTAGCTTCTAATCTAACCATAGCAAATGATGAAATGTATTTATCGATGGTTCATTTTGGCCGGAAAACTGTTTTAGCTTTATGAAACATGCGCATTTAAATGTATCTATCAAAATAATTTTGTCATTTTGTGTGTTCGCTATTTAAATTTGGTCTATTATCATTCTGAATTTCACGCAAATAAATATTCCTTATTTCTTGTCTCTCTCTCTCTAATGAAATTACTGAAATTAAAAACTCAAAAGACACTTAACCAAAGTTTAACATTTTAAATAATCAAATGACCATATAGTATCTGGCAGAATAGCTACATTCCTTTTCAAAGTATTCCTTTTATAACTTCAGAGATTAATCTCTACTTTATCCGAGTCTCTCGTTTTACCAAAGACCACAGAGTCTCTCAATGCAGGGAATTCACGTAAGAACGTAGGCTCCGATCCTATTTCACGCGCACACACAAGTTCACAAATTAATTTTTTATTTTAATAATATATTTGTAACATGTATTAACTATGCTTATTATATTTTTGGGTGGGGTAGGACATTCTCCACCAGTGAAAAACTGTTACTGACCTGTTGAAATTTGGATTAACTGTTTCCTTATAGTGTCCTCTTCACGTTTAGCACTCTCCTTTTCCGGAAAAGTCGCCACGAATTAAATTAAAAATGCTGAAATATGGGATGCTCCACAACCGCTAAATGTTAGCAGCACTGTAAAAATGACACAAAAATTATCGGTACAGGGATCATATCAACCTAAATAGGTTCGTTTTGTCATAGTGATCATGGTTAGGTTGAAATTCAGCCTGGACCAAGAGTAAAACGTTTACGGGAAATTCGTTCTGCGGCAGCCCATGTCGCAAACAAGAGACAAACTGCGCATTTGTTTACAACTGAAGCAATCGATTATCCCTGACTGTTTATATCGATTCCAAGGTTTGTAAAATATATTACATATAATTTTAGCTTTCTGTATTTCTTTAAGTTCCTCCGTTCGCCCAACATTCTGGCCGCTAGCTGAGCTATCTACCAGCCCTCGAAATGTTGCTTCTTGCTTCTATACAAGTTCAGAGATTAATTTCGACGGCTTTGTTTCGAAGACAAAGTAAGGCCGCTAGCTGCGCCATCTACCAGCCATCTGAGCGAACTACGTAGGTGAGCGAGCGTTTTATTTTACTTAATTTAACGTATTTGTAACGCATATTATATATAGATTTTAGCTTCCTGCACTTCTTCTCCATATAATCTTTAACTATGCCATATCTCACACTTCTCCGTGCGCACAATATTCTTAAAAATGTAACATAAGTTTTCGCTTAGCGTATTAATACATAGATTTACTGTTTATTTATATTCCGTCGATGTAGATGTTTTCTTATACTCGGTGTCCAGAGATATCGCTGTTGTTGTGGTTTTCGTATGCACCCCCCCCCCCCCAACGGAAAAGGAAAAGAAATTTTGATTTGGCGTGTTAAATTTTTCTTTGGGATGTTCGCTGTTATAATAAGCTAAAAATATGAACCAAATTAAATAATTTTAAGGTAACGAGCGTTATTTAGTACAACTGTATTTAGCTAACCAACTGCGAGGAAATGAACTGCTAGAAGACTGCGTTCTTATTATTTTTGACGGTCTCACAAGGATTTTATATTTGATGAAAATGTTTCCGCCAAATTCTGTCACTGTTCTTGTAAACACGAAGAAATGAATTGCCAAAACACTGAAATGAAGGTACGTATTGCATTTAAATTAACATATTTATTATTAGCTACTTTTTACTACTGGTATTATTATATCAACCGTATGTGGTTCTAATGGGCCAAATTTGGATGTATTCATACGCGGTTAGAATTTTCGAACAGCTATATTAGTGCAGGTTTTAAGGCAGCCAGGACGAGAATGACAGCTGACACATTTTGTTAGGCCATAATTCATCATGAATCTAGTTTTATAAACAATTTTAGTTGCTTTCATATGCGCCATGTTACAGAAGCTATTACTACATTCGGATGGAAGTAGTTCCAGATTTATCCTCCTGAATGTGGTCTGTACAATGAATAAAATTGATTTAAGTGGAATAGCGTAAAGGTTCAGGGATTTCTAGTTTATTTTTAATTTCATTGGTTCCAAACATCAGTCGTCATTAATTCAATAGAAGTTCTATCTGTATTGCTATGTCAACTACCAACGAAATATGAAAAACATTACTAAATTGAGGTTATGAGCATTCGATTAAGTTAAGCAACTGCAAACAAATGAAATGTTTGAATACTCCGTTCAACTCATCGTTTTTGACAGGCTTTGGATCTAGTTTACATAAAATTTAGCTAATGTGTGTGCAGAATTTGGTAATCTTGTTGGACTGTTCATTGGCTACCCCCCACCCCATAAGATGACGTGAGATTTTAACTCCCCCCCCCCCCCCTGCTAATCGACCAAGTATGTGTGAGTGGAGACGTCGTGTTTTTACACCACCATCCTGCTGGACACCCGAGAAGATTTTGTTGAATCGACCAAGTAGTTTTATGAGACCGTACCTCTCCCCCCCCAAAGTTTGTGGACCTCTTTTTTTTTAGCTCTACTCTCCTTTCACCCCCATTTCACCTCACGAAATTAATGGACGTCTCCTAACGGGTTCGCAAGCCCAAGGGACCGAAGTTCATATCCCGTGCAGCCCCTACCGGCCGTTATGATTTAGGTTTTTTAGTTGCTTTCCCCCAATCAACTATGCGAATGATAGGACTATCCGAAATTTTTGCGTCATTAACTACACATATTGTAAACAAAAATAAACTTATCATATCCATTAACAGCCAGATCAATCATTTACTGACGTAGCCTCTTAAAAATCATGAGTTCAAATAGAACTTGAGCAGTCTTCTCCAGGTCGCACGATCTTGGGCGATCCTCTGCCAGTTAACTCCGACAACCCTGCGTGTGTCCTTGTCCCAACAGTCTGGTGGTTTTCCTCTGGTCTGGGGTGATCTCTTGGGTTCCACTCTAACACTGTTTTTGTCCCCCTTTGGTGTTTTCTCCGCGCAATATGGCCGGCTCATTGCCACTTCAGGGACGCTGTCTTCCCTAAGATTTCTGTGATCTTCGCAAACGATCTAATGTCGGTTTCTCTTTTCTTGTCTTTACTATTTAAACCTATTATTGAATTTATATACACGAGGAAGGATGAGCCAGAGAATGAAGGAGTATTTGCGAAAAAGTAAAGAACATCAGCAATCAAGTAGATTGTGCAATCGCAGGCCAAACGATTATGATAATAATTAGCGGAAAGCAACGTTTTGTGTTTTATAAATATTCCATTTTACTGAAGTACAGAATTCGATGATACCCCACAGATTTATTTAAGCTTCCTCCTTTCTTGTTTATTGTTAAATTTGTATTTTTTTTTTTTTAATAAAGCAATTAGAATCTAAATCAGTTCGAAATATTGTTGTTCTTATAACGTATACATTATCACAAAATTCAAAAAGGCGGTTGGCACTCAGTACGAATTCGAGTTAAATACCTCTCTTCTATGAACACAAAAACCTTATCTTGTGCTCAAAATTGGCATGCGGATTATAATTCTCCAGACGACGTCACTCGAATTCTTGATCATAAACGAATTTTAAATATGTTTTAGATCTTAAAGTAGATGCATAAGATATTCCTAAATTGAACACTTGTTCCCCTATATCAACTAGAACTTCAGTCCTTGAGATTTCTGTAAGCTGCAAACAAATGTGGCTTGAATCGTAAAAAGTTATCAAGTAATTCCTAGAAACTAGGAACATAAATTACAGTATGGACTTCCAAGAGAACACTCGGCATACAGCAACGGGCATTCAACAAATATAAGCATCTCCAAAAGACTCCACCAATATGGAAGAGGGAACACTCCAAGCCGGCAGTTTCACCTGACGCCCAGCACCAGACAGGAGCGAGCCTAGGTCAACCACAGAGGCGGAGACCGATGGCAACAATACAACAATGCTTCCGCTGCCAAGGCTTCGGGCACCAAGCTTCTGACTGTCGCAAGCAAGTGAGCTGCGGATGGAGCCACAACAACCTGGTACCAAGCATGGTGGGTGAATGGTTAACGTTCTGGCCTCGCATTGGGGAGCATGCGGGTTCGAATCCCCGTCCGGGCATACAGATTTGGGTTTTCCATGGTTTCGGAAAATCACTCCAGGCGAATGCCGGGATGCTTCCTTCAAAAAGCCCATGGCGGAATTCCTTCCCGTTCCTTGTCCCCAGTCCCATCCCGCCTCTAATGACCTTAGCCGTCGACGAGGCGTATAGCAATAACAAAAAAAACCTGGTTTGCGTACGTTCGCGTGACGTAACACCGACATGTGCAAACTGTAGTTCTGACCACGCCGCCAGTTACGGGGGATGCCCTGTGATAAGAAAACTTCAAGCCGCCACACACTTTTAGTGAATCGCGGAGTAATAGTAATAGTAATAGAAGCCATCAACACCAACACCAACCAAGTCACATCCTACCAATGGAAGGACCGGGCGGACCACAGAAATGGACATCAAGCGACAGCAATAACCATCCGCGGACCAACTCAAATGATCAGCTAGTGCAACTATGCTGCAACCAAGAGCCAAGACGAGCAAATAAGTTGAGGAAAATCGTCCAGCTGCTAACGCAGCTGATTACGGCGATGATCACCAACTGACCACACAAACCCACTAGAGGGTTTTAACAAGGGGGCGCTGACTGCTTCCATAGCCATTTTTTCACCCTAAACTGAATAAAATGTCCCCAAAACCACCGAACCTGTAACTAAGCAGTAAAGTTGCTAATGGCAATTGGACAGCACAGAAAATCCATTGAGGCTAAAAAAATGGTCATGACCATGATCCAACCATAAATGCAGTTTCGATCTGTAAATCGAAACTAAACCATTGTTCACCTTGACGGGGTGATTGTTAAACAGAACTATTATTACGAATTTTATGGCGATTCCTCTGGCCCATACACTGTTTCACGTTGATAGGCTCCTCGGTAATCAAACAACTCGACCTGTCGTTAATAAATGATGATTACCCTTAATCACTTCGTCCTCCGATTTGCGGATTGCTGTCTTTGGTCGCCAGACGGTTTTATCTTCCCCCAAACGTAATTTATTACTACTGTTTTTTAATTAATTAAGTAGTTATGTCAAATGACAACACTGACGAATCGCTTTTCACTTCATATTTATTTCTCCGTAAGCTCTACGATAACATGACGCAAAAGGCTAGTCCAAAGATACTAAAGCACAAATACAGCGACTGAAACCAGATACTACAACTAAGCGGCAGCTCCAACTAACCAGAGATGACTAACTGTTCGTCTCTGCCGCTCGCTTAAATAGACGTTATCGAAACATCCAGAAATATACAAACGATGCCGATCGATTTTTATCGAACGGCGAAAATGCAGCAACAATCAAAACCGTTAGTAAAAATAGTCAGAATTAGTACAAAATCATTGGCAATCATCAAGAAACACCCGGAAATTGAAATTAAAGTCATTTCAGGTATCTAAACACAAAATTATAAACATAAACCCAGTCGAGAATTATCCTCCAATCATTGTGGCTGACATAAACACTTACCATTACAAAATTTTAACTAATTTTTCTTACATAATACTGCCCTTGCATATCATTTAAATAGTTTCTCTCCATAAAACACTGTTCATTTGCATGATAAATATACACGAATTCACAATAAATCACACGGAAAACATACAAATCCATAATTAATCATCTCCCATCTTATTATGCATAATTCTTAAAATAACTTTTCATAAAAGGGCTGAGTCTGAGGACTGTTACGAAGCCCTTTTCAGGCCAGTGATCATTTCTGAGCGTTACACGACATTCGAGTCGTAAATAAAGAAATGAAACCACTGCAAACAGAAAACATGTGTCCTGAGTGTGTGAGATATATGTTTTTAGAATCCTGTTCGCGATGCATTTCATTTACTACACACACACACTCACACCAGAGCATTTACTGATTGTTTCATTGTTAGCAGTTTGAGTTCGGAGGTTTTGTCTGAGACATTTCCTCCGGCGTTGCAGGATGGATGTCTTTACTGTGTCATTGCTGTTGCTCAGGGGTCTTTTATGTTTGTCTTGAGAATTATTGTACTGCCCTAAGTTGGATGTGAGCGGATTTGTTGATTTATGTGCTGCACTGTAGAACGGTTTTGTGATCTGGACTTTCCTGCCCCTCATGGGTGGAACACCTGCGGCTCCGTTCAGGTCGACTGTGGGAAATCGATTGCACACGTGAAGTGCTCTTCGAAGTGACGGTTCTGCATTGTTTGCAGAAGACGCAATGCTGATTTGGAGGCGTAGCCCCATACGGAACATACATACTCCATGATCGGCCTGATGACGCTGCAAAATATAGTGACCCCGGTACTGGCTGCAAGGGAGCTGTTCCTGTTGGGAACTGGGTACAACTCCCTCATCCTGGCTGCGACTTTCAGTCGAAAGTCCTGGATGTAGTGCCTCCAAGTTAGTCTGGAGTCCAATGTAACGCCGAGGTATTTAGCAGTTTTAGCCCACTTAATGTTTGCACCATGTAATTGTAGGTTAGGTGTACGGTCCTGCTTCCGCTTCCCCAAGCGCCTGGTCAGTATGATTGCCTATGTTCTGGCGGAGTTGATTATTCAGTCTACCTTATTCTCAGGAAAACTTTTGCTTCGTTGAGGTGAAAAAAAAGGATGTACCGTTGTTCTGATTCAACGTAAAATTGTAGGTGCCGTTTTCCCGGTAGGATTAGTAAGGTCGTCAGAGTATACATGACAGAAGCGGAATGCACCGCCAATTTACATTCGTAGCACCGGCAAACGAACTGCCTTTCCGAGAGTCCTAGCCAATTATGCCATGCCCATTTGTATTTATCTAAACGACTGTTCGATGACTGGCAAGCCAGATAAATTCCAAGGACGATTCATCAGAAACTGTAATATTTACAAATAAAAAAAAAACCGTACTTCCACCTGCGAAACATTCTTCAATAAAGATATTTTAAATCCAGTTAATCGGAAAATTGATATTATCTATTAGAGGAAACAGAAGATTATTTAAATGTCACATACGAGTTAATTCCACCAATTAAAGGGATGCTAAACAGTATGACTTTAATTCGTGGATGCTGCTTTTGGCGTTCCATCGAGAGGTGATTCGAATATTGTTTTAGAAAATAATAAAAGATCTCTTCTCTCGCAGGCGTAACGTTATACAAATGTTTTAAAGAATTTTTGGAGAATACGTACATGTAAATGAAATAATACCTTACGAAAAAACAAAAAAAAAGGGCGCTATTTACTTATAAAAGAATTTTGAATTAGTGTAATGCTTTTGGATAGTAAATGTCAATATCCACTAGAGGTGCTCATATTTCGATGTTCTTAAATGCATCAATATTGTTACTTATTCCCATTGCAGTTAAGTGTGAGCTGCCACTTATCGTGTCATTCCGAAATAGCATCCAGATCGCTCTCACGCGAACTTTCTTCTACTTGGAGTTTTCTATAATTCCGGTCATATTTACGACTCGCATGAGATGATATCTTATTTTTTTTGTAGTTTCCAGTTTGATATCCATCATTATTTATATTCCGATGAGAATTTTCACTAATCTCACACTGGCTCCTAGTAGTTCTTCGAGAGCTCTTCACTGACACTCGAATCAACGTCCTAGCTGAACGCTTTTTCACGCTACACTAATTCATAACTGTACACAATGCTCATTCGAAACAATCACCAACATGCTTTCACACTAGTGCAATGACGCTTTTTTTTTTTTTTTTTTTTTTTTTTTTTTTTTTTTTTTTTTTTTTTTTTTTTTTTTTTTTTTTGCTGTCGTCAGTCTTTAGACTGGTTTGATGCAATCCTCCATCCTTTCCTATCCTGTGCTAACCTCTTCATTTTTACATACCACTTACAGCCCACGTCCTCAATTATCTGTTTCATATATTCTAATCTCTGTCTTCCTCTACAGTTCTTACCTTCGACTGTTCCCTCCACTAACAAATTAACCAATCCAGCATGTCTCAAAATATGACCTACCAGCCTGTCTCTTCTTTCCGTAAACTTCTTTTACACACTTCTTTTCTCACCCATCATTTCCAAAACTCGTTCATTTCTTACTTTGTCTGTCCACTTAATTTTCAGCATTCATCTGTGGCACCACATTTCAAATGCTTCAATTTTCTTTATTTCCGGTATTCCTAAAGTCCATGTGTCGCTACCATAAAGTGCTGTGCTCCACATAAAGAGTTTAAAAAAGTTCTTTCTAGTTCCTAGATCAATTTTTGAAACTAAAAGATTTCTCTTTTTCATGACGTCATAAGGAAAACAAATGTTGCCGGACGAACTGGTACAGACGTGCTGTTTGCATCGTGGGCTCAACCGTTATTAACGCATTATTCAAATCTGACGGTATTTTGTAACACAAGACTGTTCGACTAGCAATCATTACACTTAACGAGCGAAAAGAAGTGGTCACGTCAAATATATATATATATATATATATATATATATATATATATATATGTGTGTGTGTGTGTGTGTTTATACAGTTTACAATTCACGCTGGTACTAGAACTTGGGAACGAGTAAAGAATAGTTTTAAAGTTACAAATGCTTATGGGAATCGAATATACTTACAACACCTAGAAACACATCATGTGAGATAGAAATATCAGATTATCCGCAGATAATATTAGATAAGTAGTATGGGGTTACGTTGCCCATATAAACAATATCGTAGTTTACGATTAGGAAAAACTTATCCAGGCATTTAATATAACCAACAACACATATACATATGTACATTACATTACATTGAAATATCATAACAATGCGACTGTTAATATTACTTTCGGCTTCTGTATTGGCGGCAATGTCGTCTCTGTGCTTTGTACGCCTCGCCAACGATGTACTCTCTGGTTGTTTAATCGTTGCCACGGTTACTCGTCAGCGAGCATCGTTGCTACTGTTTTAGCAGCCGCCGCGACAAACGACGGAACTGCGCTGACAGCTGTTAAGGCCACGATGTGTTTCCCCCACAGTAGTATAAATTTCGATGATCCAAGGATTTCCTCGAGAGTCACAGCATTCAATTCCAGTTCGTCCAGTATGGAGGCGCAGGGCTTCCGACAACTGATAGCATCTTAAACACTGCTTCACCAGAGGAAGCAACCAACCGAGGAACGGAGGTCACCCGAGATGAAAGCCTCCCACCACCCACAGAACCCAAGCAGTCAACGCCATCGGAAATCAAGGCTGTTGAGGCAGCCAATATCAAAGTCAAGAAGCAAAACGGCCGGAGCATCAAGAAGAATCCCCGCAGGAGGAAATCATCATTGTCTACTGTTGATCAATGCTTCAGGTGCCAGGGATTCTGGCATCGATCGAAGGATTGCCGGAACCAAGTTCGGTGCGTTCGCTGCGGAGAAAATCACAGCGTGCTGGTGTACACCAGACCGCGTGAAGCGACACCAACTTTCGCCAACTGCGCCATGGACCACGCGGCCAGCTACAGGGGCTGCCCACTGAGGGGGAAGCTGCAAGCGGCCATCAACAGGAGCCGCCCACACACCAGCACAGAGAAGATCACGACGCCACCAAGATCGACGAAGGATAAGACCACCCACGGCCACCTGACCAAGCATAACCACCTAACAAGACACGATGAGCATCTACACAACAACCGTTGTCAATGCCAGCCACAAGAAAATCAACTAGGGATGGTCGTACAACTGCTCACGCAGTTGTTAACTACGCTCATCCCCACCAGGCGATAAGAATAAGCAAGGGTTTCCCTCTAAGGTCATTATGTAATGGCCAAAGCCGGGTTTTTCCCTAACGTGTATATTATGTTCCCAAAACCAACCAATATGATACAGTAGATAAAGCTACAGATAGTAGCGGGGCTACATAACGCCGTTGAGGCAGCGAAAAAAATAAAAAAATACGTACAGTAACAGTAGTTTAGCGACTTCGGTCTGCTTGTATGAATGATTGCGTCGGAGATTCCTGTGGTGATTTAATGAGTCACAGTTGCACGTTTGATACGTGTTCCGGTGATCGACTGTTTCAATCATGCTTTCGGAAGTAGCATTTTCTACTAAGATCCGCCGACTTTGGTATGGATAGTGTAAGACAATAAGGAGAAAGTTATTAGAAAGTTGCAAACGGAGAGAAGCAGATTATCTGCGTACAGTTCTTAAGAATCTTTGAATCACACTTTTCTAGTAACATATTTTTACTGTAAACTATTTGATGAAATCCAAGTCTGTCGATTAGACATTAAATTAGGGACAGGTAATAAGTCCATAGACAGGCTGACTACAAACTAACCCTCTCTGGCGTTGTAACAGCGGTAGGCCCATGCGTCAATGAAGAGACCATTTCTCTCGCAGACGTTTAATCCCACCGATGGTTTAAATAAATTGGTAGAGTAGAGCGCTTTGGTTTTTTAACATTAGCTCTACTTTTTCTGTATTCGCAAATTATTGCCTGGTACATTTTTAATAGCGTTATAAGGGGTTGCGATATAATAAAAAGCTATATGAGACTGGAGGTTTTCGCAGCGTTGTGAATGAATAAAATTTACTCGATTAACTAGCCGAGTTACTCCATCCATCAAACACGACGTTTCAGCCGTCACGCACTCTGCCGCCATTCTCAAGTTACTCGAGAAAATTTTATTCAATAAAAAGTCATCTTAATATCGCTATTTCGTGCACCTAATAGTAATAAGTAGGCAAAGTACACAGCCAAAACAACAAATGACAGAGCGACGACGACACTGCTATCCAAATTAAATCACATATACACAATATGTTAGCAGGAAATAAAAAATTGGAAGCAATTTTTTCTATATAAACTCTATAAATGGACCACGTGTAGTGATACTGGCATAAATGAACCGCAGCAAAAAACTGACAGAACTCGTGTACTTTCTGTGCCATACATGCTCATCTTAGCTCGTGATCTAAATGACAAACATCCAGCACACAACAGCAGAGTGGAGAATGTAAAATGACTGAAAGTGTTGAAAACAAATGAACTTCAAACCCGTCAACACTGTGACCAGAACAACCGACGTACATCCCTCGTTTTAAACACCTTCATCAATATATCCTTGATTTATGAGTTGCTTAAAAGATTAGAACGAGTATATACTTTCAAAATGCAAAAATTAAACTCAACGAAAGTGGGTTGATGCGAAGAGAGATGAGGTGTCATTTCAACCAAATTCAGTGAAGTGAGAGCCAACAATAAATAGACTCGTTCATATGTGGCTCCGACGCTACGGAAAGACTGAATTTCTGATGTCACCATTCCTTTTACCCAATTCTGATTCATAAAATATTTCAATACATCTGTCTCATTTTAACAGCGTCGAGCTAGGATGTCGTGTAGTTCATTATTCCCGCGCGGTCGGCGGTTACACACTAATTCATAACTGTTTTCTGTTCGTTCGACAGTTGAAACATTATATGAGTTCTATTCCATGTAATAGCAGTCTTGGATCATTCTATGATGCGGACCTCCGCATTGGGGTTGACACCAAGCTAATGTTCTAGAATCTAGATGCTTGTTAAGTGGCCCTGAACTTAACTACTATTTTACCGACCTTTTGTAAAGAAAGTATGATTAATCGTCATTTGTAATGTGTGAGCCAGACAATTTAACGACTGGAAACCCTCAACAATTTAACAGTACTGGCACGGATAATACGTTCGAAATATTTCTTTTCTCATTCATATATACACAGTGTCCAGGGATGTTTTGAAATTCCTGTATCCGGAGATTCGCCACATTTCCTACTATATGACAAAATTCATACGACAAAAGTCTCACTATTTTCCAGATATTAATTTTCGAAACATGTGACGTTTTTCGGCTTGTTTCATACCATTTCCACAAATTAAGACTTTTTTGAGCCCTCTTTTTTTATATTTACTCAAGAAGGTTTTGAGTCATCTAAAACAATGTTCTTTGTAGCCATTTCAACAAGATAGATTTCTATGAATTCATTGTCAAAATGTCCCAAACAATGTAAAAACACTAGAATGGTATCTTCAGTTAGACAGACTTTTATTTTAATAAAGCCCAAAGTACCAAACTTCGTGCTTTAGAACTACTATAAAAACATAATTTTAAAAGTAATGTTAAACAATTATACCATTTTAAAATTGTGAATAAGGAAGAAATTTTTCAATGTAATTGGCATGATACGCTTAGTACATTTTTGTTTGTTTACGTCACAGGCTACCAAAGTCAGCCGTTTGAATAAATTTGTACACACTTTTTACATGAGATTTTTAAAGTTTTTTTTTAAAGTACATTGTTGTACATGAATCAAACATCCTTGAGCAAAAATTAAAAAAAAACTGGTTTCAAAAAGTTTTAATTTGTAGAAATGGCATGGAATAAACAGAACAAAGACACAGGATCAAAAATTAAAAAAAAATCGTATCTCGAAAAGGGTGAGACTTTTATTAAATTAAAATTTTCTCATATAGTAAGTATGACATGAAGTGTCCTACTAGAAGGATTATCCTTTCATTTCTGGACAGCCTGTATATAATGCAAGTGTCATCTACATCAAGTATTATTGTTTCCTTGATTAATGCGTTTTGTCTTCAGGATTTAATCCTAAAAACTGAACAAAAAACACATTTTACCAGTTTCGGTTCAAATAGCTAGTACATGTAGCAGTCCTATTAATTTATCAGTGAGATTCACGGCCTAAATTTTCACTTTTTCGTAGGTATATAGCATCACGGTTGTTCGAAATATTATTCTGATTTTAAACTATACTTGTTAATAACATGAGGATTACAAGAGTACATACTTTGAATGGTCCTCCTTTAGAAATCGTGTATGGCAAGATTTTGACAATTTTTAGGGCCATGATGGCTTTGTCTATACGCCAAGTGATTTGTTGGTTGTGTTTTCTCATTCTTAGGTCCTCTGGATTTCACTGACATATTTTTTTTATTTTTTATTTCGGTGTTTAAGCATCGTTGACGTCGAGGTTATTAGCGATAGAACAGGTGACTTGCAAGGTGTAGGAAGGAATTCGGCCATTGCCTGCTGTAGAAACCATCCCGAAATTCGTCTGGAGTGATATAGGGATAACTTGAAAAAAAAAAAAAAACACAGTCTGGATGGGATTCCAAACTAAGTCGTTACCGTTCACCCACTATTTTCGACTCCTTGTTTTGAGATATTTGATGTTTATTCGCACGAGGTTTTGTGTTTCGGTCTTTAATTTAATGGAACTAAGCACTTCATTTTTTTTTTCTAAATTCCATCTCGTTTATTCTCAAGGCATTATGAAATATATAATGTTCTTAATAATCCCGCAAATATTGATTAATCCCACGTACAGTTTTTGTTTAAAAAAAAAATTGTTTCTAAAGAATATCTTTAATTACATTTTTACATAACACTCGTTATTGATGTATAGCATTTTGTTAAATATATTGATAAATAAGATTCTAGTTTTATGTTGTGACATAATGCCGCCTACATCGAAAAGCACAACATAAATAAGACAGCGACTAATCTCTTTTAGTTAACACAGAGTGTAAAACGTTATTTAGTTTACTCGCATGACATTTAATGAAGAATACCTGTATAAATTTTTAAATAGTTATTATTTGTTGCTTAATATATTTATAAGTACCTGGGTGGCCGATCCAAGCTCAGCATCTTTCGATTTCCGTTCGATATGCATGAGGGATTAATTAATGGTGCAAGATTCGTGTTAATTTACTTAGACGAGTACATCATCAACCCTAAATTCATTTACTCCGATAAAACTATGGTTATACCTCGCAATAACCCGACACCTTCTGGTCCAACCGTGCCTTTCAGAATGATAAGAAAACAATTCCCTATAGAAGTAACCTGCACTATCAGCACTAATAAAGCACAAGGTCAGATGCTTCAAAAGACAGGATTGTCATTATCAGAACTTGTTTTTTTATATGGACTCCCATACGTGGCTGTTTCACGAGTTTGTTGATTCATTAATATTTATTTTTGCGTTAAAGGCAACATTGTATCATTGCATTATATCCTGTTAATTATCCAGATCCACTTTGGATGCCCCTACTATTTTCCTGTCATTCTTTATCAATGTTTTATTTTCATCTGTTGCATAAAAAACATTATTAATAGCAAATTTTAAAGTGTGAGCAACAATATGCATTTAACTGTAAATAAAGTGCATTTGTAATAAATATGGCAAAGTAACCACTAAATAAAATTCTTGCCCTTTTTTTTCTCATACACGCCGCTTTCTTTGAGAGCTTATTTGTCGTGTGACATGAACATATATCTATATGAAATATGCTACGAGCCTGATTTTAGACCTTTCCTTTCCTTAATGATGAAAGAAATTTTCTAATATTTATGATGCTTTTGAAGAAAATACACTGGTCAGCCAAAACATTATGACCACCTGCTTATTAGTGTGGTGGTCCATCTTTAATAATAAGAATAATAAATTTAATTGCAATGGAGCACAGGCTCCGGTAGAAATTTCCTACACCCCCATCTTCCCCTATCATCCATCCACCCACATCTGCCCTCTACAAATTTTATCTTTAAATTCTTTCAACGTTTTCGGTAAATTATTCATCATTTCTCTTGGTAACTCATTCCAATCCCTGACACCCTTACCTAAAAAAGAGAATCTTCCCACACCCTTGTGCCTGAAATCGAGTGCCACCTTGTGGTCATGGTCATCTTTTCACTCCCATGCACTACTTTTCATACCTACTCCAATACCTTTCCATGCCTCATCGCCAGTATACGCCCTGTACACTCCCATGACCCTCCTCATCCTCCTCCTGACTTGCAATGAATCCCATTTCAGCTTCTTTATCATATCCGTCACTGATTGCATTTTGCGATAATTTCCAGAAACAAATCTAGCAGCCCTTATTTTGCAACCTCTCCAACTCCTGTATTTGATACTCAAAATGTGGGTCCCATACTACACTAACATATTTGAGCAATGGTCTGACCAAAGTTCTGTAACCCAATTCCTTTGCTTCTCTCGTGCATCCCCTCATCACTCTCTCCAACAAGTACAGTACTTTGAAACCTTTTCCTAATACCTGTCCAAAGTGTCCTTGTTATCAAATGTAATGCGAAGATACTTACATTTCATGTCTCCAACAAGCAATTCTTTCCCCACCTTATAATTATAATTAACATTTAGTTTTTTATTTGTGTATCTAATAAGCTGACTGTTCATTGCATTTATCATCATCCCATGTTTACCAACCCAACTAGATATCCTGTCCAGATCACCCTGCAACTGTTTACAATCTTCTACGGTTTTGATCCTTTTATATAACAATAGGTCATCCGCAAACAATCTAATTTTAATAGTAAACAATCAACAGCATTATTTATTAGAATAATGAATAGCAATGGTCCCAATACGCTACCTTGTGGCACTCCCATTTTTACTTCCACTTCTTTTGATACCGCATTTCCTATCCCAACTTTTTTTTCTACCTTTTAAAAATTCTTCTACCCAGCAAATCACTTTCTCATCCACTCCAATAGTTTTTACCTTATTTACTAGCATTTTATGGCTCACTTTCTCAATAGCCCTTGACAGATCTAGTGCTACACTATCAATCTGGCCTCCCTTGTCCATTTCATCTGAAATATCTTGCATATATTCCACCAACTGAGATTCGCATGAATATCCTTGCCTGAACCCATGTATCCTGCTTTAAAATCACTTACGAGCCTCACATATATTTCTGATGTGGTTGCATATCGATCTTTCCATTAATTTACCTACCACTGATGTCAAACTGATTGACCTGTAATTCTCAACTCTATTTCTCACCCCTCCTTTATGTACCGGTACTACTATTGCACTTTTCCAGTCCTGTGGTAAGCAGCAAGTATTCAGACTCAATTTAAATAATATTTCAAGATAAGGTACAATGTTACATCCGGCTATCTTTAAGATATATCTACACCAGCCCCTTTATGTTTTTTCACCTTTATTATTTCCTTCATGATTTGATCAGTACGAATTTCAAATTTTTTGGTATCTTCATTTCTAATCATATTGTAAAGCTCGTTCTCCGAATTAGACCTTCCCGTTTCTGATTCATTGTCCCTAATGCTTTCACTAAACCAGTTACTTAAAATCTCTGCCTTTTTCAAATCCTCAGTAACTTCTTATCCATCCTTATCTACAAGTATCTCAACACCCTCCTTTCCCTTCAGTTTCCTGATATAGCCATAGAAATTTCTAAAGGCATCAGTCAAAGGTCCTCCTGCACTGACAATAATCTTCATAAACGACTTTCTTTGCTGTTATTAAGTCCTTGTTTAGTTGTTTTAAATATTCCCTACTACCCTGCTGTCTCTTAACTCAATTGTGTTCTCTTCTTACCAACCTCCTCACTTCGCTATTATAGTACACAGGTTCTCTACATCTCTTTATTTTCTGCCTTGGAATAAATTTTTCTTCCACCATTGTTATTATCTCGTTGAACTATTCCCACCTTGACTCTACTGTACTTGTGCCTTCCTTCCATTTACTGAATTGTTCTCTGAAATATCTCTTAAAATTTGAAACCTGTGCCTTTTTATAATTATACCTATTTCCCCCTTCAATTTTGGCTGCTGGTTTACTGAATCCTCTAATATCCATAAAACTGCGTCATGATCACTTATTCCTTCAGTTACTTGACACCCCACAAGGTTTTCATCGGGCTTAATTAGAAATATATCCAAAATATTTTGTCCCCTAGCATTTTGCTCAAGGACTTGTGTAAATCCAGCTTCCCTTATTAAAATATTTGCAAATCTTTGTTCCCTTGTCTTATTTATCTTATTTCTTCCCCAGTTTACACCTGGTAAATTTAAATCCCCACCAATGATGATCATTCTATTCTCACCTCAGAAATCTGAGTATGAATTTAATTTCTCCCCAAGAGCCTCATCTTCATCTGTCATTCTTCCACTTCGGTAAACAGCCAACACCCTGATTTTATCTTTTCTATTACCCCAGAGATCTACCCCAAGTAACTCATGGTCTTGATCTATGAACGCCAGTGAACTGTGGTAGTTTTTGCTAGCTAGTATGAAAACTCTTCCACCAATTGCTCCTTTATCTCTGCGGTACACTCTGTAACCATCAGGAAAAACCTCACTGTCTAGTATTTCTTCTTTTAGCAAACTCTCTACCCAAATAATTACTTGTGGTTCGTGTATCTCTATTAAGTTTGCAAATTCGATTACTTTGTTCATTATACTTCTATAGTTTACCATTTACACCCTTACTACTGGCTATACATTTTCAGCATTTAACTCCCCTTTCCCAGTTTTACCCGACTCAGTTATTGTTTCAGTCACTTCAACTATTTCTTTATCATCTGTGACCTTTCCCATCGTGAATCTGCAATCAGTATCGCTTTGATAATCTACTTTTGTCCCTTCACCAGCAGCCCCTAACCTAAAAAAGGCACAGTCCTGACCGCTTCATCACTGGAAATGGGCTCCACACTGCTTTAACTGACAACTCAGAAAGAACTCCCTTCCCCATTCTATTTAGATGTAAGCCATGCCTAGTGAAACCCCACCTACCAATGGTGTTCACAGGCACAACACCCAACACAGAACTAATGCCTTTCCCTAGTAGCACTTCCGTTTCCACATTTTTTTTTATCTGCTTAACGTCTCTCTGACAGCGAGGTCTTTAGAGACGGGAAAGGATGGGGTGGAAGGAATGGGAAGGAATTCGGCCATGGCCTTTTGAAGGAAGCATCCCGGCATTTGCCTGGAGTGATTTGGGAAACCATGGAAAACCCAAATCTGGATGCCTGGACGGGGATTCGAACAGCCATCCTCCCGAATGCCAGAACGCTAGCCGTTACACCACTGTTTCCACATTAACCCGCCTCACAGCATAGTTCAATTGTGGCCAGTCATGGCGTCTTAGGACCTGCATGAGCTCCACCCTGGTATGCTGTGCCTCCTTCACCACCTTCCTCAGGTCACTCTCTATACTATAACTCGCGTTTCTATCAATACTATTTCCCGCACCTCCCACTATCACTACTCTATCATCCTTGGTGAAACTCCTACAAAGTGAACCTATATCCTCTATTACCTGGCCTAATGTTGCACTAGGTTTGAAAAACCTTGTGACCTGGTATCCTGTACCTAACTGATCCTGCAGAAGAGGGCCTACACCTCTCCCATGGCTACTATCTAGCAGCAGAACCCTTTTTTTTCCTAATCTTGCCCTGCACGCCCTTATTCCTAAATTTCTGCTGCATCTTACATACTCCTACAGCTACATGGGGCTCTTCTCCTCCTGACTCTGGAAACAGGTCAAACCTATTTTTTTCCACAATTACTGAAGTGTCTGTCTTGTTCATCCTGTTAACCATGTTTCTCCTACGACCTGTTAACAGTTCCCACTCATCTTACTCAACTTCTTCCAACCCACTATCTCTACTTTCTACCTCTACAGTAAGGGCCTCGTCAGGCTGTGCCTGTGCAGTCTGAGCCTCCGCAGGCTGGACTTCCACATGTTGAGCCTCCACAGGCTGAGCCCCCACAGGCTGAACCTCCACATGCGAGGCCACCACAGGCGACGCCTGCAGAGGCTGAGCCTCCACAGGACGAGCCTCAAGAACCCTGATACTTTCACACAACTCCCTAAACGTTTCACCCATTTCCCACATCCTATCACCTGTAAGACAAAGTGAACAATACTATGGGAGAGCCTCATTTATTTCCCCCGTTTCCTCTCCCCCACATGCCCAGTGAAACCACTTCTTACTCCAACGACAACCCATCCCCTTCGCAACGTACCTACGACAGGTGCCACAGTTTCGAGTCATAATTTTCCAACCATCCTCTAAACAAACCTTAAATTTATTTGATACCCTTATAAAGTTTATACTACATTTTCTAACTTTTTTTTTTACCAAACATGATAGGCGCTATAATCTACTAACTGTTGGATTGTTATATATATTTAATTTGATTGAAGTTTTATGAATAATGACAAGGCAACTAAACTACTGGAGGGCAATACGGCAGCGAATCTTCATGGCATGCATTCGAAAAGTCCTTGTTAGGTTTCTGGAGTTCTCTGGTACCAGATGCCTACGCATAAGTCACGCAATTCCTTAAATTACGGGACGCTGGTTTGTGGGTGCGGCACCTGGGAACTAGCATCTCGGAATTTGGCGTGGCTGGTCGGTTGTTCTCGTTTTACTGTAGTGAGCATCTATGCAGAATTTTTGAAGGACGGTGAAACCACGACTGTGTGACAAGTTGGTGAAGGTCCACGCCTCATAACAGAACGTTGAGTTTGGAGGCTTGTCCGCTCCGTAAAGCGGGATTGGCGGCGATCTATGGCAGATCTGACAGCAGAGTACAATGTTCGGACAGGCACAGGACAGAACCTCCACGTTCTGTGATGAGACATGGAAGTCCACCACCTTGTCCCCCAGTCGTGGTTTCACCGTCCTGCATAGGGGGCATCCATTAATAACGTGAGGTGTTTTTCCGGATTTCCGGACGCCTCCCTTATTTTCTGGTGAGATTTCGTGAGATCTGGTCCGACTTCCCCCCTCCCCTCTGGTGAGATCTGGTCCGTGAGCCCCCCCCCCACCAGAAATCGCCCTCGCGACTGTTTGAGACCTGTTTTTTTTAGGTCTCACCCTTCCAAAGGCGGTTATGCCCCCAATTTTCGTCGAAATACTCCCCTAAAATCCACTTCCGCGTCATTTGTAGACTATTCTTTAGCTCTACAGTCCAACAAGAATTTCGCAACCGGTATCATTAATTTTGTATGAATTATTTAATGTTATCCAATTATGGTGATTTGACATTAAATTAAACACTACTAATAAGTCCACTGGCAAGATGGGCTGGTCTCAATTCTTCGTTGTGTAGGTGGTAGCTGTAGGCCGGGGAGCCGAGGAAGAGATCTTTTCGCTCGCAGGTGTTACACTACATTTACTATTTATATAATGTTGAAGACAATTTGGCATTTATGTTTAACCTGTTATTCGTTATCCATAATGATCCTATATCAAAACTTTAAATATTTGAAGCTTTAATGACTTGGTGTAATGATTTTACAATTTATTAAACAAACAGCTGATTATTTCCGTGTAGTTACTAACTTAGTACACAGTTCGATCAGAAAGAAACAGAAGGGTACAGCCATTCAAGTTAAGTCGCCCAGCGCACATAAACAGAATATATTCCCGGAAAATCTAAATTTGGAAGCAACTGTTATGTCTGTAAACACTATAGATGGACCACGTATAGTTGGCGTAGATGAGTCTGACAGAACTGCTCTACTTTGATGATCAAAATTTGTAGCATCTGGCATAGAACAGCAGAGTGGCGAATGCAAAATGGCTGATGTTGTTGGGAAAAAGTGTACACACAAACCTTTCAACGCTGCGAACTGTGAAACCAACGTAGATACCCTTGTTTTCAACTATATCATCAATATATCATTGATATATGAATTGTTTAAGACATTAGAAGTATTATCTACTATTAAAATTCA
The DNA here is from genome assembly GCA_031002005.1 of Vandiemenella viatica. Classification (NCBI taxonomy): domain Eukaryota; kingdom Metazoa; phylum Arthropoda; class Insecta; order Orthoptera; family Morabidae; genus Vandiemenella; species Vandiemenella viatica. Next base: position 257,610,574 of record CM061919.1, read on the forward strand.
AAAAGAATTAAACATATTTGTGTTAGTGAGGAGAGAGATGCAATGCAGTTTCAATCGAATGTGCACCAACAATAAAAAAAAGGTTTATCTTGTGACCTGTTGCTCACATGTGGTCCCGATGGTGTTGAAAGTCTGGATTTCTGAAGTAGCCATTCGTTTTAGCCAATTCGGTTTCATAAAATATTTCGAAGCATCTGTCACATTTTTAATAGCGTACAATTCGGGTGATTTTTAGATCACTATTCCTGTATGCTCCATATAATATACAGGTTTATAAATGGTTCCTGCACTGACAGTCGTCGAAATATTGTACTATTCCACCTAATAGCAGAGTCTTGTTTAGTTGCTTTGCTTTATATCGCTTTACGTCTTGTCAACGTCTAGATCGTTAGAGGCGGGAGAGGTTGGGGCAAGGAATGGGAAGGAATTCGACCATGGCCTTTTGAAGGAAGCATCCCGGCCTTCGCTTTGAGTGATTTGGGGAAACCATGGGAAAGTCAAATCTGGCTGCTCGCACGGGGATTCGAAACCACGTCCACCCAAATGCTCGGTCTTCTTCATTGCTCATCTATTCTGCAAAGCTAAACATTCAATACACTCCATGATTAAAAAATAGACGAATACTAGATGGTCCGTGCAAAAATTTCTCGAATGATATTCGGTGAACAGGTCGCTGATTTATAATAGGATGAATGAACAACCGGCTCATTTTTAGCAATTGCTTATTTGTCAACTGAAATAGGTACGTAGCCAAAGCCTTACAACGTCTTATTGACCAATTAGAAAACACCTTTGGACACGTTGCATATACGAGTGACCAAAACACGCGGTAATTTACATCACAGAACACTATCTAATTTACATTAGAATTTACATGTAAATGACATTACAAAACATTTACACAAAACATTTAAATTATAAAATATGTATGTTACAAATCATCCTTTTACACAATATTTGAAGCGATAAAATGGAATTTACAAAAGGTAGATAGATAGATAGACAGATATGTTCACTTTGATCCCATGTGAGAATAATCTCGGGGATGTGGAACAGTACATACACTTATTAGTAATGTCAATATTACTATATAATTGATAATATTATTATATATTGACAACAAGTTAGCTACAATCCATTAGTATAACTAATATCTCATGTAATCTACAAATACAATCCCGAGTAAATTAATACTTATTATGGGGAACAGTGTATATACTTGTTACCAGCATCTAATAACCAGTTATTTCCTTGCCAACCAGTTACCATGATAAGTTTCACTGTAATTTGCGACTACATATTATATCATGTTAGTTGCTATTTATGTGGAACAGTTCACACACCTATTAACAATATCAATTATATTACCAACAACTCATAAGCAGTCAATTACTTAAAAACCTGTTAGTATCATAATTTTTCACAGCAGTTTTTGAGTGCATGCTATCCCATGTTAGTTACTATATATGAGTGAAATTTTGTAAACAGAGTAATTACTTCATTTGTCAAAAGTTTCAACAGAAAGAAAAATCATATATCATTTTAGTAATTGTGGACAACTTTGTTACCTTTCCCTTCCATACACCATATATACTATTTTATCAGTCATTCTTAGATACCAAAATTCAAAAAGAAAATTTTTTCACAGAGTAAAATGGGTTCTGAAGCAGAAACTCTTTCAGTTTGGACTTAAAGTAGTTGGGTTTTTGTAGATAACATTTAATTTCTGTTGGTAAGACATTGAATAAAGAAGCTCCAGTAAATCTTAACCCTTTCTGTACAATTGACAGTGATTTGTAATCCTTGTGAGATAAACTAAGGAGTGCCCAAAAAGCTATGAAGAGGTCAGTGCTAGGCTTCACGAGAAAAGACAAGAAAAGAGCAACTAACATTAGGTAAGTTACAAAGGTCGCAGATATGCTAGATAGACAGCATCCTTGAAGTGGCAATGGGCCGGCCATATTGTCTGTACAAAAGACCCAAGGTGGAGAAAGACAGTGTTAAAATGGAGCTCAAGAGATCACCACAGACCGAGAGAAAGACCACCAGACCAATGGGTCAAGGACATACGCAGGGTAGTCGGAGTTAACTGACAGAGGATCGCCCTAGATCGTGCAACTTGCAGAAGACTGCTCAAGTTATACCTGAAAAAAAAAACATGACTTTAAGGGACCACATCAGAAAATGAATTAACTGGCTGCTAATGGTTAATGGAATATGATTATTATCAGTAACCTTTTGATGAACTGTTTCCTGAACAGAAATAAAAATATTCGCTCCTTACTCTATAAAACACAAACAGTTTATTATTATCAGAGTGATAAGTGGTGCCGCTATCTAGCGGCATGAGATCTCTCCTTACCGACGCCAGCGACGCCTAGCAGCTTGATTCTTAACTGTCTCATCCACTTGACCTTCAGTGTTCATAATTTTGCCACCAACGGGTTGAATTTCGAAAAAAAATCCATTTTACATGTCATATATATATGACAATTAACGGGTTGCAAGGCCGTGGAGCCGCAATCTGGACTGGCAGTAGTTTAGTTATTACCTGTCTTTCTTTTTTTTTATCTGCTTAACGTCTCTCTAACAGCGAGGTCTTTAGAGACAGGACCTGTCTTTCTACTCGATGTACATTTCATCATGAATTACTCACTGAATTTAACTGACAATAAAATAAAATAACACCCGATCCGACAGCGCAATTCGTTATTAACGATGTGGGTGCCATCTCTGACGTCACGCGTTTCGGATTAGCCGGGGAGGGAGTGGACAATTTTCCACACACACACTATACATGAATATGCAAAACCGCGGCGACAGGTATGGCTAATTACTAGGTTTGCCAATAACTGGTGTTAATGTTGCTCATGCCCACGCGTATGCTATATACGAACGTTTCCCTTAAAATGTTTTCATTGGTTTCAATTTTACGTTTAATTAATTCAATCCTTCTTTGCACATACGGGATTTTCTGTTCTTTATAACGAAACGAAAAAATATTACAAATACCTTTCTCCCTATTTTTTATTATTATTATTATTGGCATTAGGTACGGCGACCACTTCGTCATCAGAAGATTCGCATAATTATTATTACAGCCTACTATGGAGCGTTTATAAAGTTAGGCTTTTGTTCCCAATACCTTTTATGTCCAGCTAATAATTTCTCCTTTCTCTCTTATGAGATGGGTTTCAGAGGTTTTCTAATTTTTGGTGGAGGGGACCAGGAGTTAACCACATTACAAAATTTGAAGCGACTGCAACATCATAGATAGATAGATAGATATGTTCACTTTGATCCCATGTGAGAATAATCTCGGGGATGTGGAACAGTACATACACTTATTAGTAATGTCAATATTACTATATAATTGATAATATTATTATATATTGACAGGTTAGCTACAACCCATTAGTATAACCAATATCTCCTGTAATCTACAAATGAATCGCTAAATGCAGAAAGGGAACATGTCCAGTTTGACAAATTTTAGGGAAATGACAAAAACAACTATATTACATATTTACAGTACTCATTTTATGGTGATTGGCGATGAGAAGCATATTATTTGACTGTTTTTACAGATTTTCAAACATCAATCTTAATTCACATACACAGTATAATCAATAGAAGTTTTGGGAGATGTTCCCTTTCTGCACTTAACAATATAATTATATTTAATTTTAATTGCTTGGGAAGCAATGAAAGCAAAGATTAGGGTTTTAATGTTATTTATTGAGGAAGTATGTTCTTTTATGACTCTCATACAACATCATGATGTTTAATGTAACACTAAACACTAGTCTGTTGGCCAATCAAATAGCTCTCTCCAGAAAACGTCGTATATATCTGGAATATGCTGTTCAAATTTCTTTAGATCTTGTCTCTTTTGCTTCAGGAGGGGAAGTTTTCCAGTATAGACTTTCTCTGTCGGCAGTTCAATTTCTCTGCATGCAGTATTCCTAAGTTGAAACTATGACTCCACCAATCATATCTCTAGTCATGATGTACCCTGGTTTGGTGCAACAGTATTCAAAATAGAAGTACTTTGAAACGCCAAACGACTCCTTCAGTATTGCTGAACGGTGTAGATTCTATCTGCCTTTCGAAGTTGTCTCTTAATGAGGCCAAGGTACCTATCACAAGGAAGAAATGAGTGGCCCCTCTGTGGAAAGTAGTGTTTTATTACCCTGAATCGGCCTGTTTCAACTACGTCCATCAGGATTCTCACTAAGATATTGTTTTTGTTCTGTCCAGGACAGTTATCACTGAAAAAGTGAAGTTTCGATATGCATGAGTTTACCTCGTTGTCGATGTAGTCTTTCAGGAAACTACACGATTCATTTGGCGATTTTTTTGCTATCCCTTCATGATACACATAACAGTTCATATTGTGCGTTCACAAGCTATGCCAAACGTATTCACTTTTTTTTTTTTTTTTTTTTTTTTGTAACAGTTTAACGTCCCTTTTTAACAACGTGGTCTTTAGAGACGGGAAAGGATGGGGGCAAGGAATGGGAAGGAATTCGGCCATGGCCTTTTGAAGGAAGCATCCCGGCATTCACCTGGAGTGATTTGGGGAAACCATGGAAAACCCAAATCTGGACGTATTCACACTTAACTGCCTGTAATAGTATATGTCATGCACCGGAATATGTGGAAATGAAACTGTTGACATGTAATCGAAATACAGACCATGTACATTTTCCTCATGTTGACATCTTGCAGTTACTTCTTTTAATGGACGATAGAATTTCTGACTTCTGCGCTTGTGAATCAATAATTCGGCAGTAGCAACTCTTTTGGCACTGTCACAGAGAAAAGTACTCTTGAGCTTGCACGTAACTTCTTCACAAGTACTGCAGGTATCCTTTTGTGGTCTTCCAAACCGTAGAGAAAAGTTCTGTTTAAAATAATTTACCTTAGAATCTGGATACAGTACCATAAACATTTCATACATTTCCTTCACAAATAATGTAGCATCTAAAAAATTTATTTCTTTCCCCGTGTAATGTGATGATTCTGTGGGGAAGGACGATATGATCGTGAATTTGACGGCACACATATCCAGAAATAGCATTTGCACTCACTGACTTTCCACGTAAATCTCTGGGCGATTTTCCCTGTTTTAGAAGGTTCAACAGACGATAAACCCTGCTCCCATCTTCAATTGGAGCGTCCATTTTGCCTACACCAAATAAACCTCCTTGTGTTTGACCACAAGTATCTAAAAACGTCAGGTACTGTACACCAATCGTACGAAACTGTTTGCTGCAGAAAGGGAATATGTCCAGGACATGTTTCCTTTCTGCTTCAAACACATATTTCTCAATCTTATTTCATACAATTCTACTTATGGAATATATTTCTTTTCTGCAGAGAACGAAAGGTCTATGTTCAAAGATGCATTTTTTGGGAAAAAATGATTTTCGTAAAAAAGTGGACATGTTTCCTTTCTGCAATTAGCGATTCAAATACAATCCCGAGTTAATTAATACTTATTATGAGTAACAGTGTATACACTTGTTACCAGCATCTAATAACCAGTTATTTTCTTACCAACCAGTTACCATGATAAGTTTCACTGTAATTTGTGACTACGTATTATATTATGTTAGTTGCTATTTATGTGGAACAGTACACACACCTATTAGCAATATCAATTATGTTACCAACAACTCATAAGCAGTCAATTACTTAAAGACCTGTTAGTATGATAGTTTTTCACAGCAGTTTTTGAGTGCATGCTATCCCATGTTAGTTACTAGTACCTGGGTGACCGATCTTCGCTCGGCATCTTTCGATTTCTATTTAATATCCAAGATTTCGAGTAAAGTTTGATTAAAGTAAAAGGCTTGAAGACTTCCTAGGCGTTTTGAGGTGCACAGTTAACCAATTAGAAACTTCACTAACATCATTAGGCTTACTGGTACCTGAACCTTCTACGTAATGAGGTTAGAACCGTTTTCGAGAAACCAAATACAAAAATTGCAACTATTTTTTTTTTTTTTAAATCGTGTCTAAACTTGAATAGTAAAACGTTATCTACATATGAAATTTCATCCAAATCGTTAGATCCATTTGCGAGACCGCCTCATAAATTGCTTTCAAAGAAAAATGCTATTATTATGTTAAACAGAAATCTTAATGCCAGTCAGGGATTGATTAACGCTGCGAGATTTGTGTTAATTCAGGGCATTCTACGAAAACCCTTGATGATGGATTCTTATGTACCTCGACGAGAAAAATTTAAAGTACAAAATATTTTTAAATTTATATATCTCGCTTAGTTCTCGAGATATCATATCGCAAAATTGACGTGGTTGGTTGAAATGCGACCTGGACCAGAAGATAAATTTCGTCATGGCCAAGTTTGATGATGAATTCGTATGAAACTCGTCGAGAAAAATCGAAAATAAAGAATTTATTTTTCTGATACTTCAAGTGAAGAGGTTAGGATTAGATCCGACCTGGACCAGAAAAAGAATCCACCAAAAGCACTATGTCGATACGGTGGAAATGTACTTTTAATGTTTTATTTTGTTCCAAATGGTTGTTGTTAGGTTGAAATACAGCATGGACCAGAAGAAACGTCGCCAAAAGCACAAGGAACTATACCTATAACTGATTTTTGACATGCTATATCTCGTAAACCAAGCGAGATATCAAGAACATTTTATTTTCGATATGTTTCGTCGCGTTCTATAAGAATTCATCATCAGATTGTGACGTCACAGTAATGATAGAACATCATCAGTGCTAAATCAATTCACTCCGCTAAAACTATGCTCATACCTCGCGTGGTAGTATTTAATGACAAACTAACAACCACTTTTTACGGTCAAAAAGTAAACGGTGATTAGTTTATAACTGGTACCGGTAATATTATTTTCAAAGAAGTTTATCACCTCTGACAAAACCAATCATAAATTTTTAATTATCTTCCTTTTTAAATGTTTTACAATTAAACTTGCAATGTTACTATTTCCACGCCTCAGCCAGTATACAAGAACTGTTCGTTTAAATATTCTTTGAAATCAGAGAGAATCTATTTGTAGGCTTTCTGGTACCTGAATTGTCTACGAGATGGCGCTAGTGCCGTTTTCGAGATATCAAGTGAAAAAATTGTTTGTATTTTGCAAACTCGCTTTTTTGTACGGAAGACAACTATTTAGGTAATCTTAAAAGTCAAAACATTATCTAAATATCAAATTTCATCCAAATCGTCATAGCCGTTTCCGAGATCCGAAATATATATATATATATATACAAGAATTGCTCGTTTAAAGATATAAGATTTATGAGTGAAATTTTGTAAACAGTGTAATTACTTCATTTGTCAAAAGTTTCAACAGAAAGAAAAACCATATATCATTTTAGTAATTGTGGGTAATTTTGTCACCTTCCCATTCCATACATCACATATACTATTTTATCAGTCATTCTTAGTTACCAAATTCCAAGAAGAAATTTCTTTCACAGAGTAAAATGGGTTCTGAAGCAGAAACTCTTTCAGTTTGGACTTAAAGTAGTTGGGTTTTTGTTGATAACATTTAATTTCTGTTGGTAATACATTGAATAAGGTTGTTGCAGTAAATGTTAACCCTTTCTGTACAATTGACAGTGATTTGTAATCCTTGTTAATATTATATTTATTCCTAGTATTATGGCTATGTCGGAAATCCCAGAAGAGTCCAAATCTGTTTGTACCTCATTGGGCAACATGCTTCCTGTCTTATAGCTTATGATGATAAGTGAGGAGACCTGCTTGGTAAACCTGTTGCTGTCCATTCTCAGAAAGTGTCCGTAAAAATTCAGCCGCCAGTGTCACATGGTGGTGTTAGCCTCTTCCAACTGTTGATACAATTCGCAGTTCGCTTTCAGTGAATGTTGATAGATTCCATCCGGGAGCACTCTTGGCTCATGGATAATTCTTTTTCCATATCATCAATGGTGCCTTTGCAGTTCATCAGCAAGGTCTCCGCAGCGTATAGGAACTGAGGTCTGACAACAGTTTTGTAATGACAGATTTGATCATTCTTCGGAATCTTGTAATGATTTCGCGACAGCTGATATTCTGATATGAGTTTAGCGCATCTATCTAAGATGGAGGTTCCATATCTACCATTGGGTGGACCCAATCATCAAGGTACCAGAATCGATCGACTTTTCCAATCTTGCCACGGACTATCGAAGTATTTGGTCTTTTCGTTCGATACCTGTAGTCCTGTCTTCTCCGCTATCTCGTCCTTAGAGGCATTGGTTAGGATTGCGATGTCATCTGCGAAAGCGAGGCTCCGGATTTCCATCTTTCATGTTACGGCTTCAATGGTGACTGGTTTGATTCCATTTTTTCAGTTTTTTTGTGCAGTGGATGTATTAGTGATTCTCGTAATTACGAGCGCAATTAAAAGAATAAGGTCTCCTATTTTTTATTTTATACAAAATCACATTTTTCACAACTTGAGATACATCGGTGGAAAGCTTGAAGTTTTAGCTATTTTTCTATGCAATCGCCTTTCCGTACGATGACCTTCTGTATTTTTTTTTATTTTTATATCGTGGTACATAATAGCCCAGCACCTAGATTCTAATCTGGGCCCATATTTCCAATATATTACAAGAGGTACATAAGATAAAATTATAGTTTGAAAATAATAGCTAAATATTGTTCAGGATGTAAAACTATTTTGTAAATCATAAACTTATCAAATTTTACAAAAATTAGACATAATGAAATTAACAATGTGTAAGAATATATTTGATAGGTGTTAGTGTTTTTTTTTATGGATATATACATATATACTGTAAAGTAGTAATTAGAGTAACATACGTTCACACACAGATACCGCTATATATAATTAAACAAAGAAACATTCACATACACAAATCACTTACTGCACTGTTGTGTCACTGATGCTCACTTTGTACATTTATGACACTTTTAAACATTTCCGTAGCCGTGCCACAAGCTCTTTGGTCCCGTCGTCGAACCAGTCTCCCACCGCGTCGCGAAGAAATCTAGTGACTGCGACCTGCACTTCCTCGTCTGACCGGAACTTTTGCCCTCCCGGGTCTTTTTCTAACGCGGGGAACATGTGGTAGCCGCTTGGGGCAATGTCCGATCTATGAGAAGGGTGGTCAATGAGATCCTAACAGAACAGTTCGACGAGGGAGGTCGTTTGATGTGAGACTTGTGGACGCGCGTTGTCATGGTGCCAAGACACTCCCTTCATAAGCATTCCACTTCTTTTGTTCTGGATAACCCGCCCAAGTTTCTTAAGAGTTAAGCATTAGCGGTCCGAGTTTATTGTTGTTCCTTTCGCAATGAAATCCACCAACAATACCCTCTTTCTGTCCCAAAGAACAGTCGCCATAACCTTACCGGCTGACTTCTCTGTCTTGAACTTTTTGGGCTTCGGCGAAGATGAGTGACGCCATTGAATGGACAGCTCCTTTGTTTCAGTAACGTAATGATGTACCTAGGTTTCGTCTCCATTCACTATCGAATCCAGGAAGTCTTCCCCTTCTTCTTCAAAGGGGCGAAGAAATTCAGCACAATCTTTTGTGTTCGTCGGTGAGCTGTCTGGGGACCCACCTGGTGGACACCTTACTGTATCCTAGAGTTTCTGACACAATTGTGTGTACGGAGATTTTGACACACTCTACATTAAGTTTCTCGGTTAACTCATGAAGAGTTATCCCTCGGTAGCTGCGCACCATCTCATCAATTTTGGTCACCGTTCCGTCTGAAACGCTCGGTCTCCCAGACCGCTCCTCATTGTGGACGTTACTGCGGCCGGCGCCACTTCCGCACGTTTTTACTGTCCATACACTATCCCCCGTACACTTCCACTAACTCATGAAAATCAACCAGAGCAACTAGGCACCCGGCCAACACCGGTATCTATGAGGGGAACGTCGTCCCTCAGCAGCATAGAACAGAATCAATCTCGGGTACGGCGTCTCGCGGCAGAATCTGTCAGGAACGGAACCTCGTCGCTCTTCCAGCTCCGAGGATATCTTTGGCTCCGCCCTTGCAGTCTCGAAGATCACATTTAGCAGAAAATTCCCAGGATTTTAAGTTATGTGCTCACTGGGATTGGATCTTGAGGTTGGCCACCTGGTGTCACGTGATATCCCCGGGCTGAGAGCGTATTCGGCTGTCGGGTTTTCACACCAGGTCTACGGCCTCTGTTGACTGCCCACCCCTAAGTGACAGGAAGTGTTCTCCGGCGAACCCTTTATCCCCGACATCCTGTCGCCATGGCTAATGCTTGTACTCGTGAATGAATTCGGGAATGCCACGATTCTCTATTCGTTGCAACAAGATACATTGAATACAACAAAATCTTCTCGGGTGTCCCGCCGGATGGTGGTGTAAAAACACGACGTTTCGACAACTGACTCTGCTGTCTTCATCAGGTATATGGCAGGTGTTCTCAGCTGACTGTCTCTGCCTCGAGGCAGTCTCCACTCACACAACAAGATATATTGAATGCTCACCATTGGCATTACAGACCTCTCATGGAATATTGCGAATATTACGACCTTACTAAAAACTATCTCAGTGGTCGCCCAAGATTTATGAAAATTAATCTAACATTATGATTTACATAATAAAATGTGCCTTAGAATGTGGCGAAACGTGTCACATTATACTATAAAGATGTTGGGGAAGATATGACTGAATTTTTGTAGTGCTATATTACTTTCATCTACAAGCAAATAAAAATGATTAATTGCTTGTGTTTATTTATATTCGATAGATGTAGATATTCTACATTCATAGATACCGCGGGTATAGTAAGCTAAGAATAAATATTAGTTGTTTATGTAATGATTTAAATAGTATACCTTTTAATTAAAGTTTGGATCCAACCACACAGTAAAGATATGTATTTCCTTTAAATCTACGTGCTTATTATGAAGAAGAGGACTGTGCAATAGAACGAGGTGGAGAAATATGTACATCATTACGAAATCACGGTTTAGAGCATGAAATGTATTGGCAGAAGACCGCTGCATTCGGCCCCTCACACGGACGGCTTTAGAAGCTAGTTGCATCAATGGTCAAATATCACGAAGCAACACGTTTATCCAACCGTTCCAATTTTCAAATTAAACGATTATTACGTTGTAGAAGTTCCCTTCAGTAAATGATTCACAAATTTCATTAGCTATAGGCAGCTGTTAGTCTGAAAATCCTCTATTTGGGGTATGCAAACAAAAAAATTTTTTCCCGCGATACCATTATAAATCGTCTTTCTGGCGAGGCTTTCTGATCGAGTGACACATTCATATTGGCTGTCAGAGGCGACCACAAAGCGCGCGGACATTCTTTGAAGCCGTTCCAGGTTCCTATTAGCCAGCCTTTGACGCGTCACACACACACACACACACACAGTCCTCTCTTGGATTTTTTTAAGCTAACTGCATGCTTTTTACGCAATGCATTATGCAAACAGCTATAAGCATACCTCATAATTCATACAGAAGGTTTATCCGCATGTAATTGACCTCTGCTGAAAAATTTACTGCACTGTTAAAACAGAAACATCGAATATGGTGATTGAGTGGCAATGCTGTGCCCTCGCATTCGGGAGGGTGCTGGTTCAAATCTCGGATCCAGATTTCGGTTTTCCATGATTTCCCGAAATCAATCCAGGCAAAAGCAAGGATGGTTAATTCAAAAAGACCGTGGCTGAATTACTTACAGTTCCCCAGTCCTATCCCGCCTCTTATTACTTCGACATCGATGATAACTAAATACATAAGCAAAAAAATAAATAAATGTGTCTCTCAATGTGTACTAGCGCAAAAAAAATTACATGGGTCATACACATTTTTATCTGTGTATTTTTTGGTGTTTTTGATATTTCTATCGTAGCAGAGAGGACGGAAGTGCACGAATACTTCTCATTACACAGTTAGCTGTGTCGGAGGTGAAGGTCGGCTAAATCCTTTGGTGATCCCCGCCGAAACAGGGATTCGAACCGTGGATCTTTCAGTCACCAGTCAGACATCTCAACCACTAAGTCATCACACCGCTACGGTTTTTAATGGTAATTTTAACTTATAAGACTTTGCACTTTAAAGTTGTTGAATACGGCGACCCAAAATTACAATTTTTTTTTGCTCATGTTTTTACGCCTCGTTGATGTTGATTTCACTAGAGACGGGAAATGTGGGGGGTAAGAAATCGGGATAAATTCAACTATGGCCATTTGATGGAACCATGCAAAACCCAAATATGGATGCTCTGATGGGGATTCAAACCCATGTCCTCCCGAATACGAGAACAAAAAGATTCTTCTATATCAGATACTATAATGGCCGATCCTCGCATCGTCCCACCAGAGGATTTTTTGTGAATTGCCTTCAACGAAATACGATGGAATTTTTTTTGACGCTTTTGTCATAAATTTCTGAGTTTTACTACTCCACATCAAAATGAAACATCTCCTATTTCACCCACGGTACCCCTCATTGTATATTGATTTAAACCAGTGTTTCCCAACCTTTTTTTGGGTCATGTCCCACTTTCAACATTTTTTGCCCCCCATACATAATTTTTAATAAAAAAAATTATTTGTTACTAAAGAAACTGATATAGGATGGTTTTTGAAAGAAAACACTTTAATATTATCATAAAACACAGTAAGTAAAATTAAAAAACATATAATGAAATATTAAAATTCAAATTCAAAAGATTTATAATACACTTTATTATGGCAATTTAGTGTGATCCTTTTAAGAATTTGCTTTTTTGCTATATTTTGTAACCATATCTGGCATTGTGTTTAAATAACTCAAAGAGAAAGCGGTAAAGTCGTATCAAGTCAATTTCTAAATTGCCCCCCTAAAAAAACCAAATTGCCCCCCTGTGGGGCGTGGGCCCCACGTTGGGAAACACTGATTTAAACCCATTAAAATTAGGTCAATAGTTTATCATGAATCCTGTTCATCGCAACTTGCCGACAGACAGATGGACCTTTATCTGGATCTTACTGATAGAGACCTAATTTTTTTTTTAAAAAATCTTGAATGTTCAGACTTTACGGTTTTATTAATAATGTAGGAACGCATTAGGATAGTCAATTAGCGTCCTTCTCCGGCGTCGCATTCGGGAGGACGGGCATCAAAATTTAGATTTTCCATGGTTTTCCCGAATCACTCCAGGCGAATGCCCGGATGGTTTCTTCGAAAGACCATGGTCGGATTCCTCCCTGCTCCTTGCCATTATTCCTTCCGCGGCTTTAATTATCTCAGCGTGGACGAGGCGTAAAGCCATAAGCAGTCGTGTTCCTCGTATTATAAATACGAGGGAATTATTTCCGAAACCTGGCGTTTCCTCTCTGACATAAACTTTGTTCGGCAAATACAACTGAATGGTCGGGAAGTCCTCAGCTTGATAGAGGGCGCGCGGGGAAGCTATTTGCCCGTGATGTAAGCTGACCACGGAAGACAGCTGCCGGCCTTCTAAATCCGCTTACAGTCCAGCCTGCCCACGTGATCCTCTTACTGCAGCATTTGTCCACTTCCCTCCCCCACCTTCAAAACGCGGTGAATGCGAAATATTCTTCGCCCCAATGTGAAACAGAAATGTTATTCGGAGTAACCACATACAGAGTGAGTCAAAAGGGACTTAACAACTTTGGAATGATATAGATGTGACGTTTTGTAGCAAACTACATTTTTTTTTTTTTTTTTTTTTTTTTGTCATAGACTTATTTAGCCAGTTACATAGAAGTAATGTGGTCTACCCTTTATTTAAATAAATGTATTTTGTACATGATCTTTTGTTCTTAATACTGTAGCGGTGGGTGCCTGGGAGGGAGGTAAGGGTGAAAACCTTTTACTTCTTTTTATAATTCATAGAAAACCCTAGGCTGCTAATTTATTGGGTACTCATAATGGCGTACAGGTGAGGCTTATTTATTTTTAACATTAACATATTGAAACATTAAAAAAAACTAAGCAACGCCTCTTCTTACAATTGCCAACATATTAACAAACAAACAAAGCATTAAAACACCACCACATTTAAAATTGATCTTGAAGCAAATTCCCAATATTAATTGGCAAACAAGAAAGCTTCACACTTGGGTTTTAAATGAAAGTTCCCTTCATAACAATCTGGAATCATAAATCAAATACAGTATTAACATTGACTGTATCCGATCTCAAATGCCGGGCGCCAGGATAATTTAAATTATCCACCAAGTGTGGCTTTAAGGAAGTCTCTCCCAGCTAGCTCAATATTTGGGGGGGCGTGAACTCCTAATGATTCAGAGGTCGTTACAGGGCTGTACCCAATGACTGAATGAAAGTACCACACTGCACTGTAGAAATATTACCGTGGCGGCGATATGTTTCCCTCGACGGCGGAATAATTATAGCCCCTTGGCTATAGCGGCAGTGCACCACGTCCTTCAGTAAGCGTACTGAATGAGTGCACAGTGACCTCACTGTACAGGACGCTCGTATCGACCCTCAGGTTCGATGCCAAGACGGAGCGATCTCCAACCTCGGAAGATCCGCTCCTTCCAGTCTGAAGACTCGGCGCCAAGTGCCCTCCAGCGTCCGCAGGAAAAGCCTCCCCCGTCGCTCGTGGTTCACATAGAGCAAAAATTCACTGGCATTACAAAAATGCAGAGGATAGTCTGTCGATGATTGGTTCTGCTGTTTTTTTGCTCCTCCTACTGGCTGTGACGATAGGCGAATATTGTCTTTCTGGATTCGTGTGAACTCGGCCAGCCTCGGACTTATTCGTCAACTGTGACCTCCAAACTGCCCGCTCGGGGACCTGAGCTTGGGGACACGAGCATTCACCCCGCTGTATTTTCCCGGAGCTAAGGGATCATACGCTTGGCCAAATCCGTTAGAAAATGTTAGTTTTCTGCATTGTTCCTGTCTGCCGCCGGTGTGGCGCGTCAAGTGACGGCTACCTGCCTTTGGGTGGTCCCCCGGACAATGACTGGCAAAACCTTCCCAGAGTTATTCCTGTGATTATTCTTTTTATATATAAAATTATACAAAATATTATATATAAAAATGTACGGGATGACCCATATTTGGTCATTCTGTTACAACACGTACTTGTATAGTAATTTAGAGGACTTTTTATTGGAATAGGCGAGAACCTGCATAAGGGTCTGTTATCTGTAGGCCTTCTTCTAACAGTTCATGTCTTTTAGCTTGGTAGTAACTGCATCTCAACATGAAATGGTATATATATCTCTGCACAGGACGCATACATTGGGGAGTAGATTTGGTTGATAATGAATTTTTTGTTGTTTAACAAGGCGTGGCCGGCTGTCAGTCTGATCACGCAGGTAATGTCCATTCTGATGAGGTCTATACGATCGTTCCATGTTTTATCCCTGATTATATTCATTATTGCCCGGTACCATCTACCCACCTCCAGCCTATCGTCCCGCCACATTTTTCCCCATTCTGATCTAACACAGGATGATATTATGTCCTTATATCAGACAGGAGTGTGTTCCTTATCTTGCAAACAACTTAAAGTTTGATGTACGTAGTGCATCAGTACACCATTCCACCACCAGAAGCACCAGCGTAGTGAACAGTCAAAATGGCTACTTTCACTGGTGCGGCGCATGCTTGCTGTGTTTTTTGGTTCCATTAAACGAACTCTGCAACAACTGTTCGACGTAAATTTCACACATAATACGCCAAAGAAACTCCAAGCAGCCATAAAATATACTCTAGGCACAAGAACTTTGTTGATACTGATTGTTCAATGCGATATGATACTAAACCACCAGGTCGCCCACGTGTTGATGATTATGTCGAACAGGTTAGGGAGAGCTTTGCAGCAGTTAACAAAAATCAACGCGATGTGCGTCTCCCGAGACTGGAATTCTACAAAACACTGTTTGGCTGACACTGCGTAGATGTTCACACTTGAAACCATACAGATTCTCAATAACACAGTACATTGGTGACACAGATAAGGTTGCTCGTGGGGAATTGTGTGTGGAAATGTTGCATCGGTTAGAGGACGACGAGACATTGCTGAACACAATAATCTTCAGCGATGAGTCAACATTTCATATCACTGGCATGGTGAACACCAACAATTGCAGAATATGGGGCAGCGAAAATCTACATGCAACCCTGGGACACGTTCGTGACAGGCCCAAAGTTAATGTGTTTTGCGCTCTTAGTAAATCAATAGTTTACGGCCCTTTCTTCTTCACGGAGAAAACTGTCACCGGTATTGTGAATCTGAATACGCTTGAAACTTTTTAATTCCACTGGTTGATGGAGATGACTGAAATGGGATAGTTTCTTACCAGAAAGACGGTACGTTACTTCATTTCCTCACGGAAGTTCGAGGTTTCCACGATAATCACTTCCCAGGTCGGTGGATTGGCCGTGAGGGGTCAATCACATGACCACATAGCTCCCAACACTTGACACCACTGAATTTCTTTCTCCGGCGTTTCATTAAAGATCGTGTATATGTTTCTCCCCTACCAAACAATCTGGCCGACCTGAAAACTAGAATCTACGCTGCCGTTGCACAAGTTACGCCCGATTTGGTGCAACGAGTGTGGGAAGAAATAGATTACCGGTGGGATGTTTGTCGCATGACAAATGGTAGTCACATCAAACCAAAATGACACTTGAAATTTTTATGCGAAACTTGAACTTTGCTATAAAATGAGACATCAACCGATTCTGTAAGTTATTTAAATAAATTCAAAATCATTCCAAAGTTGTGTGAAGTCCTCTCGACTCATCCTGTATATTGACAATTAAGTTTTTCCCGGCGTATGGTAGACAGGAATTCTTCACGGGTCTTCTGCCGGATAAGATCTTTTAAACACGACGTTTCGGCAGTCACCTCCGCTGCCTTCATCTGATGAGCTGTCATCGCGAAGTAGCTTCCGCGACGGTTCGGCACCGAATGGTCGCGGCAGCTACTTCGCGATGACAGCTCACCTGATGAAGGCAGCGGAGGTGACTGCCGAAACGTCGTGTTTAAAAGATCCGGCAGAAGACCCGTGAAGAATTCCTGTCCATCCTGTATATTATTGACAGAAGTGCTATTTCGTGAAGATCAACTTAGCGGGCACCCATGAATTACGTGAGCTGAAAAAGGGGGGTCGTGTTGGATAAAAATCTCACATCGTCTTTTTTGTTCCAGATTGCCGCCCTGGGAGGTGGAGCTGAAAATAAAAGGCTCTCCACCTCTTCAAGCATAATCTCACGTCAGATGGGGGAAGGGGGGGAGGGGGGAAGCAGAACAGATCTCACGAAATCTCACTGAGGGGTACTGGGTGGGGGTCCGATTTATAAGAAAAACGCCTCAAGTAATTTTTGGACGCCCCCTTATTTACGTTCATACCTAACATAACCAGAATCAAAGATTAAGATTTACGCTTTGCTAAAATAATAAACTAACTAAGGAATTTATCTAAAGTCAAGCCGTAGAGCGCAAAAGTGTTAAGTATGAAGGTCACGCGCATGGGCCAGTTCAGAGCCAAGTCACTAGTCTTCGCTGCCGTCAATAAGTACTGATCGCCTCACTGTTGGATAGCATCACCTCATATCACACAGATATTGATAAACTGTGTGCGTTGTCTACAGCAATAAACTTTTCAGATTTTTTTTTTTTTTTCTCTTGGAGAAACATTTCTGTTTTTCTTTGTACCGCTAGATAACAGCACCACGTGTCATTGGTTATACTGTCTGTGTTTTGTTCCGCTTACTGGTATTCCGGTGCGTTATTTATCGTACTTTATTTTTTTTAATTTCCGCTTGGTTCCTCAACTTAGTTCTTAAGGGGGCATCCACAAATTACGTGAGGTGTGTTTCCGGATTTCTGGAGCCCCCCCTCCCCCCTGGTGAGATTTCGTGAGATCTGTCCGGACCTCCCCCCCTTCCTCTGGTGAGATCTGGTCCGTGAGAACCCCCCCTAGAAATCGCCCTGGAAACTTTTGTAGACTTTTTTTTGGCTCTACTGTCCCCAAATTTTTCGCAAAATCTCACGTGAGATTTCCGTAGACCCCCCCTCCCCCCTGGTGAGATTTCGCCGGACTCCCCCCCCCTATTTCAACTCACGTAATTAATGGATGTACCCTAACGCGCTATTGATTTCGAAGCTTAAATATCGTATTTCAGTCACGGGAGCATGGGCTGTACATAAATCGAAACACCGTCAAAATAATTTATGCATGAATCCGGTCCATCGAAATTTGGAATAATCTAAGTCGTTACCTCCCTCCGTATGATATTATAAGTATCCATCTTTTTCTTCGTTTGATGAGAACTCTAGTCAACAGCTAATTTTTCCCCCCACTCAGTCACGAATGATGTGGTCTCTTTAGGGTGTGAAGCTTTATAATAACTACGCGCCTGCTTGGTGAACATTACTCTCACGGGGGAGATAAGTGCTGGATGATCGGTCACACTCTGACCTTGTAGTGTACCCGGGAGTAAGGATTGCCACCAGTTACTATTACTCTCTATCATTAAAATTTTGTATATAAAATCCCTTGTTCAATTTTGCCTGGGTGCCATGGAAGGTGTCCTTCCGCAGATTTTCCATAAACATTTAGAAATGTAATTATTTGTTTTTTTTTATTACAAGGAAATTTATATTAATTTTATATACTGACACTTGCATTTATTGTTATCAACATAAGGAAAGGTGATTTGCATTAACGAACACATATAACAAGAAAATTAAATCTATATAATAAAAATTATTAAATAAACAATGGAATGACAGATCATGAACAAAGTCCGACTAACTAAAAATAAAATCAGAGAGCACAAGTCTCTACGGGTTTTCGCTTTCGGGTAAAATGCGCCACACTTTGACTCGGTTTGTTCTGGCGGAATAAAAATTGTGCAATTACCATCTAGTTGATGTTTATATTGAAGTCAGCGCTGTCGGATCTCCTGGGATTTCTGTTCGCAACACACACAAAACAAACTTCAATCGTCGCACTGTGTTTACCACTGGTCGAGCACTTGCTTTGGAACACCTTCGATGATTATTCTTTCGAACGGCGTCTCACTGGCCAGCTGCAATGGTCTCCTAAAAATGAGGGTTTCTGCAAGAAAATAAAAAAACTTGTCTGAACTTATTATCAGTTAATAGAGTTATTCTCCCATGCATGCACGTCCACACACACTCTGTACTTCACGCACCGCTCGCACGGGCGGGCTGTCTCCCACTGAAGGAATGTGCGGTCCCATTATCTCGTTTCCCATCTCCAAACACCTGCACTTCACTACAATGGGTGCCGCGATGGTTGCACAGCGAAATAGTCTCTGTTGCTCACACCGACCAACGCTTGCTAGTAAAATATGAAGCTTCCGCGAGCGGACCGCTTCAACCTCGCAATTGGGAAGACGCAGGTTCGAATCCCCGTTTGATCAGCATATTTAGGTTTCCCGAAATTACTGCAGCCGGATGTCGGGATGGTTCCTACAAATCGACACGGTCGAATTGCCTCCCGTTCCTTGCCCTCAATCCTCTTCTGCTTCTAGTGACCTCGACAATAATGAGCCCTAACGCTATAAGTGAAAAATACTGATTGTTGTTTTATATTCGGTCTTTTTTGTTACTGATTCGAAAGTAGTTCTAAAACAAAATGAAGCGTATACACTTCGTTGCAGTGAATATCAATGACAATGATGACTATGATGGAAAATCCAGGCATTGGTACCACAGTGGGGGAGGGAGGGAGGATTAATTGTAATAGTAAAGATAGATGAAGCGGAACGCACTGTAATTTTAATTGAATCGTACTTAAGTCACACACATACAAATGTCATGCCTCTTTTTGGTGCCACCAGCGCTTTCGAAAGCGATTGCTCGAATCTTTTTTTCACTGCGATCTTCTGAGTTTCCAAACTTTTATAAAAATGAGTGTAAAAAATAGCCAATGAAAGTGAGATCAGTGTAAAAATAGCCACTGAAAGTGAGATGAGTGTAACTAATGATATTAATAAACGTCCTGTAAGCTTAAAATTGAGAAACGATTACAAGAAAATTGATTGGAATGGAATTTTGAAGTCTTTAATATTTTTTAAATACATTTAATTGTCAAAAAATGCGAAAAGCTTAAATAATATATTTTTTGAAGGAAATATGTTAATATATTTTCCCACTTGGTTTAATAGAATGCTATATTTTCATTAATCTACTTTTTTATTTTTTTAAGCTTGTGTTCGCAAAGTACCATATTTTTCTCAAAATAGTTGGTAACCCTTCCTGGCAGCCAAGACTTCTAACCCTAGAATTGGAACCAGCTATCCCGGTGTCAGGCAACCATCACGGTGCGCAACCAACTGAGCCAAGAGCGCGAGATAATAAGTAATTGAATAGATACTTTCTGTTATGCGCGACTTCCCTAGAATTGGATACAGAAAGCTGTAAGTCAAATAAAAGGAGTCACACAAACTGACTGCGAGAGAAACAAAGCCTGAGTGACCGATATAACACTACAGAGACTACACACGCTATCCGTCTGTCTGTCGCCGTTCGGTTAGTTTTCAGAATTTCATTACAAAATATATCTTATCTTTCCAGAAGAATGTATTCTATGTTCAACCCCATGACAAACAGTATTTCCTTGTCAAATTTCATCAGTATCGGCTCAGCTGTTTAGCCCTGAAAACGTAACAAACAGTCAGAGACAGAGCTACTTTCGCATCTATATCTATGAATCTAAAACCGGCTCTATTGGCTCAAAAAAAACTCAAGAACTATTGCGCATTTTTCGATGTGCTTTTCACCGTTGTAAATATTAAAATCTCAACTGAATTACCCAAACAACACGCTCAAGGCTGACTTCAAGGCAGACTTCAAGACTTGCAACTGCACCTGAAGATGGCGACGGAGAATAAAGTCGCCGAAATATTGTGTATTAATAACAACATCACTCGGTTTGTTTCCCGAGAAACGTTTATAAATAAACAACGCCGAGAAAGATCACATTCATTTATAATAGCAATATTATCGCATGAAAAACCCTTCCTTAAATTTTGCTTTTTACAATAATTTTTTAACCCCATATATGGCGTATGGAATGCGAATATGAAACTACGTAAACCTGAAAATATGTAAATTAATTTCAATAATATAATGAAAAACCTTTCGATATCTTCTTTGCTTTTGAAGCTTCTGTCTCAGGCCGCACAACTACAATCTCTGATGTTTGGAAGAAAAATTATATTCGCTGTTGATAGTAAATAATGCATATTTGATGAGTTTGAACTTGAAAGTGTCTGTTTAAAACTTAAGTGTAGGACCTTTATTACTTCTTGAATCTATGATCTCAGTCTTCAAATTTTCAATCTCTGATGTTTGGAAGTGAAATTAAATTCGCTGTTAATAGCAAGTAATGGATATCTAATGAGTTTGAAATGAAAGTGAACTGCTTGAAAACTTTAGTGTTGGAATTCCGGTATTTTTATAATTTATTGTTGAACTGTTCTGTCTTTACCACATTTCGTCAAGAAAAATTCATTGGTTCTATTGCTGCTCAAATCGCTGTGGCTATCTTCATGAAAGTTGGTACACATTTCCGTGATAGGTTGGCTAAAATATCGCAGGAATAAATCAACCCCAACCCCATCTCGTTTCTGCTACACCGGAGGTTAGGCGTTTAAATACGTATAGAAAATAGAGCGACTGAAATGAAATTTGATTCATGAGTGCGGAAAACTGTCTTCTGTTATGAACTTCAATGTTTACTTTGTGGCCAAATTAACCTAGATCATAGCGGGCAACGCCGGAAACTCTGATAGTTTTTAATATTAGTGTAGATTAGCAATAGTTTGGCTATCGTTTCTTTTACCACGCACAAAATTACAATTTTCCAGACCCTCTTGCTTTGATGTATCAGTGAGGGGAAACAGGAGCTTCGTATGCGAGACGGGCGGCAGTATTAAGTGTACTCTGCGCTGACCTGTGTGCGCTCTGCTAAGCGGGGCAGTGAGTTAAGCGGGGAGGTAATTAAGCGGGGCAGTAACGGCGCATTGCAGCGTGCAGGGTCTTCCGGCAATTACCCCCGAAGCCACACGAGATGGCCAGCGTCTCCGCAAATCACACACGGAGCCCGACCTCCAGCGCACAGTCTGATATTACCTTCCACAAAACGTATCGTATTACTAACTGGGACGCAGCCATTTCCCTACACATCTAGTTTTCCATTAAATATTTGAGGTATTCTGGATGGCCCGTACGAAACTTATCCTCTTAAATAAAATGAGTTGTCTGGAGATTGCGCGCTCATTTCGACAGCTATTGGCTAGAAAACGGCGACGTCACCTCCCGCCATCACTCGCAAATTAACAGCGACCATAAAGTTACTATTGTACGTTCGTTTAAATTTACTTGTTGCTTTTTATAAATGAACGCAGATTCTCTCGGCGTTGTTTATTTATGAATTTTTCTCGGGCAACAAACCCCGTAATTTATTTATACACAATGTTTTGGAACGAGGACATGAATTCGATTTCGAATCAGCTAAGGTGCTGGCATATGGGAGAGGCCTCTGGGACAGCCGTCATTACAGAAGCGTTTGA
Source organism: Vandiemenella viatica (assembly GCA_031002005.1). Classification (NCBI taxonomy): domain Eukaryota; kingdom Metazoa; phylum Arthropoda; class Insecta; order Orthoptera; family Morabidae; genus Vandiemenella; species Vandiemenella viatica. Next base: position 257,633,158 of record CM061919.1, read on the forward strand.
AATTCACCTCGCGTCTGATCTGGTTAACCGGGATTGTGGTATCGAGCTATAAGTGACGCGTGGATACCTGCTATTGAGGCTGCTCTTCAACAACACTCTGTGTTTTGTGTTCCGTGAGCGTCTTATGAAGTCTGAGATGCTGCTAGGCAACGTAACAACGCCTGTAGTGGCCATTCCAGTCTCTAGGCATACTTCAGGTATTATGATTACACCTTTTGATGGAGACGGAGTATCTGTTGCCGAAATATTGTGTATAAGTAATAGTTTGTTTCCCGAGAAACATTGATAAATTATGCTTTTTGTTTATTTACTACATGCAGAAATTCATGTAAGGATAAAGGTATTCGATGTTAATGCTATATTATCTGTATCAGTTATATGAACTACGATAAAGCATAATCTAAGAATTTTTTTGGTAGAAGATAAGAAACAATGAAGTTTATTGAAAACGCAGAGAAAGTTTACACGAAACGTACGTCAGTACGTTTCAGTCAAATAAATAACAGTTATCCGTGTTCGAAATTATACATTCCGTCATTTACAGTAAAATGCATTAAAAAAATATCCTAGCCAATTACTTTGATAATCTAAACAAAGTAAGACACTCTTATCACGGGGAAGAAATCCAATGTCCATTCAGTGTGTATTCCGGGTGGCCTGATCCGAGATGTGGAACAGGCCATCCCGGATGCCATAAAAGGGACGGGGTGTAGCCAACTACAGATTGTGGCTCATGTCGGCACCAATGATGCTTGTCGCCTTGGGTCGGAGGTTATCCTCTCTTCCTTCCGGCGGCTGGCTGATAGGGTGAACTCTGTGGCCAGTGGCCGCAAGATATCGGCAGAGCTAACCATCTGTAGCATTGTAGACAGAGTTGATTGTGGACCTCTGGTTCAGAGCCGTATTGAGGGGCTGAACCAGAGACTACGACGTTTCTGTGATGATATTGGCTGCAGATTCCTCGATCTTCGCCATAGGGTCGAGTCTTGTAGGGTTCCCCTTAATAGGTCAGGTGTGCACTACATACGTGAATCGGCTACACGGGTGGCAGGGGCCGTGTGGAATGCACTGGGTGGTTTCTTAGGCAGAGGGAGGAAGACCCGGAATACGAAATACAGTTACGGGCAACCCAATCGGATGTAACACCGGAATTGAGGAGGAGCGTAAAAGAATCTCTACAGTTAAAAGTTCTCGTAATTAACTGTAGAAGCGTTTGTAACAAACAACCGGAACTTGATAGCATTATTTGTAGCACAGAAGCGGATATCGTTATCGGTACAGAAAGTTGGCTAAAACCAGAAATAAGTTCCGCCGAAATTTTTAAAGATAGCATGAATGTTTTTCGTAAAGACAGATTACATTCTCATGGAGGTGGGGTATTTATAGCTGGGGGGTAAATCTCTCCCATGTAGTGAAATAGAAGTCGATACGATCTGTGAAATCATATGGATTAAACTCAAAGTTGCTGGGTCAAAACTCATCATAGGCGCCTTCTACCGTCCACCCGATTCCGACATAGCTATCGCCGAGGAGTTAAGAAATAATGTAAACAGTATAGCTAGCCATTTTCAGGATCATGCTATGATTCTAGGAGGCGACTTCAATCTGCCTTATATTGACTGGCGTAATTATGTTCACATTACAGGTAGCAGGGATAAGGCAGCTTCTGAAGTAATTCTCGAATTGTTCTCAAATAATCATCTCGAGCAGCTAGTTAATGAACCTACGCGTTGTCATAACGGTAGCGAAAATATTTTAGATCTGCTGGTTACCAATAGGCCAGAATTATTCACCGAAATTTCAACGACCACAGGAATAAGCGATCACAAAGCGGTAATTGCAACTATCAGACTAATGACCCAGCGAAAAAGGAGAAAACGGCGGATTGTATACAAATTCAGTAAGGCCTCTAAGGAGTCTTTTAGAACCTACCTGAGGAATAATTACCATAACTTCAAGTAAAAAAAGGACACCGTTGAAGAGATGTGGCATCGATTTATACGAATAGTCAGGGAAGGTATGGATATACATATACCGAAGTTGATAATAAATGGGGAGGATGATACACTGCTAAATTGTCACTGCGCTTTATATCCACGCTCTAACTTCACAGCACTGCCAATTCGTCAGAACAAACCAATAGACGGATACCTCTGTCATTCGACACTCGTAGGATGTTTCCTCCAATCATGATCCTACGTCATAGTTTGTTCGACAGCAAGGACCCATGTTGGTTGTCTGGGAGGCCAACAACATCCAACACGTCATACGTATAGTCCTGTAACGCATTTCACGTCCCATCAAATGTACTTTAACAAAAAATCGGGTCAGGCCGCCGTAAGCGGGCGTGCAAGGCGTGCAACGCACTCGGGCGGCACGTCCAGGGAGGCGGCAAATTTATGTAGCGGCGACCATTCATTTTTTTTTTTTAGCTCAACTGCTGCTTCAGGAGGCGACGACATTGGGGGTGGCGGCAACATGGGGGCGGAAAAATAATGTTCGAAGGAGCGCCAATCTCATGAACCGGTTCGCGGAAAATTCCTAGGTACACCACCGGCTGTAGGTAGACAGGGGGCGGCATAATCGGTATTGCACAAGGGCGTTCAAACAGTTAGCGGCGGGCCTGAATCGGATCATTGTAGGTCCTGCAAGTTGGACTGTGAATGGGCCACTATAGCGGTGGAAAGGCGGGTAGCGGGTACGGAGAATTGCAGTGCCGTGGCCTTGTGTTTGACGCTTGAAGTACAGTAGTTGAGCTGTGAACTCCGCCAAGTTCATATCACAAATATTGTTTTTTTTTACGCGTGTGTGGTTATGTAAATAATTTAATTCATTTGTGAAATCATCCCACGTTTTTTTGTTGTTGAAATATGACGCAAAAAATATATCACTAATGCGGTATTATGTGGAAATAGACTTTACTGATAAAAAATGTAGAATTTGGCGTAAAAATATACTTTCTTATTTTTAAATTTATTTTTGATAAAATATTAAAATCTAAATGATTTTAAATTTATTTTTCTACTTCCGCTTCCACAATACATCCTCATCCGCGAAGATGACCTCCGTTACAAACAAAGTATACAACCGAGGCATACGTTCTGCCTCGCCTTGCCTCGGTCCCGTTCGTGCGTTGTTCGTTCTGATGTGTACTACTTTAACTACGTTCTGTGAGCGCTAAGTGTTTTTTTTTTTTGTGAAATGTGTTGTTTATGAGGCGCAGGTTGGGGACTAACCAGCTTTCGCTTTGATGATTGCGGGAAATCGCCTAAAAACCGCACCCATGAACCGGTACGCGCGATACATGACTCGAATATATATAGTCCCGATCTAGTGTGATGGCGGGTAAGTAACGTAATAATAATTTTGCGTAAATCGCGTTTGAAGAAGAAAGCAGGCAGACGACAACATACAATTTTTATTTATATATTTGTTTGCCGCTGCTGCGTGGACATAAAATATACCAGATTTTAGTTCTTGAACCCTAAGCTGCACAATGTTTAAGATCCTCTCCAAAAATATTCCAAACAAGAAATTTGACGATTGGTGTATGGAGAAATTGCTATCCCAATTAGATTACATTAAAAAATTCGTTCAGTTGTTTTTGTGATAACTGTGCTCAACGGAACAGTATTTCTCGCAGTCAGAGTGTTAACTGTGATTTATGTATAGAAAATCTAATACGCTTGGTTTTATAATCAATTAATCTATTTTTTAAAATCCATAGTTGTAATTCGATTGGAATTCAGACATTTGAGGAATTACGTTAACAAATTATTACTTGTTATACTGTTTGGAAAAAGGAAGTCGTGTTTTTATAATGATAATCGACATTTCACGGTAACTTAAATGAGAACGGATCAAAGTATGTGAGAAATTTCGACAGCAGCTTCAGTTGTCGATTAAAGTTAACTGCAATATTTTAAAATATAATTATGTGCCTGATGTGGTAAATTAATTATATTGTCTTCGATTACTGTTGTTTGCGTAATTATGTTTGTTTTGTATTGATTAATGGAACAATAGACATGTACGCGATGAATTCAACAGACAATCAATTGCAAATTACATATGAGTTAATTTTGGACTATAACCAGAGAGATTAAAGTGGCGCGTTATTTCCAATTCTGTTTTCTGATGAAATACTTGAACCCTTTAATTCGTTTTCTGCTTCTCTATGTAATTAATCAAAATATCAACACCAATTATATCCATAAACAATAGTTTATTTAAACTGTTTGCTGCAACATGCGGAATTAATATAAAATTTGTCAGAATTTACAATATCTATTTCGTATATAATTTGTCACCACTAAGTTTCAAGGCAGAATATTTAGGAAGAGTATGCAATGAATTCCAAGCTAAGGCTGTAAAGGTATTTAAATTTGCGATGGTGAATTAATTTATAAAACAGCATTATCAACACACAGTAAAATATTCTGCATTTACAGCCATTCTCCGGAATTCACAGATATGATGGATGGCAGAAGGTGCTTTACACCAAAACTAAACTCTGATCTGTGCATTCCAATTCCGAATAGTACGAGGCAAGAGAGAGTTCATGTAAGCATGAGTACGGCATCTTATTTCTCAACTCTTAAATCTCCTATCATTGTGACCCAAATATGTTTCAATTCAGCAAAGCTTTTGTAAGGGATGTGGCAAGAAGTCACGAAACGAGCGGCTTTTCTCTGTACTTTCTCAAATCAATCAAACCCTTGCGATACGGATCCCAAGTAGAAAAACAGCAGTACAAAAGTAGACACGAAAATTTTGTATACCATCTTTTTTTTGGTTATGGATTTACGCCCCATCGACGTTGAGGTCTTTAGAAGCGGTAAAGGATTGGGACAAGGAGCAAGAAGGAATTCGGAAATGACCTTTTGAAGGAAGCATCCCTCCATTCGCTTTGAGTGATTTGGGAAAACTCAAATCCGGATGCCCGGACGGGGATTTGAAGCCACGTCTTTCCGCATGCGAGGCCCGATGCGATACTGCTCAAGTGATCACCCACCACGTTCGTTTTGATGCGTTTACGGTTTGGATCTTTAGGAAAAGTCATATTTTTTTTCCAGCCTTCTTTTTGAGCTATAATGCTGAATTAAACACTGACTCAACGTTTCCGATTGTGTTTAGAAGTACTTTATATAGCTTATAAATCCATAGTTATAGTTAAGGTCATATTACGATAATGTTTATGGTCATGTTTTGAGGAAACATCTGGCAATTTTTTAATAGTACCGGGAATTCACCAGATATAGATGAGAAGAAAGTAAGATAATTATTCATGAACTGTACTCCTATTACACACTGGAGGAAAAACCAAACTTATTTTCGCTGAACAGGTCAGAATTCACCAGACAAGAATTGAAGTTATGCATTATTGTCACTCTATAAACGTTAATGTTCCGCACGCGTTTTAATCTCGAGAATGCAACAGCACTGTGCCTGTGTCGTTGCGCGTCAATCAAACTTCAATCAATGAAAAACTTTTGAAAATAATCCTCAGTCAGTGTTAAGGGGGTAGTTACAGTTGTCTGGTTTCAAATAAATTAATTTTCTCTTTCGATTTACAAAAATAGTTTTTACTTTTGACTTCATGTTGGTGAAAAAATTATTTAACTATTTTTGAGAATGTGGGGATTAAGAAAAGCCCTGCACGATTGGCAGCCATTTAAATCTTACTGCACTTGAAGGTGATCCAAATCTTTAACCTTAAATATTTCACAACAGCAATTCATCAATTGATTTTAAAGATAACTTTTTTCCACTTGCACAGATATTTTTCAAATTTGCGGGACATATTTTACATAGGGTCTACTAATTACTACAGTCCTTACCATTTTTGTTTATGCAGCTTTTCACAAATGGAGAATATGCCTAGTGTATGTTTAAACAAAAAACCAAGAATATTAATTTCTATGAATTTTTTATTAACAACAAATATAAAGTTAAATGTGTTATATTATTGGTTTAAATAATTGCCTCGATATTAGTTTACAAGATTAAAAAAAAAATTCTGCAAAATTTCAAATATTACGCTTTCTATCATTAAAGGTCTTAATGACGACATATTTTTAACTGTCAATTTGGATGGTACATTAACATATTGTTAAATAATATTTTTATTTTAAAAATCAGTTTTTATATATAACTATAACAGTTCTATGGAGCTACGAAATTTGAACCCTCAAATCTAAATAGATTTGGAGAAAATGAAATTTCAATTCCTACAAATATTTGAATGTGTTAGCTGTATCTACCCCCTTAAATCTGCAGTGGATCAGTGAGTACCGCCATTCCGTAAACAAAATTTTCTGAAAGTGCGAAGTCACAGAGTTACGTAAGGGAATTTGAATAGGAATGTACTGGTACAAATGAAAGAGTTCTTTCTTGTAAATCATATGAAATTAAAGCGACTACAACAAAGCGATATAAAATTTAATTTTCAAATGGTGCAGTGAGTGCACGGAGGCAAATTATGCTGTCTACGTGATAGCGACACTACTGGATAAAATAAATAATGTGTAATTGAGCATGTTTTCACGTATAGTAAATGTTTGGTAATATTTACCCGTTTTTAAGGTCATGTTTGCCTGCAGATTTCTCTATTTTTTTTGGTCCTAAATATCCCAACCATAGTTATGTTCATCGTTGTGGTTACGTTTTCACTAATATCTCCTGTGAATAAATGCAGCAATTCTTCAAAATTACACCCTATGAATCTCAGTCTACAATCAACTCTACCTACGGCCTAATTTATGTGCTGGTCCCATTTCGTGTTAGTTTGTACTGTCACGCCCTAATACGTCAGGGAATCAACCAGTTCAATAACTGAACCGTAAACTCATCAACAAACGGATTCTTTGTGTCATATTGCCTTGCACTTTTTACATTGTAGTTTGACTTACAAATTAACCAGTCTTGCCTGTCTGAAAATGTGACCTGTTTCTTCTTTCTGTAAGACTCCTTCAGAAACTACTTTTCTGGAAATTTATTTAATTGGTATCTTCCCGGACCGTAGCCGATCCATTGTCCTCTCCAACCAGATGTGTATATTTCTTCTTAAGTCGCCTTTTTCTATTGGAGGTTGGCGGTCCACATAGCTAGCTCTGAGCGTGAAGCTGCAGCATGGAAAGCCTCTTCAGACGTGCAATTGAACCATCTCCGAATGTCCTTCAGCCACGAATTCCTTCTCCTCCCAACAGATCTTTTCCCTTGTATTTTCCCTTCAATGATGAGCTGCAGTAGCTGGTAACTCTCGCCTCTCATAATGTGTCCTGGATATTGCGTTTTCCTTTGCTTTATAGTGGGCAGCAGTTCTTTTTGTTTCCCCTTCCGATGAAGTACTTCTTCGTTTGAGACTTTCAGCACCCAAGATATGCGTAATGTGTGCTAGATATTGCGTTTTCCTTTGCTTTATAATAGGCAGCAATTATTTTTGTTTCCCCATCTGATGAAGTACTTCATCGTTTGAGACTTTCAGCACCCAAGATATGCGTAATGTGTCCTAGATATTGCGTTTTCCTTTGCTTTACAGTGAGCAGCAGTTCTTTTTGTTTCCCCATCCGATGAAGTACTTCTCCGTTTGAGACTTTCAGCACCCAAGATATGCGTAAGAGACGACGATACAAATGCATTTCAAAATATACATTCCTCTAGATTTTGGTCTAAGGTCCAGCTTTCATACCCATAAAGAAAAATGGAGAACACGTAGCAGCGAATAATTCGCATTCTCAATTTCAGACTGAGATCCGATCTTATGAAGAATTTGTTCATGCTAATAAATCGTCTCCTTGCCTGTTATATTCTCGATTTGATTTCTTTCTTGCAGTCACCCAATTCGTCCACCACAGTGCCTAAATTTAAATGAGACAAAAAAAAAAAAATGCGTTAAGAATTATTTGCGCAGCAAACCAACGAACATCGTGAAAAAGTTGTAGAAATTTGATGTACGTACAATACCTGCCTAGAATATATACTCCGTACTATCTTTTTTAATGGAAAATACTGAAAACTTCGTTCTTAATGCTGACATACATAACTAGGAATATATGTAATATACACAAAATTATTTCCAGTTGCACAGAAAGGGATAATATTCCGTGGAGTTTCTTTATTCAATTTCCCACTATAGAATGTAAAATGTCATCTACGAAGACTTAAAAACTTTAAATCCAAACTGAAAATAGTTTTGGTTCAGATGTGCGAAACAATTCAGGAAGATGAGAAAATATTATGCGTTTGGGATATGGAATGGGAAGGTGACAAAGTTTTCCACGATTCCTAATGTGGTGTATGCCTATGCTCTTTTACTATTGATTTGTATCAGGCAACAGATACAAGTCCCATAGCTCTCTATAGTTTATCTTACCCATTCGTATACCACTTTCAAAAATTTGTCGGACAATCCCGGACAATTCTGAAGCAGATAACGTATTCTCCATCCTTATGGTTAAAGTCGATAGTTCGCCACCATTCAGTACTAATGGAAAATCTAACTAAGTTTTGATGTTCTTGAGAGCAATTCTGAATTTAAATTTCGCTGGTTGAAAAATTTGACATTATTCATAGCTCGTAAGAAGATGGCCTTTGCTTTGCAGTTAGCGTCCATTAGACCCAGATGATCTCTTGTTGTTGGTAATGTAATTGTTTGAAAATTTGAATAATTCGCCCTGACACAAGTACAGAAGATGTTTTGTTTACATTCAAATGTACATATCTTATTCTTTTCTATTTGTACGATAATCGATCTGTCGTCACTTAGTTAATGAAAACGTGGGTTGTTTCCTTTCTTACGATACTGTAATAAAAAATAGGTCAATCTTGTAGGACGTCCGTGTGGAACTTATATAGGGTGCGCTCACGTATTCACGCTATTAAGGCGCATTCCCACGATCCCCTGTAACGAAGGCGAGACGAGACGGGACCTCATTAGCCAAAGTGTACGGAGGACCGCGCGCCGCAGGTTAGTCCTAGCTTACCTCGCCGCCACCTCCGCACCACGTTGCCTAGTGTCGTTTGGCAAAGAGCACTTTACAGCAACAGAAGGGGTGCGCACCGCTGCTGCAAACCGATGACAACAGCGCACCGCTACACACGCCTGTGGTGTTTACCGACTCAGAGTGGGTAGCTGCGTCTCGTCTCCGCTAGCAGAGGCGGCCCTGTTCCCATGGCGTGTGGTCGAGTATTCGTCCCGTCCCGTCTCGTCTCGCCTTCGTTACAAGGGATCGTGGGAACGCGCCTTTACCTGTTCACTCGAACTTTGTAGCGGCGCACCAGTGTCCTTGTCGCACTCTCGTAGGATGTTTCCTCCGTTCAAGATCTTACGCCATACCTTGTTGAACGGCAGGGGCCCGTGTTGGTTGTTTGGGAGTCCAACCGCATCCAACACGCCCTGTATGTAGTTCTGCAGCTCCTTTCATGGTCCAACAAGAGTCCTGCATCGGAAAATCGGATCATCGTAGGTCCCACAAGTTGGACTGTGGTTGGCCCGCTTCAATTAGTCGAATCGCGAACTCCGCAAAGTTTCTTTGACAAAGATTGTTTTGTTGACGCGTGCGTAGTTATGTAAATAATTTAATTCACTTGTTAAATTATCCAACGTTTTTTGTTGTTGAAAGATGAAGCAGGAAATTATATGACAGTATCAGATGGTTCGGGAGAGCGGTGGTTCGAATCCCCGTCTGGGCATCCAGATTTTGGTTTTCCATGGTTTCCTAAATCACTCCAGGCAAATGCCGGGATGCTTCCTTCAAAAGGCCATGGCCGAATTCCTTCCCATTCCTTGCTCCCCATCCTTTCCCGTCTCTAAAGACCTCGTTGTTAAGAGACGTTAAACAGTTAAAAAAAAGTATCAGATGGAAACAGACTTTGCTTAAGCAAAATGTAGAATTAGTGATAAAAATATACTTACTTTGATTTTAAGTTTATTTTTCATAAAATATGAAAATCTAAGTAATTATGAATTTATTTTCCATATACGCGGATGTCAATCATTGAACATTCGCATCCGCTAAGATTGCCTCCTTTAGAACCCTATCTCACATTGTCGCCGGTCTCGGTAGCGTAGGACCGAGCGTGGCGGTGTAACGGTTAGCGTTCTCGCCTCGCATTCGGGAGGACGGCGGTTCGAATCCCCGTCCGGGCATCCAGATTTGGGTTTTCCATGGTTTCCCCAAATCACTCCAGGCAAATGCCGGGATGCTTCCTTCAAAAAGGCCATGGCCGAATTCCTTCCCATTCCTTGCCCCCATCCTTGCCCCCCATCCTTTCCCGTCTCTAAAGACCTCGATGTTAAAAAGAGACGTAAAGCAGTTTAAAAAAAAAAAAATCGGTAGCGTAGGGGCTAGAGCACTAGTTCCGCGTGCCGAAGGTCGGAGTTTTTTTTTTTTATTTGCACCTAGGCGAAAGGTCGCCGGTTCGAATGCGGCCGCGGGCATGGGTGTTTAAGTGTTATGTGTCTGTGTGAATGTCCTGTCCGTCCTGTGATGTCTATACTTGGGAATCATAAGGTACTGGAGAAACTAATTCAGTGGATGAGATATCATAAACACATTGAGCTGGCTGAATTGCTTAGTTGCCAAAAGCCATAAAAAAATTAAAAAAAAACACTCACACTGTCACAGTTTTCCACACCTGGAGCAACAGTGACGACAACTGTCACACTAGGGAAGACAATGGGAAACCAACCCACTTCCACCTTCCGATACGTTGACATGAGGGTTAAACATCCCCTATGGTAAGCAGCTACGCTCGACACGGGATATGGTTCACAAGAAGAAGACGTTCCAATTACAATAACATTCGAGTTGGATCCTCGTTGGCTATTACAGTGGTGGTCTTATTTAATTTTTATCAAGGAATTTGAAAATTGCTTCCTCAGATAAGGCAGTGAACAATATGACAACAGTGCAGAATAAACTTCCACTTCGGCGAGTAATCATTCGAAGCTCATAACTCAGTAGCGCCTCACAAGAGCAGAACAAGCGTTGTATTTCAGTCCCTCAGCACTCGTGGGCCATTGGATATGACACATAAATCCGAAGCCGTCGCTTATCGCCGAGTGAAAAATAGTCCCGCTTGGTAATGGAAAGTGCAGCCGAGCGATGTAAAAGATGGGAGAGGGGAATACAGCGCAGGGCGAAGACAGTTCTGCTGTGAAAGGCCAATGTAGTTTGCACCATAAAAATGTACCTGTAAGCACATCATTGTTGTTACTTTCTTCCTCTTCATGGATAGGCCGAAAGCCTCTTACGACCTCAGTTTTCTAACCATATCATTATGGGTCCACCAATATCCCTTCTTGTTGTAGAATGATACTGCAGGGTAAGCTTTCGAAAAGACTCTTAATTGCAACACATGGTACTAGATTATAAACATGATGGTAGGAAAAGCAGTATAAAAAGAGTTGGAGGTAAAAAGTGAAGCTAATTGGCATCATTACTGTTCATGATTCTACTGAATTACTGTGTGTGTGTGTGTTTTTTTTTTTTTTAGTTGCTTAACGTCTCTCTAACAGCGAGGTCTTTAGAGACGGGAAAGGATGGAAAACGGGGTGGGCAAGGAATGGGAAGGAATTCGGCCATGGCCTTTTGAAAGAAGCATCCCGGCATTTGCCTGGAATGATTTTGGAAACCATGGAAAACCCAAATCTGGATGCCCGGACGGGGATTCGAACCGCCGTCCTCCCGTATACGAGGCCAGAACGCTAGCCGTTACACCACCACGCTCGGTGAATTACTGTGGTGATGGTTTATATAAACAGACTGTAAAACTGCTACTGCGTTTTACTACGTTAATTAATAACAGTTACTGAGGTTATTACAACACTACACTTTGACCTACCTCACGGAGGCATCGATACTTCGTAATTTATTATTTTGTCTTGGTCGCCACCAGCGCTTTGACGAACGTACTAATAATACTTACAGTTCTCTGTGATGCTCCAAATTTACAAGTTCACAGGAATCAACCATAAGCAAAACACACTCACACATAGGAAGTACTAAGTCGAACAACTTTTTTATTCCAACAGTTTGTGTTACACATTAGTACTCCGACCACCAACTGGAATTAGTTATCACTTATCCGAAGATTACAAGATCTTTATGAGTGGAAAGTTTAATCACAAAATACTCTCCTTCAATCAGTAATATATTAAATGCCTGTACAACAATCACCAGTTATCAACTGCACATTAACAGTTCTCCAGGAACGTCTCCGTGTATTTTCACACCATCTGGCTCATCTTACGTTAGCGACGTCAAGCCAATATTCGTTTCCCGTCGCGGACGCGCGTATAACGTATCCATAGGCCCGAATGTGTCTTCAAGAACACATCACCTCACTTTCAAGCGACTAAACTTTTCCCAGGCTGCTGCCACGAGAGTGAACACTTGACTGACTGCGAGTCTACCACACAGTGTCGCTTCTCGCTCTGTGTCGATTATCGATACATGCACAGATACTCTTTAATCATGGATCGCTAGGCTACTGTAATGTCACAAGACTTTAAATTGAGATGTTGATAGGTATCTTGTTTTTTCATAATGTAATGATTAGTTCAAGATTTTCAGATTTAACTTTGTTTATTTATGAAGACATCAGGCTTCAAAGATACTGGTTGGACACGTAAATACAAGCCCCAGCTATTACACTCAATACTGCCTTCAAAGACAATATTGTTATACACCCTCACAGTACTGAACTACAAGACTCCTTGCATATGTAAAAAGTGTTCCCCCAAAACTTGTCTCTGCCGAAGAGTTGGTGCAGTAGGTACACAAAAAAGACTATGATAAGATAGATGATGTACTGGCTAGTTGAACGCATACAGTGAAAACATCTTCGTATATCATTTCATGATGGCCTTCACTATATGAAAAATATTTGGGATCAAGTAGACAAGGAATACCAAGTCGATAATGCAGCACTAGATCTTTTAAAGCCGGTTAACAGAGTAAACCTGAAAATGTTGTTAGACAAGGTAAAAACCATTGGAGTGGATGAACAAGTGACTTGCTGGGTAGAGGAATTATTAATGTGTAGAAGGGTAGGAAAAGCAGTATCAAAAGTAGTGAAAATAAAAATGGGAGTATAAGAGGGTAGCGTATTGGGAACATTTCTTTTCATTACTCTAAGGAATGTTTGTGTTAATGGATTATGTCTAACAGAATATCGGTTGTTCTCAGATGACAATTGTTATGTAATAGGGTAAAAACGGAAGAAGACTGAGAATAGCTGCAAGTTGACCAGGAGAGGACATTCAGCTCGGTAGGTCAACATGGGATAAAGATAAATCCTTAGAAATGTCAGTTTATTGGATGCACAGATAAAAAACTAACTATTGTTTATGATTATATGATGGGGAAGGAACTGCTTGTTGAAAAGGCTAAATCTCAGTACCTTGGCATATCATTCGATAGTGGACTCAATTGGAAAGTACACATTGGACAGGTGTCAGGAAGAGGTTTCGTAATTCTTCAGATATTGGGGAGTGGATGTAAGGGATTAGTGAGGGAATTGGGTTACAAATTTTTTTTATTATTGTTTTTTATTTTTTATTATTATTATTATTATTATTATTTATTTTTTTTGCTTTACGCCTCGTTGACGGCTAAGGTCATTTGAGGCAGGATGCGACTGGGGACAAGGAACGGGATGGAATTCGGCCATGGCCTTTTTGAAAGCAGCATCCCGGCATTCGCCTGAAGTAATTTGGGCAAACCATGGAAAACCAAATCTGGATCACCGGACGGGGATTCGAAACCACGTCCTCCCGAATGCGAAGCCAGAACGTTAACCGTTCACCCACCATTCTCGGTGCAAAATGTTGGTCACACCATTGTCTGAATGGTGTGGTCTGAGACCCTCATTTTGGGTCTCAAATAAAGGATATGGAGAGGGTAAAATGGAGAACAGCCAGATTTGTTTGTAGAAATTTTAGCAAAACACAATCAATAACTGATACGATGATATACCTGGAATGGAATTCATTGAAAGACAGGAAGAGTGTGAAGAGAGTTCCGGGCATCCAGATCTGGGTTTTCCATGGTTTCCCTAAATCACTCCAGGCGAATGCCGGGATGCTTCCTGCAAAAGGCCATGACAGAATTCCTTCCCGTTCCTTGTCCCCAGACCCATCCCGCCTCTAATGTCCTCTATGTCGAAGAGGCGTAAAGCCATAAGTAAAAGACAAAGTGAAGAGAGTCATGAGAGTGTTCAAGCCGCATATTGGCGATGTGGCTTTGTGGATATTGGTCTAAGAAATTGGAGTAGTGTTAGGAAGGGAAAAGACGACTATGACGACCAGGTGGCAATCAATTTCAGAAAATTTTCTTTTGTAAATAAGGGAGTTAGGGACTGGATTAAATTATAAAGAGAAATACTGAATAATATTGAAATAATTTAAAATTAAAATTGGTAAAGGGCAAATGTAAATGGTTTGTAATGTTACAGTCAAAGAATTTAAGTAATACTTTACGAGATGCCTCGTGGTCTAATTAATATAATAAAATAACTAGTCCACTATCCAGTTTCAAATTTTAACTCGTTTTATTGATAGTAAGACATCGGACTTCGAGATACAGTTCACATATAAACACAAAACTTCAACGATTACATTCGACACTTCTTCCAAAGACAATACTACTAAAACAGTCCGTTCAACACTATCTTTGGCCGACGTAAACTGTGTTCAAAATACTGTCTCTGTGTCTCTGCTGGTCGCTTTATATGTGTCATCGAAAGTTCCAGAACACTACAAAGGCTTCCGACAGATATTTCTCGAACATTAATAATACTTAAACAATTAAAAATGTATTAAAACAATCGGAATTAATACATAATCATTTAAAATCATTACAAAATGCTCAGAAATGAAAATTAAAGATACTTAAACACAAAACTATCCACAGAAATCATTTTAAACTGTAGTAAATTATCCTTTATACATCGTAGCTCACCTTAAAACTTTAAATTACAAACAATTAAGCAATTCTCTTGCATAATTCTGTCCTTAAACATATTAAATTGTATTTATATAATTTCTTTTCATCAAAGTCCATTTACACTGATTTACAGTAAATTGCAAGACAAACATACAAAAATCATATCTAATCAAACTCTAGATTGTTACTAATGCTTCATAAAATACAATTCCATTTAAAGTTTAGGTTTGAGGGCTGTTACAAACTGATATTTATAATAAGACTTCGTTATATTTTTCAGAACAACAGGTTTATCTCGTTTCGCCAAAGAATATAAAAGATTTCATGATTTGTTTCAAGTGACTACCGAAAAATGTAACTATTCAGTGAGAAATGTCGCAAGGATTATTTACCGTGACCCAGATGAGTTTAACCGTTCAAACTATTGTAATTGCTTTCACTCTGAGAAATAAATTACTTCTACCCTGCGCGAAGCGGGGACGAAAAGTTGGCACGCCTGCAAGATTTTATTTGATTGAGTGGGATACTCCGAATTAATTCCGTTCCGCTCGAAGGCGAATCCCATTCTCGAAAGTTGCACAGCTTTCTCTGGCTGTTAATCATTTCGGAAGCGACGACGGAGCTTAGAAACTTAATATTGCTCTTCGCCCTATCAAAACCCATTACGGAGGGTAATTAATTCTTCAGTAGTTAAAATATGGAAATAAGAAATTTTGGAAATATTTGATGCACCAGTAATATATTGTTTAACAAAAGAACCAATCTGTAATAAAACTTGCAACTCGCTTGTTACTTCTGCTTACGTCTTTAAAAAATATCGCTCTGTAAAAAATTGTTTCTTTATTTTATTTATATACTTATTTCCTCGTCATTGTAAGGGGGAATGGATTAGGCAGAAGGAAGGGAAGGAATCTTGTCAAACTAAATCAGGTTGGCCGAACGGGGATTCGAACCCAAACTCAGTAGAGGAACGCTTACTGAGACCTTTTTACTGTAAGACGTGCCTGCACGTGGTATCTGACGATTTGCACCAAACGAAAAAACAAAGTAAGAAACAATTTTACTAGCAGAAATTGGCAAAATTTATCACACCAATCGCTAGTCTTTAGTTGCTTATATTCTTCCATGTGGAACAACCATGAATAAAAAATTCATGGTTATGCAGAGGTTAGGCTACAACTGTTGTGGATTTCGTGAATATTATGAACGCCTTGCCTTACAATTATTATTTGTCAATCATTAACTATCCTATGTCCATTCTATTCCAAATAGCATCTCCTTGTCAAATTTCATCACGATCGGATTATCCGTTTATCCTAAGATAGACAGAGTTACTTTCGCATTTATAATATTAGTATAGATACACATGACAGTTTCCAGAAAATTCTAGCATATCGGAATGTTAATACCCTACTAATAATTTTAATTGCGTTTTATCAGAAAGGACCTCCATGTTGTTTGTATAGGCTAATTCATTCCTTTTGGGAATAATTTGTTTTCATTTATAAACTTCATAATCTTTGAGCAAGCTGTATTGATCTCTGGTAATACAAGCATTCGGGGCAGCATCACGTCTCTAACCTTAACCGAAGCGCTTCTTTCTACTGAATTGCAGTTCGGAGAATTTTACGCGTAATTATGGATAAAGCTCAAAAAATTAATCACCTACATATATTAGACACGTTTCTGAATAATTTCTGCTGTCGCTAATTTATTGTTGTTGGTCACCGCAGTACTCAAACATTAATTTTTTTTTTTCAAGCAATTAGACGAAGTTTACGCTCTGCATTCATAACTATTCTGGCCGACAGAAATAAACGAAAATTTAACTCTCTCCTCTCAGAACAGCAAAACAAAATTAATCTCTTCGTCATTACGGTTTTAGTAGGCAGGGGGTAACGTCAGGAAAAGTCGAATTATGCAAAGTGTTATTTCTTTCATATGGCAACAATTTGTGTGGGTATTTGTTTTTTTTATGCTGTACGTATCTCATCCTATTTTTTATACAAATTAAAGTCTTCCATTTTGAAATGCTAGATCATAAACGATTAACGCAAATGATGACAATACATTACAAAGTATATCTACACCTACAACCTAAACTTATAATAAAACTATTACAAGGAAAAAGACTATCATTTGAAATATTTTTTTTTAAAAATGGCAGTCATTGTACAATGCCGACAGGAGTGAAAAATTAAAAACTATTGATATCATACGCGCAACACGTCATACTTACAGTTACAGAAATACTAAATAATAACAAATAATTCCGTGTGGTTGTAATGAACTAGTGACCGGGTTTCTAGTGACTGCGTATTCCGCCGCTGTCTTAGCTGCCTTAAACTAACCCGGTAGTCCTACCAGGTATAGATGATCTGCAGTTTAACGTGGAATCCAAACCACGGAAGCGTTCTGGCGTACATTACACAGGAAGCTATGCCAGATGTTGGTCGGGTTAATGGTCTATGAAAATACCCACCGAGACAGGTATTCGAATAGGGGACCTTTCGTTCGCTAGTCCTACACCTTAACCACTGAGCCACCAGACCGCAACAGATATACTATTAACATTAGCATGTCGGCAATGCGCACTCAAAAGATCTTACCCATCTAAAAATCACACAACGCTCCTAAAGAAGTTTCCACTTCAAAAACTAAAAATCTAACTTGATTCCCAACCCAACGGTTTGTCGAATCTTCCCGAAGGAGATGTAGCAAGCTTTTGTGTATTGTCTCAGAAGCAAGAAGGCTAATTCCTTTCTTTCTTCAGGGGCCTACCACGGAACGTCCCAGCATAGGTCATATAATCAAATACAACTCCTAAAAACTGCGGGTTTGTATGAACAACGGTGACAGAAATTAAGGTGAGGGAGGAAAGGAGGTGAGGATTTAGGTTTCTATAAGACAAACCTCAACAGTGTTTTAAAGTATATGTATGCAAAATTCTGTCAAAATCGGATAAAACTGTGTGTTTGAATAAAGATTTTGCAAGAAACGTCCCGCGCGCATATCATACGCGCAACAGGTGGGCGTGACCTGACGCGTAAAAGGTGGCTTCTTGCGAACTCATAGATTTACCCCCGTCCACACTTCACGTAACGCAACTATACAAGTTTGTTGTGCATATTATTAGTAAGCTACGGAGAAGGAATCAACTGTATTTTTTTTTTTTAAATTGTGTATGTGTCTGCGTTTCGATAAACGGTATTCACGAACAACTACTGGTCGGATTTGGATGTCATTTTGATTAATGTATAGCCCGTGGTTCCGCGGGTAAGGTAGGGTATATTTCACTTCTATGCTTCGTCGAAGAGCTGAGGGACTGAAATAAAGGAGTCCACAAATTAGTATCGATTTATTGCTTCTCGCGGTAGAAATGTTCAACGTGATTTCACCACTTTCACCACACGAGCGACATCACATTATTGGGAGAAGTCAAATTGTACTTTGTTGTAGAGACCGTCCATGCAAAACAATTGTGCGTGCAGTGAGCCAAAGGGGTTGCGGCCATGCAGAACTAGACAATGCGTTCAACTGTTAGCTGACGGTAAAACCCATAGTCTATTTTTATTTTTTTTTATTTTTATTTTTTTCTGCTGGTACGAGGTTTTGACCAGTTTGATTCAAACCTCCATCTCTTCCCCTCTTGTGCAAACTTCTTCATCTCAACATACCCCTTAGAACCTATGTCTTTAATAATACGTTTCATGCATTCAGATCTCTCAATCTTGCTCTGCAGTTCTTTTCTTCGACTGTTTCCCCCGCTAACAAAATAAACCAATCCTGCATCTCTTAAAATATGACCTACCATCCTGTCTCTTCTTTCTGTAAGCCTCTTCCACAAACTTCTTTACTCACTATTCCTCTCTATTTAATTGTCAGCATCCTACTACAGCACCATATTTCCTTCTTTCTGCTATTCCTAAACTCCACACTTTCCTACCATAAATTCTTGGGTTACATATGTAGAGTTTTAAAAGTTCTTCCTTAGTCCGAGGTCAATATTTGAAATTAAAAGAGTTCTCCAAGAAGGCTCTATTCTGCTTCTAAGAATGTTCCTGCATCGGCTGTCACTTGTAATTTTACTGCCGAAGCAGTAGAATTCACTTAATTCTTCTGTTGTATCCGACACTTTTTTATATTTCGTCTACCATTATTCCTATCATCTCTGCTATATTTGATCACTTTTTTCTTGCTTTGGTTTATATTTAGCCAAAAATCATCCTTGAATATTTTGGCCATGCGATTACAGGGTAATTTTATCAGTAGATCGTAGCGTACTGATTTTTTCTCCTTGCATACTTATGCCACATTCTAATTTTTCTAGGAAACAAAAAAATCACGAATATTCGGTCGTTCATCAGGTAGGTATCTTTTTTTTCCCGAACCGGCCAAGATATTACGTCAGATGAAGAGTGATAAGTTCTTTTTAATTCAATCTCAGTATCATGCCCTATGGAGATAAGTGATAATAATTTCCTAATGTCAAGTATGCTCATACTCTTATGGGAAACAATTCAGTTAAGATTTATCACAAATTTAAAGTAATAATGGATAAGGAATAACAAACACAATTATTATAATTTGACGTGTGAAAGGAAAGCAATCAACGGAAGCTGATGTCCGAAATTTCTGAGTGCTTCTGCATACATAAAAACTCAAGCCTCCATTTCCAAGAACTTCTTGGAAAAAAAGTGAATCTGAAACAGTTTAGTTGAAAATGAGAGCCACAAGTAACAGGAACGTTGATACATTTGGCGTGCTTTTACTCCGTGTTGTGCAAACTCTCCACAAATCATAGAGATGTTTTAGTCGGTAACGTGCTGTTAGGTTTATTTGCCGAATAGTCCCACGGAGATCGTGCAAAAGTTCGTGTACAGAGACGAGTATTTACTTTGCCACCAAGGTCACGAAATTTCTCCTATATCTCGTAGGAGAAAACTCCGAATGCTTCTGTCCTGAGCTGATATACATGGCGATAATACAAGGAACAAATACGACAAAGATTACAAAACCGTTGTCGGATGTACAGAGCATGTTGACTTTCTCTTGAGCAGCGGTTACCAAAGGGAATGTTACTACCCAACTGTGGGCATTGAAGAGACCGTAAAGGGTCGTTTCTGGTCCAAGGCGAGTTTGGGTGGAGTTGAGGACAATACGTCGCCCCATGCTTTCCAGTATTTTATTCGGTTTTAAGGGCTGCAGCAAAGAAGATTTTAATTGTATTCCCATGATCATATAACCAAAAGAGGGTTTAGCGTAGTCAACAATTTATTACGTAAGAAAATAAACAGATTGTCAATACTAGAATGCGGTGATTTAAGATTGATGATGATAAAAAGGCTCCAAATATCGTAAAATTAGTGTCACTCAGCCCTTTAAAAATACTGTTGACAGACCGAGAAAATCTTCCATATCGTCAACGGACCCCGACAAACCAAAGCTTACGAAACCCAGAAGGACGTCGCAGAAGTCAGCCTAGATCCATTGACATCTATACGCAGTATATATAGACAATTAATTACTTCACATACATTTACCCTTAAAATTCCAAAAGCAAAAAATTTGAAACTCAGAAATGCATGGACACAAGAGAGACGTCAAGCCCACAGTGAAAAGATGAGGAGCTTCTGGGAAGATAAGAAGAACAGTAAGAAGAATAATAAGGACAACGAAAATTAGTGGTTCCACGCGCTCCTAAACGAAAACATACATAAATAAAAAATATGTATTTGTTAATCATACTGTGAATAATATACCAATACTGTTAATATCTTTTAATGATGAAATTTTAAAAATCAGCCCTTGTTTTTCTGACATTGTACACTTCACCTAAGTTGGCTGCCAACGAATCATTATTTTAAAAAACTGCGTTACGAGCCAAAAATGTTGGAGAACAGTGGATTACATTGTTTATTACAAGAAGAAAGGTCAGTGTTTCTTTCTTTTTTTTAAAACGAGATGTTAGGCCAAAATACATAGGTTAGGACTTTATGCTCTAGAGCGTTCACCAATTAAACGTAGGGGATTCGCGAAAAGATTTATGTACGTTATGGCGGCTGACTGAGTATCTCGAGAGTGCAGCATGGTGAATTGAGATTGAAAATGAGCAAAATTGCTCCTAAAATCGACTTATCATGCGACAAGAAACAAGCCCATCCATCAAATTAATTAATAACATTTTGCTCTTTGTGTCTGTATTACATTTTTTAAACAAAAATCCTTATTTTTTAAAAATCCAGTTAAAAAAAATGGAGGGGGTTTGTCGTTGTTTGGGAAATTTCATAGGGGTACTTAGAGCTGCGAGTTTGAGAAACCCTCTGGCCCGGAGGGTCAGTAAGATGTCGAAAATAATTGTGCGGACCACTGACTTCTATGAGTCTAATTTTTTACCTTTCTTTATACGAGTATTATAAATAAAATCTACCAATAGTTATCAGCCCATACGACAGTCCTTTGAGACATATATTTGCAACAAGCCACTCATAAAACGGTCATTGACTTAATCGTCTAATTGACTCTGCTCTAGGGACACGCATTTATCGAATAGACTATTTTAGTAAAAATGCAGTCATTTCCTTAGATCCTAGGAAAAAAAAAAAAAACTTTGAATTACTCATGGCTTCGGCTGTAACGTCAAATGTCGGTTCTCATTCTGAGTCAGCTAAATTTTAATCTAATATAAAAAATCCCGTTAACATTACTGCTCGAAAATTAAAGGCTTTATCACACATATCTGGGCCCAAAGAATTTAACCAAACCATCTAACTAATATAAATAAGTAAAACGCAACTAATAACTAACATCTACATCTACATATATACTCTGGAATTCACAAAATTGTGGGTGGCAGAGGGTGCTCAGCACCAAAGCTAATCTCTTTGCTGTTCATTTCAATCCCTAATGGTACGAGGGAAAAATGAATTCATATAAGAATCAGTCCGGCACCTTATTTCTCTAATTTTATTTTTCCTGTCCTTCCGACTCAAATAGGTTGGTGGAAGAAGTATTTCTAACGTGTTAATTTGAGCGCAATAGATACTTTTTTTCAGTGCTTTGGCAATCATTTCTTCGTGGATGGTTAGCTGAATAGAAGTGCTGCTAAGTAACCTCGACTAGGTGTTAACATCTCTGGTCGCAATTAGTTCGGCAACGAAGGCCGGGAGCGTGACGTCACAGCGTCACGGACACCACGATCAAGCGTAGTCTTTTATTAGTACTGACGATTTACACACAGCTGTAATAACTCATGTCGGGTTTAGCTTCCTTGTGGACGGTTTGCTCGTCTCCTTGCGACCTTTTGCTGGTCTGTAGAGGGGGCGAGCGGAAAGTAATCTCGTTTGCGCAGACAACAGGTGTGTCGAGTGCGGCCGCAATGTGACTGTGTGACGTAGGCACGAGGGGCCGGGTGTCAAGGCCTGTCTGTGGCTCTTTTATGGGCGTCTCGGATGTTTCCGGTAAAGGCGATCGAGACGGGGCAGTCCAGCACGTACTTAACTGGCCGTCATTCTCTGGACATTGCATAGTTTTACTGCCGGTCAGCCAATAGAAGTCGAGACGGCTGGATATCTCCACCGTCAACTTCACCCAGGTTACGTACAACGTCTAGAGTTGCCAACTATACACACAAAAATATATTTTATTTTATAGACGCAACACTAAGAAATGTGGTACATTACATCAGCCAGCCTGGCTGCGCGTGGAGGTACCAACGCGCGATTGCTTAGTGTCCGTGACAAACCACAGGACTTAAACCCCTTCAGACGACCACACCTGGTCTCCCTAAATCGTGGCCACGCCTCTTCGGCCCTGAAATCGGGTCGTCTAAAGTGAGCTCCTGGTAACGTTTTTGTGGCGAGACCAGGCAGGAAGATCGGACGGAAATGTCATCCGATTTAGGCTTAAAAAGTAGGGGTAAGGTCGGGCCCCCACCATACTGCCCTGAAAACTGGCCGAATAAATAAAGTATATTTGTCTTTTGAAGAACATGAAGCGGAAAAAAAGTAATTTTAAATTTAGTTATTTATTGCCTTAAATATATGTATTTTCGGTCTTACGGGACTAGCTATTAATTTTTGGTTTAATTTCGAAGTGTTACAGCTGGAGCCACATTCTAAATCTAATATTAGAAATAGGGTTCGGATTTTTATGACCGAAAGATAGAGAAATATCCTGGCAAATATGACCATTAAAAAGGGTAAATATGATTAAAAATGAACAAACATTTAAGTTTACTATACATCAAAACACGCTCAATTGTATGTCATATATTGTACCTTGTATCGTCGCTTTCATGAAGACTGCATAATTTGCTTCCGAACACTCGCTGCACCATTGAAAAATCAAATTTGAAACTTTTTTTTTTTACACAATTTATAGAAAGGAACTCTATCGTCTGTACTAAAATAATCCTCTGCAAATTTCTTTACGTAATTCCGCAAATTCTCACTATCAACAAAGTTTTAAATTCTTGACTGGTGAATTCTGACCAGTTCAGTGACAGTTTTTTCCCCTCCAATATATAATAGGAGTACAATTCTCTGAATAATAATTTTAGTTTCTTTTCATCTATAACTTCCAATAAGTTCCCGGTACTATTAAGAAATTCCCAGATCCTCCAATTGTGACCATATGACCATAAATATTATCGAAATTTGACCAAAACTAGGAAAATGGTGAGTATATGCATTTATAAATACTATCTAACACATATTTAAATACAATCAGAAACGATCATTTCAGCATTACAGATCAAAAAGAAGGCACGAATAAAATATGACGTTTCATAAAGATCCGAACCCTATTTATGACTGATTCGACTACACATCAGAAAACTGCAGATATTTAGGTAAATTGGTATTGCTGCACTGATCGCAGATATTTCATAGTTGTTGATTATTCAATTCGCGTTAGTTAAAAATTAATGTTGAGATTGGTGTTTCAAAACATATGGTCCGCGAAGATGGTTGTCGTTGTCCGCAGGTAGAATATTATATATTTACTAGACTCTAAGTCTGTATAAAACGACGGGTGAAAGTAATGGCAATTCATTTCTTTGCGATTGCCTAAATAAATGGATTTGTTATTATGTAATGCTTATAACCTCATTTCTTCATGTTGTTCATATTTCAGTTATAGTTTTTACGGCGATACAGTTGCAACTTCTACTGAATTAAGGATGGAAGAATTAGGGGACCACTGAAATTAAAAATAAATTGAAGCAACTAATAATTAATATATTAATCTAAAAGCAGCACATACTTTTATTAGTGTTCCGGAAAATCATTCCTTCAAGTGTATTTTAACAGTGACTTAAAACATTTACATTGAATATAAATATCTCGTAAGCACGTTAATAATGTCGTGTTGAACTCAGTATTTTGCAATTTGTTTCTTCGCTAAGTACAATTTTTTTCAAATAACGCTCATAACTTCGGAAAACATCTCCGGTCGTTGTTGGTTGGACAGGAAAGGCGAGAAGCGTGACGTCAGATCGTGACAGACAACGCTACATCGTGACCAAGACTGGTACAGGGACAGATTCGTTGCTTCTGACTTTACGCCTCGTCGACGTCGAGGTCATTAGAGGCGGGAAAGGATTGGAGGCAAGGAACGGGAAGGAATTCGGCCGTAGCGTTTTGCAGGAAGCATTCCGACATTCGCCTGGAGGTATCTGGGGAAACCATGGAAAAGCCAAACCTGGATTCTCCGACGAGGATTCGAACCGGCGTCCTTCCCAGTGCGAGGCCAGAGCGTTACCGCGTATCCACCACACTCGGTTTAGCTACTGTATTCGTGCTGTGTAAGGCTATTAGCGAGTATAAGCTATAAGCTCAACTGTTTAAAAGACAGGAATATTTCAATGACCAGGAAACAATCTGGCATTTGCAGGGCGAGGATAGGACTAAAATAGTCCATTCATTTTCAGTTGGTATAAAAAAGATTGCCATTTGTTTAAAGATTAAAGTAATGACTGTATTCTCAGGGTCTTGTTTGTGGGAAGGACAGTGGCGTGTTATAGGGTTGGTAACAAGAATTGTGAAGTAAACAAAAATAAAAGGTATTGTATCTAGTTGCTTTTATTTTGTGCATGTAGGTCGGTTGCATAGTGTACCATTCAGCCTTCAGTAACATTACTTTTCATTTGATTAATAAGTGTTAAGGATCTTATAATACACAATTCACTTTTGATTGTTTGATCGAGTGCTTGTCACCGCGTACCGGCCCTCCTGACTGCAATCATCATAAAGACGAATTCTGTGACAGTTTCCAATCTTCACCTCATAAACGACACATTTCACGAACACGTATACACATATATCATAGAAAACATAAGTTACAAGAATCACAAACAGATGGCAATTCATGCTCTCTGGAAGCTACGATAATCACATTGAGCTGGCTGAATGGCCTTCGTTGCCGAATGCCTTAAAAAAAGTTATTTTTACGAAAAAAAATTAAGGTGTGACATTCAGAAGACTTTCAAAAAACTGAGGAAAACAGTCACATGGCAGTGATAACTGAACGTCCACACCACAATATATTGAGTCACATTGTATGGCGATTGCCTCAGGTGTCACATTTGAAACTGGAGACGATAGTTCTGCGAAATGTGTTCCCGCAATGTCTCGAGACACCCCATTTGTCTCCATAATGTGTAGAAACAATCGCTGGGTTTTGTCTCCGACACAGAAATCGCGTGATTTTGTCTCGTAGTGTTTTCTGTTCATTCGGTCCCTAACCGTTCCAGATGTTGGCAATCATTCTTGCCTGTCTTGTCTGTGGTCGTTGACGCCCGGAATAGCTCTGTGGAATGCCTCGGAAGTCCATGTTCTCAGATAAAAAAAAACAAGGAAGTTCTTCTCCTATCAGAACTTCTCTTTCCTCTCCTAGCATAACTCACTGGCCTTTTGGGAGGATGCGGGTTCGGATCCGCGCCTGGAAATCCAGATTTGTGTCTTCCATGATTTTCCCAAATCACTCCAGGTGAAAGGTCATGGCCGAATTCCTTCCCGTTCTTTACCTCTTACCCCTAGTCCTCTCCCGCCTCTAATGACCTCGTCGTCGACGAAGTGTAAAAGCATAAAAATCCTAGTGTGGGTAACTTTTGAAAAAGAAGATCCCCTGTTATTCCTGAATCGTTATCGTTTAAAATGTGTCCGCACCTCAACTCAAGCAACAGGGCAAGACGAGCACAAGGCCGAAACGACCCCCTGTGCCCTTAGCTGGACTCGAACTGCGCCCCTCGCCGGTGCAGTGTGAGGTGGTATTTGGAGGGCGCCCACACCGCAGAGTTTACCGACTGAGATGTTGACCCAGTAGCGCCCTCGCACAGTGCGAGGTAATAACACGTGGAATAGCCCCCTGCTTTATGACCCGGCGCTCGCTCGGTCGCTCGTAAAAACAGTTCTCCGAAACAACAAACACATATCGATACTGCTCACTTCCCCCCAAACTGCGAGGAAGCTAAATCTAGAAACTCCTATCTAACGACCTTTCATGCTGATATCTTCGGCGGGCCGGCTTCAGGGAAGACAATTCGCCCTTTTCCAGAGATACAACATAGTCGGACCGAGCGTGGTGGTGTAACGGTTAGCGTTCTGGCCTCGCTATCGGGAGGACGGAGGTTCAAATCCCCGTCCGGGCATCCAGATCTGGGTTTTCCATGGTTTCCCAAATCACTCCAGGCAAATGCCGGGATGCTTCCTTCAAAAGGTCATGGCCGAATTCCTTCCCATTCTTTGACCCCCATCCTCTCCCGTCTTTAAAGACCTCGCTCTTAACAGACGTTAAGCAGTTAAAAAAAAAAAAGCATTGTCGGGGCTGTTAGTTTCTAAGCATACAGTAGCTGTAAATTTGTGGTCCTCTGCGAGTAATAATACCAGATGTGTTTTCTGAAGTACTGTGTTTATGTTAAATAAACATCAGTGCATTTTAAAACAATTTTATTATATCGTGGAAACCTATTCCTTACTATACGTTTTAACATAATTTCCATCATTATTCTTCTCCTTCACCACTTTCTCCATAACGTAAGCGCTTGGCTGCCCTGTCGAGTTTTACTCATCATTAGCATGGTAAAATTTGGAGCTTTGGTTTTACCGACCATTGTTCTTCCTGACGCAAAGAATTTTGCACCTACTGGGTACGTACTCCTTGGATCTATTGGTTGCCAATATTACTCATGTAAACATGTTTGGAAATTCTTTTATAAGTCTGCAGTTATCCATCATCATCAAATTGTTTCTGGCATCCTTTCGTTTTCGTTTTTGTTGTTGTAATTAATATTATTGTTATTTTTGAAGTGAAAACTTCTATAGGCGCAGTAGGCGACTTTCCGACGAGGATAAAATCTATTACTTCCCGTCACCGATATTCTATGAAGTATTGTGCGTATGATATGCGCGTTAGACGGTTTTTTGGTTGGCAAAAATCTCTGTGTGTGGAACACAGCACTTTATGGTAACGAAACAAGGACTTTAGGAAACCAGGAAGAAAGAAAATTGAAGAATTTGACATGTGGTGCTACAGAAGAATGCTGAAAACTAAGTGGACAGACAAAGCACGAAATGAACGAGTTTTGGAAATGATGGATGAGGAAAGAAATTTGTGGAAGAAGCTTACAGAAAGAAGAGACAGGCCGGTAGGCCATATTTTGATACATGCTGGATTGTTTAATTTCTTAGTGGACGGAACAGTCGAAGGTAAGAAATCTAGAGGAAGGCAGAGATTAGAATATATGAAGCAGATTATTGAGGACGTGGGTTGTAAAGGGTATGTTGAGATGAAGAGGTTATTACAAGATAGGAAGGGATGGAGGAATGGATCAAACCAGTCGAAAGACTGATGTCAGCAAAAAAAAAAAAAAAAAAAAAAAAATCTTATAAGTTCTCGTCACCAACATGCTGTAATAGCACTGTATCTGTAGATATAAGTAAAACCTGTAGCGCTTTTACAGCAGCGAAAGTACAGATTATACTCGTTCTGATATATAAAAATGAATGTGTGTTTGTTTTTTGTTTTTGTTTTGGCAATGTTGCTCATACAACAACACAATTTTTATCAGATTTGGATTGAACTTTGTATACATATTCTTTAAAGCAAATAGAAAAATACTGTTTATGTTTGATTTACAATCTAAACCTTCTCCTCCTTTCCCCCCTCACCTTAATTTCGGTCATAGTTGTTGATACAACTCCACAGTTTTTATCAGATTTTCATAGTACTTAACACACGAATAGGTGATCTGGTAGCTCAGCGTTTAAGGTGCTAACTTCTGGAAGTTCCTCTCACCGGTCGCAGGTTCAAACCCCATGGCGAGGAGGAATTTTTAGGAATTGTTTTTTATTATATGAGATATGCTGGGACGTTCCGGTGTTCTTATTCCACGTTAAACCGTAGACTCCTGAGTAAAGGGATTGGCCCTTCCGCCTCTGACACAATAGCTTGGTGCATCGTCTTTTCGAAGATTCGATCAACCTTCGGGCTGCGGACTAACTTGGATATTTATTAATTGAAGTGAAAAATTATTTAGGCGCTTTGGGTGATTTTTGGATGGATAAAAATCTTTTGATTTCGCGTTACCGACATTCTAATGTTAACGGTATACCTGTTGTGGTCTGATGGCTCAATGGTTAAGGGGAACGAAAGGTCCCGGTTCGAATCCCTGTCTCGGCGGGGATTATCATAGACCCTAAACCCGACCATCATCTCTGTCACGGCTTGCTGTGTAATGTGAAGTACGCCAGAACGCTACCGTGGTTCGGATTCCACGTTAAACGGTAGGTCCCCTGTACCTGGTAACACTACCGGGTTAGGTTAAGGCGGCTAAGACAAGGATGGAATGCGCAGTCATTAGAAACCCTGTCACCAGGTCATTACGACCACACGGAACTATTATTATTTAGTATATCTGTAGTCATAAGTATGACGTTGTTAGGCATCTGGTGATTTATTATATGTGATAAATTAATTAGTCCAGATACCTTTCAGATTTTAACTTCGTTTACTTCCAGAAGACATCAGACACCAAAGATACTGGTTGCACATGCAAACACAAGCTCCAGCGATTACACTCAATTCTGCTTTCAAAGAAAATACTGCAATACACTTTCACAGTACTGGATTACAAGACTCGCTGCAAACATAAAACTTGTACTTTACTGTACACGTAAACTGTTTCAACGGTCCCCAAACTCGTTCCTGCCATTTGCTTATTTAAGTTTCATAGAAAGTTCCAGAATATTACAAAGGTTTCCGACAGATGTTTTTCGAACTCTAATGACATTTAAACAATTTAAAAAAATCAAAATCGATTACAATCATTACAAAATGCACTGAAACGAAAATTAGATATATTTACACAAAGAATTATCCACACAGATCTGTTTAAACTGTCGTAAATCGTCCTCTAAACATCGTATCTCACCTTAATACTTGGAATACAAACATTTAATCAATTTTTCTTGCATAGTTTTGTCATTGAACATATTAAATAGTATTAACATAATTTCTTTTCATAAAACAAAATCCATTTACATCGATTTACAATAAATTACAAGGAAAAAAAAATACAAAATCACATTTACTCAACCCCTAGCTTATTACAAATAATTCATAAAATACAATTTTATTTAAAATCTGGGTTTGAGGACTGTTACAACGTGTTGAGCGTATGATATTCATTGTTTTCAGTTTTTTCTTGGGCCGGCAGTCCCCAATCACTGCCAATAGTTTTTTTTTTTTTTTTTTTTTTTTTTTTTTTTTTTTTTTTTACTGAAATTTCCCCACGAATCTGCTTTTTCCCTTTACGAACTTCAATTTCAAATCGTTTCACTGTTTTTGGTAACCTATTCCGCGCTTCGCTTGGCATTGTGTTCTAACCACTCTCTCCTTTACTTACAAAATAAAAGCTACAACAGGCATGTGGATCTATTATGCCAAGGTGTCTAAGGAGAGCCACCCACCTTTCGTTCTTTGTGCTCGAGCCACATCACTTTCTGTAAAGTAAGACCTGTCTGTCGGAGTGACGATTGTCACACGTGTTACAGCACGTGTGGTGTAGCGTTACACCATTAGGGCAGCCGCGCCGTGGCTCGCGTTACAGTGTGCTGTTCGCGTGTCCCGTGACTACCAGGCGACAAGGTCTCGCGCCTTCCAGGAGCGAAGCTCTCATACAAATAAGAGGTGGCTGCAACGCCCTACCTCAAGGGCCGAAAAGAACGCAAATAGACTGCCTGTGGACGTGTAACTAGTTCTACGAAAAAGTTGGATTACTTAACGAACCACCCATAAATTACGCCAGATTAATCTTTTTTATCTCCCCCCTCCTTGTCACGCCATTTCACTTTTGGTAAATTATTCATCATTTCTTTCTGTAACTTATTCCCATCCCTGCCCCCTTACCTACTAAAGAAAAAATTCACACCCCCTCGAGTGCCAGCTTGTGGACATGGTCATCTTTTCCCTTCCATGTATTACTTTCGATTCTTACACCATCATCTTTCAACGCTTATCACCAATATACGCTTTGTACACTCCCAGCACTCTCTTTACCCTCCTATCGTTTTCCATTGAATCTCATTCCAGCTACCGATTGCGTTCTGCGGTAATTTCCATAGACAAATCTAGCAGCCCTTCTTTGTACCCCCTCCAACTCCTGTATTTGATACCCAATATGCGGGTTCCTTACTACACTACCACATTCAAGGAATGGTTTGACCAACGTTTTAAATACCCTTAATTTTCTAGTACATCCCCTTATCACTCTCTCAAATGAGAGAAGGATTTTGAAACCTTTCCTTACTAGCCTTGTTAGGTATTTGGTTTCTTGAAATAACAAGTCGGAGGAATCAATTTTCACTTACTTTTTTCTCTGAAATCTTCACTTCGCAATAACGTAAACACACATCGACTTCGGTCGATCCAAAGATACTAAGTGCGAACATAAACAAATGCTCCAACGATTTTAACTTTCATTGAACTTGCTACACCTTCAAAACTAAACTATTTAAAATTAAAATTCTTCCGTTCTCCTTATACTGTACAGTCACCACGGAAAATTTCCAGGATAATGCAGAGAAAGCCGCCCGACGTTTCTCGAACGGCGACAAAGCAGCTAACAATCAAAATCACATTAAATCAATCAGGATTAATACATAATCATTAACAATCATTCTACATCTACATATATACTCTGCAATTCACAAAAATGTGGGTGGCAGAGGGTGCTCAGCACCAAAGCTAATCTCTTTCTTGTGCATTCCAATCCCTAATGGTACGACGGAAAACGAATTCATATAAGAATCATTGCGAAACCTTATTTCTCTAATCTTATCTTTCCTGTCCTTCCGACTCAAATAGGTTGGTGGACGAAGTATTTCACTACACTCGTGAGTGAAAATGGGAGTACACATGTTTACCAATAAGTTTAAACGAAACGTGCGTCGTCTATCTACCAGAGACTCCCAGCCTAGCAGAGCAGCCTAGTCTACTAATCAGTTCTATGACGCTTTCATAAGGATTGTAGCAAGCGGTCACGAATCAAGCGGCTCTTCTCTGTACTTTCTCTATACTTTCGATCAGCCCCTTACGAAACGGATCCCAAATGGCACAACAATAGTCCAAATATGGACGCACAAGAGATTTGTACGCTATCTCCTTTGTTTGTTCATTACAATTTTTCAAGACTCGACCTATGAATCGCAGCCTAGAATTAGCTCTACCTACTAACGAATTAATGTGTAAGTCCCATTTCATGTTCCTTTGTACTGTTACTCCCAAATATTTCATAGAATCAATCATATCAATAACTGAATTGTTTAACTCGTATTTATGAACAATTGGATTCTTTTTGTTAGTTATGCTCATTGTCTTGCACTTTTTACAATTTAGCGTAAGTTGCCACTCAGCGCACCATGCCAAAATAATATCCAGATCACGCTGAATTTCTAAGCAATCGGCCAAATTCCTTACTTCTCTCTAAATAACCGCATCATCAGCAAAGAATCTAAAAAGGCTTTTCACTTTGTCTCTGAGATCGTTTATAAAAATTAAAAAAAGAAGTGGTCCTATTACACTTCCTTGAGTTACCCCCGATATAACATCTAGATTAGAAGAACTTTCTCCTTCAACGACGACATACTGCGACACTATGAAACACACGAAAATGAAAATTAAAGACATTTGCAAGTATTTACACACAAACTTGTCTATATAAATCTGTCCAAACCATCGCAAATTAAATTGTCCTCCAAACATGGTAGCACACTTCAATAGTTTGAATTACAAACTTTTAATCGATGTTTCTTGCATAGCACTGTCTTTGAACAGATTAAATAGTATTTACATTGTTTCTGTCCATAAAACAAGGTTCATTTACACACATTCACGATTAATTGCAGGAAAAATACATAAAAAAACCCCAATTCCCAGTTTACTACACATATTTCTTAAAACACATTTCACTAAAGGGTCGTTGTGTCCTGCCCAGCTGAGCTTGTTATCAAATGTTAAGCATTGCATTTCGGGTCTTCCACAAGCAAATCTTTCCCCATAAATTAGTTACTTATTTATTTACTTTTTCTTGGATAGGTCAAAAGCCTGTTCCGACCTCAATTTTCTCACCATCTCTTCATGGGTCTACCAATATCTCTTCTACCTGTAGGACTGTACTGCAGGGCAATCTGTGATTACTCTGTCTTAGATCCATATTCTTACAAATTTCCCATTTTTTGACAAATTATAAAATTCAGAGAGAAAATATTCAATTATTGCCTGATCTATAAAGTATTAACGTATAGTAGAAAGTAACTCTTAAAAATATATGCGGAATATAAGTTTTTTAAATAATAATTTAAGCCAAACGTAATTCTCGCCTTATAACATGTTCTGACACCGTTCTTATCTTCCTACTGAGTATATTCAGGTATCCGTCAACTACACTTGAATCTACTAGACCAGATATTTAGTTTAACTTAATTTAATCGTAATGGAGCATATGTTTGGAAGAAATTTCCCTTCCCGTCCATCTCCCATTGCTTGTTTTTTGACATCTTAAATTCGTTGATTGTAATTTCCCCCCTCCCCCCCACCCACTTATTTTTTTTTCCTTTCAGTTATTTTATTTTTAAATTATTTCAGCGTTTTTGGTAGATTTTTCATCACTTCCTTTGGCAAATTATTTCAATCCCTGACTACCTTACAGACAAAAGATAATTTTTATACTACTTTCTGCCTCAAATCGAGTGGCTTAGTGAGTAATTTTTTCAACTATACAATGTGAGGATACAGCAATCGTCTGCAGCACATTAGGGGGCGTCCATAATTACGTGAGGTAAAATGGGGGGAGGGGTTACAGTGAAATCTCACGAAACCTCACTAAGAGGGAGGGGGGGGGGAGAGTTTGAAATTCTCGAAGGATGGTAGGGCAAAATAAATAAATAAATAACAAAAAGTCTACAAATGACACGAAATTTGACCTTATAGGGGGTATATCGTCTAAAAACGACGCGTAAATCGACCTTAGATGGGGTATAATCACCCTTGCAAACATCAAGCATGACAGCTAAAACAAAAAGGTCTCAAAAAAACTACGAGGTCGATTAGCAGGTGCGGGGGGGGGGGGGGGGGAGGGTGTCTCCATCAATATCTCACCTCATTTTAGAGGGGGGAGGGCGACCAGATCTCACGAAGTCTCACCAAAAGGAGGGGGTCCAAAATTCCGGAAAAACACCTCACGTAATCAGTGGATGCCCCCTAATCTGAACCAGCTCTATTCGTTCAAATTTTCATCCGAAATGTGGCTCTCTACAATACTGTGGCAGGTGATTAGCAAATTAGTGTATATTTATCCCAATAAATAACTCGCAATGTGTATGGACACTTGCAGGTGCGAAAGCTGCAGTGCAGCTGTTAGTAACAATAATTATACTCCGATCCCGGCATTCCTGCAGTGCAGTAGAACGTTCCTGTGATCCTGCGCTATTAATACGCGGAATATCTCAAGTGTCGCCAGCATCTCTGGAACCGAGCGGATGGCGACATCCATCTCCGCCCCCAGGCCCTGCCTGCTCCTCGTTATCCATCGATTGGCAGCAGATGGCGGCGCTACTAATATCGCCGTCTGACAGATGTGCTGATCGCTGATACCTCCCTCCCGCTCACTCAGATCTACCTGCCACTCTGCTTACGTCACAAATACTGTGTGGGTTCCGCCAAAGACGAGATACGATCGATGGACGGCTGTGAGCTGGGTTTGCACTGCCTCAAGCAATTTTATTTACTCTCGAGTCACAAACATCAAATAAAAACCTAATCGTTGAACAAGCTAACGCCTTTGAACCCGTTTCGGCCAGATCTTCGCAGTATCAAGTGCATTCAGAGTTGCCTGGGACAGATCACCTTCCTTGCAGAATGGTGGACACACAGGGAACTGGAGCAAATGTTTCACTGTTTGGTCCTCACCACATTCACACGAGGGTTTCAACGGAGATCATCTATGCAGATGCAGACGTGGAGTTCAGTGAGTGACATCCGCGCAAGCGGAGAACGTTTTGATGATAAAGTTTACTTAAATGCATGTCTTCCCTGCAAAAACGCGAATTTCCAAAAAAAAAAAAAAAAAAAAAAAAATCTCGGAAATGGTTCTAACGCCATCACGTAGACGTTTCAAGTATTAATAAGTCAACTGATGTTAGTTAAGTTCTCTTGGCTTACAGCAAGAAACTCTTATATCTTTAAACGAACAATTCTTTGTGATCAGTCATCGAAAGATATTATAATTGTGTCAAAATATATAAAAGCAAGTATACTTATTATAGAAAGGTATTTTGTTTTAAAGAAGAGAAATAAACATAACTTTTATTGTTAAAAGTCGTAATCATTAAACACTACATGCATAACTGTGAAACATTAAAAACAAAAATAGATGTTGGCTTTGTCAGATGTGGCTTTTTCAAACTTCTTTATTTTACAAAACATCTTTGAAGACAATATTAGCAGTTTTGATATGATCATGGCTTATTCTTTGAACGAATTAGTCTTAAACATAAACATCAATATTACTACATGTACGAACTTGTGTAAAAGGTATGTCCATACGAAAAAACAGGTTCTCGTGAATACAGTACTGCGCTTCCGAGAGTCTGACCTTACGCTTCATTAATGGTCATAACGAAAGTTACTTTCATTGAGACTCGGCTGGATCAGAGGTGTGAGGTTAATGCGAGGTATGAGCATAGTCTAATCGGAGTGAACTAATTTATCACTGATCATGTACTCGTCTAAGTGAATTACCACTAATCTTGCACCATTAATCAATCCATGATTATCGTCAAGATTTGTGTTTAACGTAAATAATAGCATTTTTCTTTAAAAACAATTGATGAGATCAATGAAAGTTTCACGGGTGTCCAGCCGGATGGTGTCATAAAACGACGACGTTTCGACAACCTGCTCGGTTGTCTTCATCAGGTCGAGAAGAAACATCTAAATAGACCGGATGAAGACAACCGAGCAGGTTGTCGAAACGTCGTCGTTTTATGACACCATCCGGCTGGACACCCGTGAAACTTTCATTGAATCAATACGCCGGGAAAGTCTCCATTTGCATAATTGATGAGATAGTAAACCGAACGATCTCAGAAATTTCATATGTAGATTATGATTTGCTTTTAAACTTTGAAAGCCTTGTATTCGGTATCTCCGAAACGGCCCTAACGCCATACTATTAGATGAGCAATTCTTGTATATAAGTAAAATTAATTTCTCAGAAACGTCTCTAAAAATTTTGACGAAATCTTGCGTGTGGCTTTAGAACGCGTCGACAAGTCATTAGCGTGAAATCTTGCATACGGAACAGAAATCGAAAGATGCCGAGCGAAGATGTCACCCAGGTACATAAAAGCAAACTAAAGACAAAATAAGTATATTATTGATAACAAATTTTTTATTTTTTGTAGGCTTAGTCTATTTTCGTAGAATACCCTGACAGGTTGATTTTTTTTGGCCTCAGCTTTCAACAGAAAAAAAAAGTGGCATTTCGCAAGTGAATAAAATCAGACACCTAACTATACAAACTCCAACAAAACGATCTTATTATTATTTTGTATAAGCTGTAAAACATTTATATTCCATTGTAAACAAAACGTTCATTGACCGTACATCGGCCAGACGATATAATGTATTAAACCATGCTGTTTGGATCATGAATTACTTGTTGAAGACTTGAAATGTAAATATCTTTGCATAACATTTGATAACAAGCTCAACTGGGCAGGACACATAGGACAGGTAGTAGGAAAAGGTTACAAAATCCTTCACTTGTTAGAGAGAGTGATGAGGGGATGCATGAGAGAAGTGAGGGAGTTGGGTTACAAAACTTTGTTCAGACCGTTGCTTGAATATGGTAGTGTAGTATGGGACCAACATTTTGAGTATCAAACACAGGAGATGGAGAGGGTGCAAAAAAGGGCTGCTACATTTGTCTCTGGAAATTACCGCAGAACACAATCAGTAACCGATATGATAAAAGAGCTGGAATGGGATTAATTGGAAGACAGGAGGAGGGTGAATAGAATCATAGGAATGTAATTACAAGCCGTCATGTTGGTGATGAGGCGTAGGAAGATATTGGTGTAAGAATTAAAAGTAATGCATGGAAGGGTAAAGATAACCATGACCACAAGTTGGCACTCGACTTCAGACACAATGGTGTGGGAAGATTTTCTTTTGTAGGTAAGGGGGTCGGGGATTGGAATAAGTTACCAAAAATTGATGAATAATTTATGCCAAAAATGTTGAAACAATTTAAAGTGGAAATTTGTAGAGAATAAAAGTAGGTGCGTACAGGCCCGCCGCTAGCTGTTTGAGCGCCCGCGTGCAATACAGATTATGCCGCCCCCAGTCTAACTACAGTCAGTAGTGGATCTAGGAATTTTCCGAACCGGGTCAAAAAAGCTGTACCACATAATACCCTGTATATTCGTCGCGGCGACAATGGAGTTGCAATGACCGCGGGGCGCCGACTGTCGATCTTTCGATTCGCCGCCCCCCTCGACGTGCCGCCCGCGTGCGGGGCACGCCTTGCACACCCGTTTACGGCGGCCCTGGGTGCGTAAAGGAAAGGGGGGAAATTGATGTGTAGGAAATCAAATTAAATGCCCGACATGATCGCCTGGAGCAAAAGGACAAATCCGCGGTGGGGGAACATAGTTTGGAACGAGGACATGGATTCGATTTCGAATCAACTAAGGTTCTGACACTTGCAAGAGGCTTGTGGGACTGCGTCATTACAGAAGCGTTTGAAATTGCCTCGCGTATGATCTGGTTAACTGGGATTGTGGTTTCCAACTAAGTGACGCGTTGATACCTGTTATTGAGGCTGCTCGTCAGCAACGCTCTGTTTTTTGTGCTCCGTGAGCGTCTTATGAAGTCTGAGATGCTGCTAGGCAACGTAACAACGTCTGTCGTTGCCATGCCAGTTTTTCAGCAACGCGCTCTGTTTTATTTTATTAATGATGGCCGTGGGTCTATCGACCATACGGCCAGCTTCAATTTTTACATTAATTTTTACAATTTCTGCTTAACCTATTACAGTAATATAAAATCAGTCAGTGATAACAATGATAATAGTTTTTGTAGGTGTTTCTTTAAAGCAAGATATCTGCCTCTCTTAAATAACGAGCTAACGCCCGATACACATCATGTCTTCCCCCTCTCAATAGGATATCTACCGATGTTGGAAGTGGGATTTTGAACCTGAACAGGCTGTTGTATAATTTGCTCTGTGGAGTCAGCTGCTAGTATGATGTGATTGATATCTGCTATTTCTTCTTCATCTGCCTGACAAAAAGGCGAGTGTGGTACTCCGATTTTGTGAAGA
The DNA here is from genome assembly GCA_031002005.1 of Vandiemenella viatica. NCBI lineage: Eukaryota > Metazoa > Arthropoda > Insecta > Orthoptera > Morabidae > Vandiemenella > Vandiemenella viatica. The sequence goes on from CM061919.1 coordinate 257,670,994, forward strand.
TGTTCAGGGTAGCAACCGTGTCCAAGTCGCATGCGTATTAAGGATGTTTTAGGTCTTTTTCCCAATTTAGAGTCTTCAAACCAGGGTTTAGAAAGTGTATGGGGTTGGATTGATGAATAAAACATTCCTTTCACTGTTTGTGTTGAAGTCCATGATTCTGACCATTTGTGAAAATACTCTTTCCTAATGATTGTTATAAATTTTTTTTAACTGCTTTACGTCTCTCAACAGCGAGGTCTTTAGAGACGGGAAAGGATGGGGGCAAGGAATGTGAAGGAATGCGGCCATGGCCTTCTTAAGGAAGCATCCCGGCATTCGCCTGGAGTGATTTGGGAAACCATGGAAAACCCAAATCTGGATGCCCGGAAGGGGATTCGAACCACCGTCCTCCCGAATGCGAGGCCAGAACGCTATCTGTTACACCATCACGCTCGGTGATTGTTATAAAGTCGGCGTGAGGCAGCCACGTATAATGTTGCTCTCCGTCCGTTGTACTATCCTTGGCCAGTTGGTCTACCTTTTCGTTATGCTGTATGAACGCGTACCCCTTGATTCATAGTAAGTGCACTTCTTTCCCCGCAACGGTAGCTGAATACATTAAGTTTAGAATGTAGAATAAGATTTTGTTCATTCCTTTGATTCTTTTCATATTTTCCAACTTTCGCGTCTGATAATACCAGTATTTTATTGAACCGTTCGAAGCCGTATTTCATGGCCTCTCTGATTGCCATGGCTTCTGCAGTATATACTGAGGTCTCTGATGTCAGGCGTACTTTCTGAGACTCTTGAGTGAGTGGACAGAAGAAAGCGTAGCCAACACCGTTTGTAGTTTTTGAGCCGTCAGTATAAATTTGTATGTGTTCCGGCCAAGTTCAGACCATAAGTCTCTCCATCTTAGTGTTTGCCTTGTTGCTGTTTATTACCCAATTTGGTAAGTAATATGTCTTCGGCTTGTATCTCAAGATGTCGTAATGGGATGAGAAGAGGGGTAGCATCATATCTTGGATTACTAGCGGAATCATATGTTTCGTTTGGATGTAGCTGAGAACCAGCAAAGGAGTTCTTGAGCCAAGAGTAGTATCTCCCCTGTTCTTCGTTGCTGTGTATTCGCGAGACTTCTCGATCACCATGTGGTTCGTAATGGCAGCGCGCCTCGTTAGAAATACTATAGAAAGTAATCGTCGAGGTAATTCCAGAAGCATTTCTTTAGCCTCGACTAATAAGGCGTTTGTTGGAGTGCATTTCCTTGCTCCGATGCACACTCTAATAGCCCGGTACTGCACTATATCCAATTTACGGAGGATGTATCTTGGGGCATTCCCATAGCATGAACTACCGTAATCCAGGATGGGACGAATTAAAGTTCTATGCACGGTAAGCAAGACATACGCGAGTTACAGATCGTATCGTATTATGTGGTTAATATGCCCCTTCCATGTAAGTTTTCCTATCCAGCTGGAGTCCCAGGTGTCTGATCTCTGTTCTAATTGGAAAGGTATAAAGGCCTAGATGTATCTCCGTTCCTTTATAAATGTTTTGTTTCCACCAGAAAATCACGACTGACGACTTTATTAAGGCGCGTTCCCACGATCCCTTGTAACGAAGGCGAGACGGGACGGGACGCCATGGGAACAGGGCCGCCTCTGCTAGTGGTGACGAGACGCAGCTACCTACTCTGAGTCGGTAAACATCACAGGCGTGTGTAGCGGTGCGCTGTTGCCATCGATTTGCAGCAGCGGTGCGCACCCCTTCTGTTGCTGTAAAGTGTTCTGTGCCAAACGACACTGGGCAACGTATTGCGGAGGTGTTGGCGAGGTAAGCTAGGACTAACCTGCGGCCCGCGGTCGTCCGTACACTTCGGCTAATGAGGTCCCGTTCCGTCTCGCCTTCGTTACAAGGGATCGTGGGAACGCGCCTATAGAGAGGCCCTTACGATGAGTCCATTCGTATAGTTTCATAGCAGCGTCGTTCAGTCTCCAAAAGTTTGTGTAAGTAATAGTGTTACTCGGTCGGTTTCCTCGTGAAACATTGCTTTGTACTCGCGAGTAAATGGATTCTATATGTTAATGATGCACATTACCTAGCAATTTGTTTGGAATTCAGTGTAATGCCATTCGTCGCGGTGAAGTCTTCGTTTATTAAAATTCTAAGCTTAAAAATTTTAAATTAGAATTTGTTCATTGTGTTTCAAAAGAATAGCCGTTGATGTATTGTGGCTGGATAGATATGCATATTGAGGCGTCGTATCGTATTCCTACGTTTTACCCGCAACTAGAGCAAAACTTTTGTTTTCTTGCGTGATTTATTTTACGCCACCATTTACTGCTTATAGTATTAAAAATTTGTTTAAAAAAATCGCCTGAATACCAATTTATTTTCTACTCCAGAAAAATTGCTAGAGAGTATATTTCATCATCGTAACTTCATCTCATTGTATGATTTACTTCTCTACATTCCAAGTTTTCCCTCCGTTGATTTTTACCCTGAGGAGGAAATTCAGTTGCGGGCAGCCAAGATAAATTCAGCACCGCGTGTTAGGGGTAGCTTAAAAGAATCCCGAACATTAAAAGTTCTAGTAGTTAACTGCAGAAGTGTTTGTAATAAACAGCCTGAACTCGACAACGTTATTCGTAGTGCAGAAGCTGATATCGTAATAGGCACAGAAAGTTGGTTAAAACCGGATATAAGTTCCGGCGAAATTTTTAAAACATGAACATTTTCCGTAAGGATAGGTTGCATTCCCAAGGAGGTGGTTATTTATAGCTGTTAGTAAGTACCTCCCATTTAGCGAAATAGATGTCCATACTGTCTGCGAAATCATATGGATCAAGCTCAACGTAGCTAGGACAAAACTTGTGATAGGCTCGTTCTATCGTCCACCCGATGCAAGCGTAAATATTGCCGAGGCCTTGAGAAATAATGTAAATAATATAGCACGGCAATTTCCGGACCATACAATAATACTAGGAGGTGACTTTAACTTGCCTGATATCGACTGGACTAATTACGTTCACGTTACTGGGGGTAGGGATAAAGCAGCTTGCGAAATCATTCTAGACCTCTTCTCAGATCACCATCTTGAACAGCTCGTAACTGAACCAACGCGGTGCCTCAACGGTAACGAGAATATTTTAGATATAGCTGTTACAAATAGGCCCGAACTATTCACGGATATTTCTACCACCGCAGGAATAAGTGATCACAAAGCTGTAAATGCTACAGTAAAACTAACAACCACGCGCAGAAAGAGAAAAGAGAGGATCGTTTACAGATTCGAAAAGGCTTCAAAAGAGTGTTTTAGAGCGTATTTGAGGCATAATTACCAAACCTTCTTAGTAGCAGGAGGCACCGTTGAAGAGAGGTGGCATCGATTCCTACATATAGTTGGGGAAGGTATGAACTTGCATATACCGAAACGGACAATCAGGGAAGAGAACGATCCCCCATGGTACACACGGGAGGTTAAAAGGTTACTCAAGAAGCAAAGGAAGATACATGCACGATCAAAAAGGACGATGCATCGGACTGATTTAGATAAGTTAGAGGAGATAAGGGGACGTGTTAAGAATGCAATGCGTGAGGCATTTAATAACTTTCGTGAAAATTCTCTCTCTAAGAGCCTCACTGAAAACCCTAAGAAATTTTGGTCGTATGTAAAAAAAGTTAGTTGTAGTGGGAACAATAAGCCAGTTCTAATAAAAGATGGACGGGAGGTTGAAGACAGCCGCGACAAGGCTACCTTATTTAACGCCGAATTCAAAAATTCATTCACGCAAGAAAACTTGGAAAACGTCCCCACTTTACCACATCGTGTGGAATTAGAGATGGATCCGATAGAAATTGATAGCGTAGGAATTGTAAAGCAATTAAAACTCCTGAAGTGGGGTAAAGCACCGGGTCCCGATGGTATACCGGTAAGAGTATTTTCTGAATACGCGGAGGATATTGAACCATTTCTGTCAGATATATTCCGTAAATCACTAGAAGAGAGAAAAGTACCTTCTAGCTGGAAAATAGCCCAGGTAATTCCCGTTTTTAAGAAAGGAGTTCGGAGTGATCCTAGGAATTATCGACCCATATCTCTAACATCGGTCTGCAGCAGAATTCTGGAAAATGTCATATGCTCGAACATAATGAAGTTTCTAGATGAGAACGAGTTACTTACACCATGTCAACACGGATTTCGGAAGAAGCGATCGTGTGAAACACAATTGGCCCTATTTTCCCACGACATAATGAAAGTTATCGATGCAGGTTCGCAAGTTGATGCGGTTTTTTTGGATTTTCAGAAAGCTTTTGATTCTGTGCCACACAACCGACTTTTAGCGAAGATTCGAGCTTACGGTATTTCGGCTCAGATTTGCGAGTGGATACGTGATTTTCTAACTGGTCGATCACAATATGTCGTTGTTGACGGGGAAGCCTCTTCTAAGATAAATGTTACTTCGGGCGTTCCTCAGGGAAGTGTAATAGGTCCACTTCTTTTCTTAATATTTATAAACGATCTAGGTGACAACGTCAAATGCTGGTTGCGATTGTTTGCCGACGATGCGGTTATCTATAGGGAAATAAGGTGCTCCGACGACTGCTTGGAAATTCAGCGTGATTTGGATGCTATTTTCGATTGGTGCCGTAAATGGCAGCTTACACTTAATTGCAAAAAGTGCAAGGCAATGCGGATAAGTAACAAGAAGAATCAGGTTGTTCACGAGTACAAAATAAACAATTCACCTGTTGACACGGTTGATTCCGTGAAGTATCTGGGGGTGATAGTACAAAGCAACATGAAATGGGACATGCACATAACTTCCGTCGTAGGCAAGGCCAATTCTAAATTACGATTCATAGGTCGTATTTTGAGGAATTGTAATGCTCAAACAAAGGAGATAGCGTATAAAACACTAGTGCGTCCGCATCTGGATTACTGTTGTGGGGTTTGGGATCCGTATCGCAAGGTTCTGATTGACTCAGTTGAGAGGGTGCAGAGGAGAGCCGCTAGATTCGTGACTTGTTGTTACAGCCCTTATGAAAGCGTCACAGAATTGATACATAGATTGGGCTGGGATAGTTTGGAAGACAGACGACGTAGCTTGCGTTCTAATTTATTGGAGAATATGCGAAAAAATTTAAATTTCGAGTGCAATGAAATACTTCTTCCGCCAACCTATTTAGGTCGCAATGACCGGAGGGATAAGATTAGAGAAATAAGATGCCGTACTGATACTTATATGTATTCCTTCTTTCCTCGCACTATTCGGGATTGGAATGGGCGGGTTTAGGATTGGTGCTTAGCACCCTCTGCCACCCACAATGTTTGTGATTCGCAGAGTATGGATGTAGATGTAGATTTTATTCTCATCCACGCAACTAAGACCACACCGATGAATCTGCCGGCAAACAATAGGTTGCTTTCTATGAATGTTCATCTCTTTATGCTTTAATAACAGTGGATGCCTTTGGCTTCCCCGTAGTATAAACGTGAGTAAACTGCGTTTTGTCAAATGCTTTGAATTAATAATACAATTTAGTGTCACTGCAGTAAATTTACCGGATAAAGAGACTATAGCAACCCAGCTGCCAAAGTGAATAGCAGGCTGTGCGGCCCCTTTGATGTTGGATTACGAAACCTCATTACAGCAGATTAACAGAGTAGGCACCGCAGTACAACCAGATTTCCTCTGTCTAAGATGTGACGTCAAACTATTGTTGTCCTACCTGAATGTCCTACCAGTACGTGGAAGGGTACAGAGGACTATGACATTGAATTAGTACTTGACTTCAAACATAAATCCAGGGATAGCGGGGAGTGTTCATTTGCATCTGAGCGAAGCAGGGAAAGGAATGCATTAAGGGTGCGTTTATGTTGGAGCTGTGATAAACGATGAGAGCGACGATACTAGCGAAGCGAAGAAAAGTGAAACATTGTTAACAATGGAGGTGTTTATACAGAGCAACGCATAGTAGCAGAGCAGCGATGAGAGCGGCGCTAATCGCTGCGAGCATTTTCTTCGCTATTATCGAGGGTGGCTGCGACCGTTTGATCGGTGAAGTTTTTAGTAGGTCCCTTTGTGGTACTGTAAATACAAAAATCACCATAACAGATTCGTTCTAGACAAATTGTAGGATGAAACGGCCACTAAATATAATAAAGCAAACAATTCTAAACGTTTTTAATTAGTGCGATTTCCGTAATTTAAACTCAGTTTAATGTGTGAACACTACAAACCTGAAGATTAAAGTAAAAAAATAAAATATTAATACAGCCAAAGAGAAATTGTACCAAATTTAATGAAAAAATATTTTTCTATTAAAAGTAATTTAAATTATAAATATCAAATTAAATGCATAATATGTAGACATTCGTATTAATTTATTTCGAATTGTAACAAAAGTAGATTTTATATAAGATGCCGGTATTTTTTGCAGATTGGTTTGGCCTTCCAATATTGGTGTCAAATTCTTAGGATTTTAAGTGTTAGTTTCTTCGAAATTCAATACCTTTTCAGTCAATAATATTATGTAGCAAACAAATGGTCTTATTAATATTGTCAGTTACGACTACAGAAGTATCTATTGCTGTGGCTAAAATTCTCCATTTAGAATAAATAAGGCAATGTTCACTATAACCTAAAATTGAGATATCATCTGCCTGCAACTAAATATTGCCCATAAGGATCTAATAAATTATTTAAAAATGGATAAGCCTCGTCACCTATAAAAACACGAGGTTCAGTGATTTCAGAATTTGGCAGAACGATTTGGAATATTCTGTCTTCCATCTATTAAAGAGACATACAGAACTGCAGATCTAACTGTTCCACCGTCACTTTATTTACCATTACCTCCAGCTTCAATGTTTATAAATTTATAATTAGCATTGACCCATACTTGCAGAACAATAGGATAAAATCTTGTAATTGTGGAACATGAAATCAGAGTGGGCAAGACAAGTAACTCTGAAGTATTTTTCGTCGACAGTGCCCACGAAATTCGGAAAATTAGAAATATTGTAACAATCTTCGGCTATTTTTTTACGAAATCCTGTTCCTTCGGAATCGTTATATGAAGTAGTTGAAGTAGTTTTCATAATTATTTCTCTTACAACTTCTAAAATTGTTGCAATACAACTCCTATACGAAAGAAATAAGCTAGATTTCTTCTACATGTCTGGACGGTTGACAATTGTCTGCAATATAAACACGATTCTACGCTATTATCGAAGCTCCAATATAAATACTATACGAAGAAAGAAATTGAGCGCCGCTATTGTCGCTGCGTTTATCGTCGCTCTCATCGTTTATCGCAGCTCCAACATAAACGTACCCTAGGTACTCAACATAAACAGTAAGGCTACGGCCACACTTGCGTGTTTTAACGCCGAGACCTAGCGGGAAAAAAAAAACGCGAACTGGAAATCCTGCAGATATTGTCACACTGGCGTGTTCTTCCCGCGCGTGAAAAACACGCCTATCCTATCCCGCGCGTGCACACACCAGCAGTTTTACCTGCTAGAAAGGTTCAGTCATCTTCTGATTGTCAACTTGACTGGTCTCGAAATTATGAACAGTATTTCAGTAAGTCATAAGAATGCAGTAATTGCATTATGTGCCGCACTAATAATAGCTGCGCGTCGCCGTCATCGTGGAACATGGGCGCCGGGAGGGGGGTGCAAGGGGGTGCACTTGCACCCCCCTGGCATCCCGGGTTGCCGTCTGGGCAGTAGTAGAGCTAAGTTCGCCCAGCCCGGAAATTTTTGGACCGATAGGGGGGGGGGCACCAATGCAGGCCTGGTGCACCCCCCTAGAAGCAATCCTGCCGGCGCCCATGTCGTGGAAGGAGAAAGTACTGGATCCATCCCATACTGAGCGACAGGTCAACGAAGGGAAAATTTGTGCTCCTACATACAAAATTAAAAGAAAACCCCAAAAAGTTTTTCGAGTACTACAGGATGTCTGTTCCCTCATTTGAACTGCTCCTGTCTACAGTGAAAAATGCTCAAGTATCATTGCCGTGACAAAGTAGTTATGTCAACCTCCCTGAATAACTTATTTTAAAGTGAACCTTTGCATAGTTCTGTATAATATCATGCACACAGTTTATAAAAATATGAATAAATTTTCTAAATTTGCTTTTGTTTCTTCATCAGACTCTTTCCATTTGCATTCCAAAAAGGCAGAAGTTACTGCTATTCATGAATTCCTCTTTTTTTTTTTTATATATATAATCCAAGTGTTATGGGTCGTACTAACAGGGGTGTTTTTGCACTTCTAGTATTATATGTTCACTATCTAAGCACTCCGTAACATCAGTAAACAATGAAAATGCAAGAAACAAGAGCAACTCAGGCGGCGTGTCTTCCAGCGAATTTGACCACTCACTACAGCGTGAAATCCCTTACCTATGGCTTTACAACTCGTCGACGTCGCGGTCATTAGAGGCGGGATGGGACTGGGAACAATGAACGGGAAGGAATATGGCCATGGCCTTTTTGTAGGAAGCATTCCGGCATTCGTCTGGAGTGATGGAAAACCCAAATCTGTATGCCCGGACGGGGATTCGAACCACCATCCCCCCGATTGCGAAGCCAGAGCGTTAACCACTCACCCACCACGCTCGGTAGTAAGTTTATTAGCTGATAGAGAAGATGTATCTTTCAGTAAAGCGTGTTCCAGTTTTCGCTGTTATTGTACGTACATTTGTGCTGTATAACGCCGTTGCTACTATTAACTCAACTATGTACGCACTTTTCGTTTACATGTTTCATAACTTTCTTTCCACGTAAACTGATAATATTCTGATACCCTTCATCTTAAGTCAAAAGAAGGAATTCGTTATTGAAAAGTCTAAGTATCTTCATACAATATTTGGTAATTAACTCATTTTGGTAGGACACATTGGACAGGTAGTAGGAGAAGGTTTTCAGAATCCTTCACTTGCTGGAGAGAGTGAGGAGGGAATTCACCAGAAAAGTGAATAAATTGAGTTTTCAACCTTTGATCAGACCATTCCTTGAATGTGGCGGGGTAGTATGTGTTCCACTTTATGGGTGTGAAATTCAGGTCTTGGAGGAGTTGCAAAGGAGGGGTGCTAGATGTGTTTGTGGAAATTACAACAGAACATAATCAATAAAGGAGACGATTGAAAACAGCGTTGTGAGTGTCCAAGGCATGTGACTACAAACTGAAGCGCCATTTCAGGAGTAATTGTCTGGTGCAATTTACTGTTATGGCTAAATGATTCAAGTATTGGAATAAATTACCTAGAGAACTGATGAACAATAGGAAGAGTTCAATATAAAAATTGTTGAATTGCGAAAGTTGGTCACTGTTAACAATATCAAAAACTATACTACATAGCAATAAACATTTTTTCCTTGCTATAATCTCTCTACTGGTTTAATGCAATCTTCCATTATATTGCGCTACATACCCCTTACAACATATGTCTTCAACACGAATGTCGTATATTCAAATCCCCACCTTTCTCTACAGTTGTTACCTTCGACTGTTCCCTCCACTAACAAATCTACCAATCCAACATGTCTAAAAGTGGACCTCTCATCCCGTATCTTTTTGCTGCAAGACTTCCACAAACTTCTTTCCTGGCCCATTATTTCCAAAACACGTTAATTTCGTACTTTATCTGTCCACTTAATTTTTAGTATCCCAGAAATACGCTTGTTCGCAAATAATTCCTGGCTGGGTTCTTGAAAATAGCAACGTTATTCAGATAAAAACAATTGTATCCTGTTACGTTCTAAAACTATTTTGCTTCATGATTTTACTTCCACTATAACGGCTTAAAGTTTATTCGCTGATCAAACAAATAAAATAAATAAATACGTATATTTTATAAAACGTGTTCAAGTTTTCATTGTTACCTTGTGTTTACGCGCAATTTTAGATTCTGTTTTTCATAACTTTCTCTCCATTTAAATTGGTATGTTACAACTTGTGTCAAAGCCGGCCCTGGCAGTGTAGGGGCTAGCTCGATGGCTTCACGTTGCAAGGGCCGCCGGTTCGAGTCCGGCCTCGGGCATGGGTGGTTTTAATTAAGTGTTGTGTTCGTCTTGTGCTGTCCTTACTGTAGTGTCCACAAAATCATGATTAAAGTCTGATACAAAAGATGGTACAGTAAACGAATTGGAGCTGGCTAAATGGTCGCAAAGACCGAAGGCCATATTTAAAAAAAAAAAAACAACCCTTGTGTCAAACGACAGAATTGCTTACTGATGAAATAAAATTATCTTGATAGAATCTTTAGTAATAAACTCAGATGTGTAGGACTCATCGGGCAGGTGGTGTGGATCAGAGAGTTATGAGGGGATGTACCAGAGAAATAAGGAAATTGGATCACAAAACGTTGGTCAGACCATTTCATAAACTTGGTTGTGTAGTATGGGACAAACAACATGGGTGGCAAATCCTGGCGATGGAGGAGTTGTAAAAAGGGACTGCTAGATTTTTCTCTGGAAATTACCGCAGAATACAATTAGTAACCGATGAGATAAAAGAGCTGGAATTGGATTCATTGTAAGACAGTAGGACAGTGAAGAGAGTGGTGGTAGTGTTCAAGGTGTATAATGGCGATGAGGCGTAGGATGATGTTGGAGGAAGAATTAGGGATAATTCATGGAAGAGAAACATGCCCGTGACCACAAGCTGGCATTCGATTTGAGGTATAAGAGTGTGGGAAGATTTTCTTTCGTGGGCAAGGAGGTCAGTGGTTGGAATAAGTTACCAAGAGAATTGATGAATAATTTACCAAAAACGCATCAACCGCCTGAAAAAAAAGAAGAAGAAGAAAACCAGTAATTTGTAATAATAAGATGTCACGGTCAGGGCTGGATTTAAACTTTTTTTTAGTGTAGGATGTTCATTTTGTGCCGCCCTTTTCTCCTTCATACTTATACTAATCACTAATTCGTATACGATTATATGTATATGTGAATGGATATAGTCTAAGAGTGACTTCATTACTTGAATGTATTCAGATATAGTCATAAAATAGAAGCAAGAAAAATGAATGTTTATTATGAAACAAGAATACAAACAAGAAAATAAAAAAAGTAATACATAATTATAGTTTTCTACGGGATTTTTGATTTGCGAACATAGAGGAACAACTTTCTCACTGATACTTTTCCAAACGACAAACTTCGTAACACGCTTTTTATCGGCAAAGAACAGAAAACACGTTAAGACGCAGGGTCTGATTTGTAATCAATTATTATTAAATGATTATAACTTATATTAATTTAACCAGAATACCGGTTTCGACATATTAAAGATTTCAATGAATTTAATTCATTATTAGCTGAGAAATGACGAGTTAAGTTTAAAAAATCATTGACTTTTCAATGATTATTTCAATACAATTAAGAGTTTCGAGGGCTCGGGGTCTTTCAACATCCAAATAGTCATTAATGAAATCTTAAATCATACTTAAGTATTTTTATTATAGAAATCATGAAATGTAAGTCTTGTCAGCAGAAACTTACCTCTGTCTATCGAGTCTTCCTTCGGAAATATACGACGGGCTACAGACTGCGTTGAAGAAGATAGAAAGTCAGGAAACTAATGAAGAATTAAATTAATAATTTAGCTAATTGTTCGCTGTCACCACTTACCTAAATGAAAATTGATAGTAATCATATTTTTCTTTTCTATTAGTTGTTCCGAGTTTGTCACTTCACTACTAGATGTCACCACTAATGAAAATGTATAGTAGTCGTTTTTCTATTATGTTTATAATGACACACAAATTTGACGGCTTACTAAAGCTGGTTCCCTAGGAAATTTGCCGCCCTAAAACGCTGCCGCCCCTAGGCTGGAGCCTATACAGCCTAATGGGAAATCCAGCACTGGTCACGGTAAGCATTCGGATTATGAGAATTAACTAAATCCGACGTTCAACGAAAACTGGATCTTAATTGGTGGCCGCTTTATGTCAAAATGAAACATGCTCTGTTTTACTCCTGAGAGCACTGAGTATAGATTATTAAAAAACTCATTGAATTCCGATGAACGGTTTTTGTGTAAATCCAATTCACGCAAACAGACAATTGATCCCTTTTCTACACGACAGTGTTTCTCAATCTGTGCTCCTTGAACATGGTTCAGCTCGTCCGCAGGCAGAATATTAAAAATTTAGATACCTTCGTACTGTATAAGGCTAGAAGCCACTATATAAGCTGTAAGTCCAACTTTTTTAAAGCCACGTATATTTCAATATTTCTTTTTTTCTGTCATCAGTCTTTTAACCGGTTTGATGCATTCCTCCATCCCTTCCCATCTTGCGCTAACCTCTTCATCTCTTCATACCCCTTACACCCAACGTCCTCAATTATCTGCTTCATATATTCTAATCTCTGTCTTCCTCTACAGTTCTTACCTTCGACTTTTCCCTCCACTAAAAAATGAACGAATCCTGCATGTCTCAAAATACAGCTTAACGACCTGTCTCTTCTTTCTGTAAGCTTCTTCAAGAAACTTTCTCCTCGCCCATCATTAACAAAACACGTTCATTTCCTACTTTTCCTGGACAATTAATTTTCCGCAACCTTCCATAGTACCACATTTCAAATGCTTCAATTTTCCTTCTTTCTGGTATGTTTTTGCTACCATAAAGTTCTTTGCTAGACACAAGAGTTCTTTACAAATCCTAAATCAATAATTGAAACTAAAATATTTATCTTTTTCATTAAGGCTTTTTTCGCTAGTGCTGTTCTGCTTTTAATATCATTCCTCCTTCGGCCATAAGTTGTAATTTTACTTCCCAAGCAGCAGAATTTACTTACTTCTCCTATCTCGTCCTATCCTATTTTTATATTTATTTTATGTTTATTGGTATCATTTGTGCTACATTTCATCAGTTTTAGCTTAATTTGATTTATATTTAGTCAAAACCCTTCCTATTTCAACGACTAGGCAAAAATTTGGCATTTCCAGGATGAGGGTAGGAGAACAGAATTCCTACAATCGTCTAACCATTTCCAGATGGCATAAAAATGACAGCCGTTCGTTTAAAAATTAAATTAATGGCTGCTTTCCGAGGGTATTATATAAGATTGCTGAAGCAAACAAACATAAAAGGTATGAGGATCCTTTTTCTTTCATTTTGTGTATGTAGGCCGCTGGCATAGGGTAGCATCCAGCCACAGTGACATTATTATTGTTTTGGTTACAAATATTAAAGAGTCTTGTGAATATGTAATTAGCTTTTAATAATTCACTTCCAGTTTAATAACAATGTAACTTTTTTTTTGCTCTCATCGGTCTTTCCACTGGTTTGATCACTTCTTCATTGCTTCATATCTTCTGTCTTCCTCTACAGTTCTTACCTTCGACGTTTCCCTACACTAACAAATGAACGAATCCTGCATGTCTCAAAATATGGCCTACCAGCCTGTCTCTTCTTTCTGTAAGCTTCTTCCACAAACTTCTTTTCTCACCTATCATTTCCAAAACTCGTTCATTTCTTACTTTGTCTGTCCACTTAATTTTCAGCATTCTTCTGTAGCACCACATTTCAAATGATTCAATTTTCTTTCTTTCCGGTATTCCTAAAGACCATGCTTCGCTATCATAAAGTGCTGTTCTTCACACATAGAGTTTTAAAAAGATCTTTCTAAGTCCTAGATCAATGTTTGAAACTAAAATATTTCTCTTTTTCATGAAGGCTCTTTTTGCTAGTGCTATTCTGCTTTTAACAACATTCCTGCTTCGGCCATCGGCTATAATTTTGCTTCCCAAGTAGCAGAGTTTACTTATTTCTCCTATTTCATCCGATACCATTATTATATTTAATCGACAGTGATTGGTATCATTTCTTCTACATTTCATCACTTTTGTCTTGCTCTAATTTACATTTTGTCCAGACTCTTCCTTCAGTATTTTGTTCATGCCATTCAGTAACTTCTCAATATCCTCATTCTGCTCTGCCTTCAACACAATGTCATCAGCAAATCGTAGCCTACTAACACCCATTTCACATACAAATTTTTCTTCCACTTCCTTTATTGCTTCCTCTACATAAAAGCTGGATATTAATGGGGAATCCTTGGGAATTCAGAATAGAATTATTATGTTATAATGGTAAAGTAAAATATTAATAACATATACATTAAAAAAAAAAAAAAAAAATAGTTAGTGGTCTGCAGCATTATTTTTGACAAGTTACTGGTTCTCGGGTTGAAAAAAACTTGAGAAACGCTGCTGTAGGTCATTAATAGTGCCCCAAACTCATTTTTAAAATAGTTTTCCTAATACATCCTTATTATATGTTTAGATACTTTACTACGCCGTTATATCATCTCTGCCAATTTACGTATCTCTGGAATGCGTTGCGAGCTGAATTGTGGAATCTCTGGCTGTTTGCCCATCGCTTCACTCATCCAACAAAAGTTAATTATTAATGTTAATGTCATCTTGGTGGAATCTAGGGGATACAATTTTGTATTGTTTCTCTCAATCTGCAAAAGTTATTCATTCTAGCCTTTTTTGCCCTTCTAAAGCGGAATACTGACTTGGATAGAGTCCCGTTTGCGATTGCCAACAGCAACTTTACTAGACAAAGCACCCGAGAAGCTGTCGTCCTTCATCTGTTTCCATTCCAACGAATCTACTTTTTTCCTACTTTGTTGCTCTGCGAAGTGGACCGTAAAACTTAATTACGATGATATGAACAAGGCATGAAAAAATTTAAGTACTCTACCGAGCTTCTAGTTTTATGAGGCACTCAAGATATTCCATCTCTGAAGGGACCTGAGAAAAGCAATAACAATTTGCGTGACTCACCTGTCCAAGATGACAGGTGTTTACGTACACAAGACTTTAAGTGTACTTATTTTCCCCTATCTCCGTATAATATGTTGCTGATGTTTGGATTAACTGACCTTGGACCGTTCTGATCTATTCTGTGGAAGCCTTTCCCAGATAGTGGATTGAACTGGTCGTGGCTGGATCCTAGCTTATAAACAAGGAGTTGCGGAACAAAAGTCAGTATTCCCGGATGTTGTAAGGTAGATGTCTGCAGAGTGTATAATATATATTTAATAAAGCAGTATCAGTATGATATTGTTGCTTAAGAAATGGGAAGGTTGACGGTTCAACACAAGAGTAGAGACTATGAAAATTGTTTCTGATTTATGATTGTGTTTAACTGATCCTAATATATGTATAATCTCAGATATAAGTGGACAGTGAAAGATTATAAGAAGACAAAAGCAGTGAAGAATGTAAAATAAAAGTTTAAATGTTCAAAGGCAGAAAATTAGTATGCTACGATTTGCTAATGACATTGTCCTGTTAGCAGAACACAGCGAGTATATTTAAAAGTTACTAAATGGCGAGAACAAAAAAAACACTTAACAAAGATTTTGGACTAAAAACAAATTAAGAAAACAACAACACAATAAACATTAAATGTAGCCGAAATGATAGCAATAGCAGTGGATTAAATTTAAAAAATTGGGTCGGATGCAATACGAGAAGTGAATGAATTCTGCTAGTTAGGACGTAAAATTACAACTGATGGCCGAAGCAGGAATGAAGTTAAAAGCAGAATAGCACTAGCAAAAAGAGTCTTCTTGAAAAAAAGATACCTCTTAGGATCATATATTGATTTAGGACTCAGAACGTTTTAAACTCTATGTATGGAGCACAGCAATTTATTGTAGCGAAGCATGGACTTTAGGAATACAAGAAAATAGAAGCTTTTGAAATGTGGTGCTGTAGAAGGATGCTGAAAATTAAGTGCACCCATAAAGTATGAAATTAACGTTTTTTGGTAATGTTGGAATGGAAAAACCGAGCGTGTTGAGTGAGCGGTAACGCTCTGGCCTCGCATTTGGTAGGACGCCTGTTCGAATCCCGTCCGGGCATCCAGATTTGGGTCTACCGTGGTTTCACAAAATTACTCTAGGCGAATTGCCGCATGGTTCATTCAAAAAGGCAGTAGCCGAATTTCCTGCCGTTAATTTCCCTCAGTCCGTTCCCATCTCTATTAATGACTTCTACGTCGACAAGGCGAAAGAAAGTGAAGAAAGACGTTTGTTGTAGAATTTTAGAGAAAGTTATTACAGGATCGTGGGTTAAATTTTGAGGCTTGAAGGATTAGTTTTTTTTTATTGGAGGGAACAGTCGAAAGTAAGAACTTTAGAGAAAGACAGAGATTAGAATATCTGAAGCAGATAACAGAGGCTGCAGGTTGTAAGGGGAATGATGAGATGAAAACGTTAGAGCAAAATAGTAAGTGATGGACCATTCCAACAAAAAAGTCGCTGATACAAAAAAAAAATAATAATAATAATAATAAATTTTGTGAGAAAATGGTTTTGGCGGCAGTATAACTCTTTACTACTGTATAAATATTTGTTCCTTAAAAATTTGTGACGATAACTGCTCAGTTATGTTCTGCATATTTTGTGAGTAACATCAGCTCTGAGGCAAGGACCAAAACATTGATGTAGGCTGATGAAGTGGTGATATAGTGTATTATGAATATAAGGTGGGAAAAGAATTGCTTGCTGAAGACTTGAAATGTAAATATATTCGCATTACATTTGATAACAAGCTTAACTGGGCAGGACACATTGGACAGGTGGTAGGAAAAGGTTTCAAAATTCTGCACTTGTTGGAGAGAGTGATGAGGGGATGTACGGGAGAAGTCAAGGAATTGGGTTACAAAACAGACCATTGCTCGAATATGGTAGTGTAGTATGGGAGCCTCATTTTACATATCAAATACAGGAGTTGGAGAGGGTGCAAATAGGGCTGCTAGATTTGTTTCTGGAAATTATCGCGGAATACAATCAGTGATGGATATGATAAAGGAGCTGGAATGGGATTCATTGCAGGACAGGAGGAGGATGAGGAGGGTCATGGGAGTGTACAGGGCATATACTGGCGATGAGGCATGGAAAGATATTGCAATAGGTATGAAAAGTAGTGCATGGAAGTGAAAAGATGACCATGACCACAAGCTGGCACTCGATTTCAGGCACAAGGGTGTGGGAAGATTCTCTTTTTTAGGTAAGGGTGTCAGGGATTGGAATGAGTTACCAAGAGAAATGATGAATAATTTATCGGAAACGTTGAAAGAATTTAAAGATAAAATTTGTAGAGGGCAAATGCAGGTGGGTACAGAATAGGGGGAAGATGGGTGTGTAGGGAAATTGCCACCGGTGCCTGTGCTCCGTTCGAATTAAAATTTAAAACAAAAGTAACGTATGGCATAAATGCAGGCCAGCCGAAGTAATTTGTAAAGATATGTGTAGCAAACTAGTTTTAATAGCAACAATTCTTTACATCCTTTTTCAAGTTATGAGCTTTATTTAATAATGATTGTATGTAGCTAGCAAATGAATCAGTTTAGAAGTGAATTGCTGAAATAATTAGTTCAATACGTCATTTTTGACACGGTCAGGAGCAAGTTCTTAAATAGGCCTAATGGCGTCCAAGGAACTTGTCCACAAATTTTCAGACCAAAAGAACAATTCCTTCTGGAGTCTTTGTCTTTGTGGAATAGCCTGCATAAGGTACAAGAGACATACATGAAACTACATCTGTAATCCTAAATCTTGTGGAACTGGCCTCGTGTTGCAAAGAATATCGTCGGTTTACTGGTTTTACTAATACGAGTATGTGACTTCCTATGAAATACCAAACCAATCAAAGCTAGCATACCTTTGATTAGATTGCACAATTTACCAACAGCTACCGAGCAAAACTGAAAAACAAACTGTCTGATGGAGCAACCTTGAAGCAAGGATAGTCATAAAAGCTCCCGCAATCCAGGCGAGTTTTATTTGCAGCCTTGTGCATTGCTGTGGGACAGTAACAACGTCACACAACTCCTGTACCCTCTTAGGGGGAAAAGTGAAATTGTACTCTGTCCAACGATATAACATCTTTTGCTGCTCATCTCTTGCCGCTTCGATTGCGTCTCTCTACCTTGTGTCTCACTTCTGTTGGTATGTAAAACTTCTCCTTGTAATCGGGTCTCATGTGGTCCGCTTTATTCCTTTGGTCAAGGATGCTCCAAAACACTGCGATTATTATTGATAAGTATTTCAAGTAATATTCTCAATAAAATGCATTTACGTATACTCTTGCAAGTTGACGTGGTGTATGTAATAACGACCGTCAGACCCAGACCTTTTACCGAGCGCGATGGGTGAGTGGTTAACGCTCTGGCCTCGCATTCGGGAGGACGCCTGTTCGAATCCCCGTCCAGGCATCCAGATTTGGGATTTCCATGGTTTCCCAAATCACTCCAGGCAAATGCCGGGATGCTTCCTTCAAAAGGCCATGGCCGAATTCCTTCCCATTCCTTGCCCCCATCCTTGCCCCCCATCCTTTCCCGTCTCTAAAAGACCTCGATGTTAAAAAGAAACGTAAAGCAGTTACAAAAAAAAAAAAAAAAAAAACTTCTTAAACTCACAGCGTATAGTGATACTGAGTCATTAAATTGTCAGTAATTATGAATCATTTCCTTGCAACCATGGCATAAACCAACGATTGGAAAGAAATAAAGCTCCTATTTTGTACGATAATAGATTTAAATTCAAACTTAAAAGAGCGTAATATGGAACTATCGGCACAGTCTTTATGCACAGTGCGTACTTTGCTCACAATTTAAAATTGCAATCTCAAAATCTTTTGTTTACAATACAAGAACAACCAGTGAAAGAAAATGTAACTACTTCTGAAGTTATGGATCTAGAGGAGACAGAAGAAGAAACAGAAAATTCCGACTCCGACCGCACTAGTGTTGGTATTACTGATACTAGTGAATGTGGTACTGACCAAGAGGATGGATAAAATATTATGTTACCCTATATAGATACATTTATGAATCATTATGTAAGACATTATATGATTTAGTAAGATTTAAAACACACATGTAAAATGTTACTTCCGTAAATAAAACTATAATTTATCAAATATATTGTTTTCTGAAAAAATAACACAAATTTAGAAGAAAAAAACAAGGTGCTAGGTGTTTTTTATGTTTTTTTCACAAATCTGAAATTTTTTTTTTTTTAATTTTCAACCTTAGCCTGGACTATGAAATAATTTTGTAAAAGTCACTACGGACTACGCTTGACATACAAAGTCGGTGTTTATTTTTTGTTACTACCCCTTGTGGTTAGTTTTAAATGCATCATGGACCAGAACTGAAACGTCACCAAAGCCACAAGGAACTATACCTATAACTAATTTCTGATAGTCGATATCTCGAGAACTAAGTGAGACATCAAAAAATTTTACTCCTGATTTTCTATTAGTCTCGTCGATTTACATGAGAATCAAACATCAAATAGCATCGCCACGGTTATGATAGTGTTGCCCACCTTAACACATAAAATTCATTACGAACTACAGACTTTCAATACTCGTTTACAAGGCTAGCCTATTATGTGCGAAGTATTAAGATATGCTGATTATCTGCACTACACCAACAAATATTTGAGAACAACTATATCGTATTGAGAGCAATGAATAAGTCTATAAGGTTAGGCCCTACTTTTGCAGATACCTATAAAACACTTCAAGAACAATAATTACAATGTGACTAACTTATGAAACGATATTCCAGGTTGTTTCCTGTCTAGTCCGTTTTTGCAACCATATGCAGCACAAGCATCATAAAAAAAACTTTGAAATATTCACAGCACTAAACACAGTACAATGTTTTGGGAAATGTACTATGGCCGCCGCGCATGCGCAGTAGGAGCCGAGTTGTTTATAGGAGGCTTCACAGGTTTATCGGTATTTCGCCTCCACTCTTTCCTTCACCCTTGGTTGCAAACATGGAGGTCCTCCATGGTTGCAAACTCACTGAAACTTAAAATCGCTGGAATATTTGTATGATTGTGTTTATTATCTTTGGTCGAGCCGAAGACTATTCTGTGTAATGTTATTGCAGAGCGCGCGGGAAGATAAACAAATGGAAAGTGATTCTTCGTAGTAGTTATTTCAACCAACCAGATACCTAAACACGTTTACGTGCTGTAGCCTTATTGATATGGAAGAATTCCCTGTATCCTTAAGTTGTACCACAAGAACTGTTCACATTGAATATTGTTTATTTTTTTTTTTTTTTTTGCATCAACATTTCTTTCCGAAACCCTGCATAACACATTTTGGGATTTGATCCATGTACTTTTATGTAAAGAACCACCAGCGCAAGTAGAGTTGGTGTATTAAAACTGCGCACCCTATTCGCTTATGCTCTTTGGATGCAAAATCTATCTAAGCTTCTGAGTGCCTCAGATAATCTTCATAAATTATTCCTATAATACACAGGAGGAAATGAGGGCCCCCTTTCTGCCTGAAAGCAGTTCAGACTGGGACAGAGGCACTGAAGAAGTGCCTTAAGGGAGCTTGTGTGCTTTCGGAAACAGAGGAGGAAAATTAATGGAACACGAAGCAAGGCATTGAGACATTGTTAACATAGAAAGGCTACACAAGGTAATTTCTGTTAAGTCATAGAGAATACCCTTTTGATATTAAGCGAATGACAACAATACAAATCACTATGGTTGTAAAAAAACACAAAGGTTTAAGCATACAACGTAAACTAGCATCTTTCAATTGTAACACTCTCGCATTGTTGGTTGTAATAATGCGTTTACCATTTGCTTTTCTTCTCGTAGCAAAACATAAACATTTAAAGAGTTTCGTAACGCTCAATCTTTGATGTACATGGTTTCTTTCTGTTATTTAATAACTAGTTTAAAGGCCAGTCAGAAATTTGAAAATAATTTTGTTTATCCACGTGTTTGAAACTGCCTAAGATCGATTTTTGGTTTCAGGAATATTTCTCCTTTCTTGCTTCTAGCCAAACCGGAGCATAAAGTTTCCACACGTTTTACAACCAAACACATAAACGAAATTCCTTTCTTTATGATTGCCATAAAAAAAAATTAATCAAAGGTTAAAAAACATATTAATTTTTTTCTGTCTTCAGTAGGGCTCCGATCTTTATGACCTAAAAAACAGAGAAATATTCAGGCAAACATGACCTTATAAATGGGTAAATACAGGGCGTTCGCCGGGAAACGCAACCCACTGTTAACGCTACAAGGAAGAAACTGCTCCCGGCGAGCGAGCGCTCATCTTCCGGCATTGTTCGACCGTCGGCCGCGGACTATTTCATAATAATTACGCTTCATAAACTTGTGTGCTAAGCATTTAAATGTGACGTAATTCATTAGCTTACCTTATAAAAGATGCTGGAAGTGTTGACCCTCTTGTGTAATGCACATTTCACATCTTCTGAACATATTTCGAGACACACGCTGCCCTAACTGACTTAATGATTTTTTGGGTGACTGTTCTAGTCGAAAAGCGATATCGTCAATTTTCTCCTCTGTGAGAATACGGTTGACCGACAGTCTCTTTTTGTTAAAAAATGAACCCGTTTCTCTTACTTTTTTAACCAGACGCAGAATTGTTGATTTAGCTGGCAGTAAAGCGCCAGGAAATTCGCGACGAAATTTACTGCGACACTTTTTAAACGACTTCTTCTTCACATATGTATCGTAGAGAAATATTCTTTGTTGCAAACTGTAACGTACCATAATTTTACTCACACTCAAACACGGTACAGATTAATAAGAGTATGAAGCCCCAAACCAGCCAAACCGCAAAGAAACGTTTATTCACAACACTGATTAATAAGAGACTGAAGTCACAAACTATCTACAATGCAAAGAAACCGTTCTTAACAATGTAAGGGTCACTGCACTGCACTGTTGGGGCAGCGGAGGTGTTAAACAGTGCGGTGATTCACGGTGCCGGTTGGCGGAAACTGCTGGCTCGACTGACCGAGCAAGTTGCCGACGGCAACAGACTGGGAGGGTAGCGTTTTCCGGGGAACGCCCTGTATAACCTAAAAATGACAAAATATGATCAAACATTTAAATTTACTATACATTAAAACATGCTCAATTATACATCATTTATTTTATATAGTGGTGTCGCTTTCATGTAGACAGCATAATTTGCTTCCGTGCACTCGCTGCACCATTGGGAAAAAAAATTATTTTCAGATAATTTACAGAATAGAGCTGTTTGATCTGTATTAAAATACTCCTCTCTAAATTCCCTTACGTAACTTAGCACTTTCAGAAAATTTTATTTTAGGCATTACGGCATTTCTACTCAATGATCCACTGCAGATTTAACTACGAATGAGGATATTTCACTGAGGTATTAATTACTTTTAGAGAGTGACAATAATGTATAACTTTAATACTCGACTGGAAAATTCTGACCACAGTGAAAATTAGTTTTGTCCTGCATAGCAGAAGTTTTGTGAATAATTATCTTAATTTCTTCTCATTTATATCTAGTCAATTCCTGGTACAACTAAAAACACCACCAGATGTTTCCTCAAAATACGACCATATTATCGAAATATGACCAAAACTAGGAAAATAGTCTGAATATGCATTTATATGCTATATAAAATACATTTAAATACCATCAGAACGCCTCGCATTCGGGAGGACGGCGGTTCGAATTCCCGGTCCCGGCATCCAGATTTGGGTTTTCCATGGTTTCCCAGGCAAATGCCGGGATGCTTCCTTCAAAAGGCTATGGCCGAATTCGTTCCCATTCCTTACCCCCCCCCCCCAATCCTTTCCCGTCTGTAAAGACCTCGCTGTTAAGAAAAGTTAAGCAGTAAAAAAGAAAAGAAAAAAAAATCAGAAACGTTGAATCAGTGTGTAATTGAGCATTTCAGCTCAAAAAGAAAGAAGGAAAAAATATATGACGTGTCCTTAAGATCCCAAGCCTAGTGATCAGTCTCTCAACTGGGTTTGACGCAATCCGTCATCTCTTCCTATTTTGCGTTGACCTCTTCATCTCCATATCCCCCATACACTCCACGTCCTCGATTATCTGCTTCATATATACTAATCTCTGTCTTCATCTACAGCTGTTTCTTTCGACTGTTCCCTCCATTAACAAACTAACCAATCCTGCACGTCTCAAAATATGAGCTACCATCCTGTCTCTTCTTTCTTTAAGGTTCTTCCACATACTTTTTTCCTCACCCATCATTTCCAAAACTCGTTCATTTCGTTCTTTATCAGTCAACTTAATTTTCAGCTTTCTTCTGTAGCACCACATTTCAAATGCTTCAATTTTCCTTCTTTCTGGTATTCCTAAAGTGTAAAGTGCACAAAGTGCTGTTACCATTGCTGAGGGCTACTTCTCCGTCGGAATGTCTTGTGGAAGTTGAAATGGGGTGGTTTTCCGTTGTTTTACCCAGGGTGAAAGTGTTCGTAAGGGAACGTGCATAAACTACGTGGCTATGTTTGGGGGGGGGGGGGAGGAGTTGGATAGAAAGCTTCGCTTGGCAGCGCGCGTGTGTGTGTGTGGGGGGGGGGGGGGGGGGAGGGCGGGATCCAAGCTAGTAACGTACATTTTCATCCATATTATTTGTCACAGTTAAAATAGAGAACAGAACACACAACTGCATGTAAATATTTATTTGCGTCATTTAAAAATTAAACAAAATTAGAAATGAAAACATCAGGGAGAAAGTACAAGTGTAAGCATTAGAAGAGATGTTAAGGAGGAAAAGACTGCAGTGGTTGGGTCATGTTATGAGGATGGAGGAAGAGAGGACTAATCTGTTCATCTGTTCTTCCATTGAGTGACTGGCTACCTGTTAATATCATTAAAGTACGGAAACCAAATTGCACGAGGCTCGAATAGTAGGTATCCTGTTATTTATTATATTTTTTGGTAACTTACTTTTCTCAAGTTTTCATCTTCTTATGTGAAGCATCGTCACCGGTAAAGGCGATACGACGAAGTCACTACTTACTTAAATTTTTTTCATTATAGTCTTAAAGGAAACCTCAAATCCATCCCTTTAAGCAATACCAGTGTTGGTTGAATGATTGATTATTACTTCTCGTATCATCGATCCGTATTGAACGGAATACTATTAGGGAGCGTGCATAAACCACACAGCTCCACTTTTCGTCTCCTGTGAACCCCCCCCCCCCTCAACGTAGCCCTAGGTGGCTTTTGCCTCTACCCCCCCCCCCCCCCAAGTAGCATCTAGATTTTTTACCTTTTGATTCCAGAAAACATTTTGTACTGTTTTCTCATGTCAGATTATTGTAAATTACATACGGAGATAATTAACTGAGGGAAATAAATATTCACATGCTGTTGTGTGTTCTGTTCCTCATTTTATCTGTGGAAAATGTTATGAAAGAAAAGCTACGTGGCCTGGCTCGGAAGCCCCCCCTCCCCCACGTAACTCAGCGTAGCCTTCCAGCCAACCCCCCCCCCATTTTTCTACACCGAGCCACGTAGTTTGTGCACGCTCCATAAGGCTGGCCATAGCGTGCAAATCGCCAGTTTTGTTCTGCTTCATTTATCTCATTATTAAAATTCAACTCTAGTATAATGATAGCCGTTACTAGGCTGTAGTGAGTGCTCCGGTTCTTTTGGTGGTATTGAGAAACCATGGTAAGTCATGGGAATCCGAAATCTGGTTGAGATTCGAACCCGAGTCCTCCTGAATGTCAGGGCAGAGAGGGACTGTTCTCCGATCTTTATATACGTATATATGGCTTTACTCCTCGTCGACGTCGAGGTCATTAGAGGCGGGAAAGGACTGGAGGCAAGGAATTAGGCCATGGCCTTTTGGAGGAAGCATCCCAGCATTCGCCTGGAGTGATTTGGGGAAACCACGGGAAACCCAAATCTGGATGCCCGGACGGGGATTCGAACCCGCCTCCTCCCGAATGCGAGGCCAGAGCGTTAACCGCTCACCCACCACGCTCGGTCTCTCCGACCGTGGTCCGTCCCATGTTTTTAATCTACTTATGTCCTTTTTGGCGAAATACGTAAAACCCACTGAAGTCAAACAAAAATAAACACCAATACGAGTGCTATTAGCGGTATGTGAAGAGGGAATTGTTTTGATAAAGTTGGTCATACTCTTTACTGCGCGTATATGGAACGACCATTTGTATTCGTATTGCGAGGCAGGAGCTTACACAGAACGCAAAATTACTCTCCTGATGTCAATAAAATTCAAATCTTTTTGTTCCAATGACTGACAGGTCTAAAAGCTTTCATGCGTTAGCCTTCAGTGGGTTGACTGGAATTATAATTACTTTTTTTTAATTGTCTTGTTGACTTGAATGACAGAATGTTGATAAATAGTAATCATTCGAAACTTCGAGACATTGTTTGCACGGTGAGTGTTCTTTATTCACGCAGTATACGTTCCGTAAATATTCTGCGAGCACGGAATAATAATTTGTATAGGATTAACTTGAAGCTGACGCGATTAGAATGTGAAAGAAAATGTTTGTATTTAGGTATTTATTTCGTTAAATACTTATGTTTTCGTGCATATGAAACTAGCTACTAATCTTTTATTTCCTTTCAGAATGTTACAACTGTTGCCATATCTTAAATATAGATTTAGAAACAGATGAACAACTCATTTTTAATTGAATTTAAGGATGAACTTTTCCTATCTTCCCGCCATTTTGCACTGATTAACTGAAATGGCGGCAACAATTATTTTTATATTTGATAAAGTATCATGCGCCTTTACGACTATACATATAAGTGTTGTGACGTTTAATAGTAACTTCATAACTTCCCGTTCCACAAAAAAAAAACAAAAAAACAAAAAAAACAAACAAACAAACAAACAAACAAACAAACGGATTTTTTCATGGGGACAATGTCTCCCATGTTGCGAAGATATTAAATGTTGAGGTAAAAGGTGGTAAGCAGTAATTCGTTAAGTTTAGATATGTCTAAAGCAAAATGTATAATTATGAGGAAACATAGAGAAGAGGAAGGAGAAATGCAGTCAGCTATAGTAAAATAAACTGGGTTCAACAATATACGTATCTAGATATAATTATTGATCATTAACTTAATTTTGTTGCTAATGTGGGTTATATGAACAAAAAAGTGGCAAAAAATCTTAACTCAGTGTATAAACGAAGGAAGGGCGATCTGGTGGCTCAGTGGTTAGGGCATCTGACTGGAGATTGACACATCCCCGGTTTGAATCCCTGTCTCGGCGGGGATTTTCACTAACCCTTAACCCGACCTTCACCTCTGGCACAGCTTACTGTGTTGTGTGAAGTACGCCAGAACGCTTCGGTGGTTCAGATTCGAGATTAAACTGATGGTCCCTTCTAGAGGTAACAACCTTAGTTGTACCACTGATGTGTACACACCAACAGTAGAATTCAAGCCAAACAAAGGCTTAATGTGGTCCTAGTTGGGCCAAGCGAACATTTATGCAAACCAAAGAAGATATTGTCTAGACCAGGAAAAGAGTTATTGGTCAAATAATTTATATCTGGACATTGTGGAAAATTTTCCTCAATTTCTGATAACATTGATAAATAAATAAAGCCTAAGCAATTGAATATCAGTTCGTTTATTTACTTTCGAAAATAAATAAACGAACATATATTCAATTGTTTAGGCTGTGTTTATTTATTAAAGATAAAACAATTTACTGTGTGCCACATATAAGATACTGTTCCACAATACTTACAATGGCAAGTAAGACAGACAAATTTCAATAAGACAATTAGAGCAATGTTAAAAAAAGACGCACAGAAATGGTGAATAATGTGCTGAAACTATTACGTTATTTATGCATTGGAACAGAAGTAGTAACGTTTATATTTAGAGTGCGAAAATAATGTGGTACGAAGATATCTACATAAACTGGTACAAAGAAACAATGATAATTATAATTAAGGGACTAGACAGATCCACCATGTTCATATGACACAAAAACAGGGTGTTAAGGCTCAAAAGACTGTGTTCCATAAAGGACAAGTTGGTACAACAAATTACAACTAGAAATAAGGGAATCTGTATCTGCTGGAAGATTTAGGGAAGCAGTGGGTACTTGTTTGAAGGCAATGAATAAAAAGTGATGTTGTAAAAATTGTGATTAATTAATGAATATAATTTAATTGCGATGTAGCGCACACTCTGATGGCAATTTCCCTTGACAATTCCCCTTTCCTGTACCTCCACAAATTTTAGCTTCAAATTCTTTCAACGTTTTTGGTAAATTATTCATCATTTCTCTTGGTAACTTATTCTAATCCCTGACACCCTTACCTAAAAAAGAAAATCTTCCCACACCCTTGTGCCTGAAATCCAGTGCCAGCTTGTGATCATGGTCATCTTTTCCCTTCCATGCACTACTTTCAATTCTCACACCAATATCTTTCCATGCCACATCACCAATATACGCCTTGTACACTCCCATGACCCTCTTCACCCTCTTCCTGTCTTCCAATGAATCCCACTCCAGCTCTTTTATCATATCTGTTACTGATTATGCGGTAATTTTTAGAAACAAATCTAGCAGCCTTTTTTTGCACCCTCTGTAACTCCTGTATTGGATACTCAAAATGTGGGTACCATACTACACTACCATATTCAAGCAATGTTCTGACCAAAGTTTTGTAACCCAATTCCATTGCTTCTCTCGTACATCCCCTCCTCATTCTCTCCAACAAGTGCAGAATTTTGAAACCTTTTCCTACTAAATGTCCAATGTGTCTTTCCCAGTTAAGCTTGTTATCAAATGTAATGCCAAGATATTTACATTTCAAGTCTTCAATAAGCAATTCATTCCCCACCTTATAATCATAATAACTCTTTCTCTCCACGTGGTAAATACCTCTCTCACCTTCACTCTCTTCGACGTGCTTGCCACGAAACATGGCCTCTCTTCTTCTTGTCCAGCAGGTGCCTCCAGCCACCCAGTTCCAGCATCTCTTGGCGACCAAATCTCTTCAGCCAATCCGCAGTCGTTACATGGAAAATTTATGTACCGTACCGTTCTTGCAGTACACCCACACTCATTCAATTTCTTTATCACACTCGTTCAACCCCTATCAGATGGCGCGGGAAGTGCCTCTTTGCCACGACCTTGGGCGTACGCGACTGGACCGAAAATAAAGTGATAGGTGTCACTACAATTCTAATCGACTTTAAGATATCGTATCAAACGAAAAACTGGTTAAAATTATTCACATAAAATTCGTATCGAACTCGTACTGAATAAGTCTATAAGCGAGTATTAGCTCTAAGACAGGGGTCCCCAAAGTGGTCGATACCGACCCCTTGGGGTCGATAAGAGATCTCCCGGGGTCGATTAATACAGGGGGGTCGAAAGGGGGTCGATTAATAATAAAGAGGATCTATTAAACAGTACAGGAAAAAATAGGAATTTTCTAGTAAAAATCAGGTCAATAAATAAAAGTAAAGCTCATCCTCTCAATTCCAGTCTGTTTG
This sequence comes from Vandiemenella viatica, assembly GCA_031002005.1. Taxonomy (NCBI): domain Eukaryota; kingdom Metazoa; phylum Arthropoda; class Insecta; order Orthoptera; family Morabidae; genus Vandiemenella; species Vandiemenella viatica. The sequence continues at coordinate 257,699,331 of CM061919.1, forward strand.
CGAAGTCATGTGAAGTAAATGATGAAACTTTAAACCAATTACTTTTGCTCACTGAGGTAAGGTGGTTGGTAAGAGGTGAAAGCTGCAGTATTGAGAGTTGAAGAGTGCCTTAGGAAGGTGGATCCATCGCTATGTGACAAGTTAAAACAGTGCAACAACCATCAAATCTTTCTGGCAGGTCTTTATTCGAAATTTATCCCATCTATCCATAGTTTTGTTCCTATTATTTGAGATTATAATTATAGTGGAAAGTATCTCGTTTTTCTGTTAATGTTATTAGGTGGATTTTATAAATTCCTTTGGTTGAGATGTTATGCAGGCCTCCTTATTGCTTAGCATCAGAAATGCCAAAAATGGTTTAATGTTTTTATTAAATACTTGTGGGGGTCAATAAGAAGGCAAATATCCTGTCAAGGGGTCGACGGGGTAAAAAGTTTGGGGATCCCCGCTCTAAGATAAACTTTCTCAGTAATTTTTTTTTAATAAAGTCTCGAAGATTTCGACAAACAGGAAAAAACTTGTATTTGAAGGTGCAACAGACATACATCCAGCAAATGAGATACATAGACTATTATTAATGTATGTTTAAAAAGTATATGTGTGTTTTTATAAATATTTGTAATAACGTTATTATTTTGAGTTAACTGGCAACAAAGAGAAGTGGGCCAGAGATGCTTTAAAAGAGGATCGACATAAATAGAACAAGAATACTTAGAGGGGATAAGATGTCCAGAATGGATACGGCATTGGAGCTATGAAATATGTACGGATAATGGATTTTGGGAATAGATGTTGCAACAAGAAATAACTAAGTTATGTTAAACTGTGTAAAAGGAAAGGTTGAATGAATGTTGTATGTCATGAAGGAAGAGAAGGATTTATTTGCGTAAACGTATTGTGTCGTATTTTTATAAGTAATGATGCACGGTCGGGGGGATTCTACGACAGCCGTGGCGCCGTAATTTGATGATGGATTCTTACATAACTCGACGAGACAAACTGAAAGTAAAGATTTTTTTTTTTAATATCCCGCTTAGTTCTGGAGATATCGAATTTCAAAATTGACATGGTTAGGATGAAATGCGGCCTGGACCAGAAGAAAAATTTCGCCACAGCCAAATTTGATGATGAATTCGTATGTAACTTGCCGAGACATATCGAAAATAAAGATTTTATATATACACACAAACACGTATATATATATATATATATATATATATATATATATATCTTAGGTCTCGATATAATTAATCTCAAAAGTGAGGCAGTTATGGTGAGATCTGGCCTAGACCAGAAAAATTCACCAAATCCACTATATCTACACGGCGGAAATGAATTATACGTGTTTTATTTCCTTCCTAGTGCTTGTTGCTAGGTTGAAATGCGGCCTGGACCAGAAGAAACGTCACCAAAACTACAAGGAACTATATCTGTAACTAATTATTGACATGATATATCTCGAAAACCAAGCGACATATCAAAAACTTTTATTCTTTATTTTCGATTTGTTTCGTAGTAAAAGTATGAGTAATGTTGAGTAGTTGAAAAATAAAGCTCGGTCACACGCATCTGACTGTAAAAGGAGTCCCATTGTTTTTATTAAAAAAGATAACTAATACGGTTAGATAGGATACTGTTACTATAATAGTCTGTTCATAAAAGTCGTTTCCAGTCCGCACCAAAGTGAGTGGTGTTCCTTTGAATATTAATATAATCAAATTAAATGACCATCTTATGAACGCCTTAGTGTGAGGTGTAGGATGCAAGGTTATTGTTTCTTTTTTATCACATGCAACCCGTAATGTATTTTGAACTCACAACCAAAATGACGTACGATAGCTGCCTTGCTGCTCATTAATTATCTATTTCACAGTAATCAATTCTTATGACGTATTTCAACTTAAAATAATTATTTTCGCCACTGCATTTAGCTATTTATAATTGCATTCTTTTTCCCATTTGATAATAACAATCTTTAGTCCTCAGAATCAACACAAATTTTTTCATAACAACGAATACACACCTTTTTTCTAATCTCAGAGATAATCATTCCATATACAGTACATTCTTCTTACAGGCTAGCCAACGTAATTTACTTGTGCTGAAGCCGTTTCACCGTGTGTATTAATACCTTATTTAAATCAATCTTTTAACAGGCCTACTTAATTATTACTGAGGTTGTTAAGATACGAGGGACCGCTGTACTTGCTGATAACGGGTTTGTTAATAATATACACATTCGTAAAATATGAGACCTATTTAAGTTAACTGCGTATATAATTATTTTTGACATTTTACCAGTATTAAGGCTGAAAATCACTGATCTGTAACAAACGAATAATACGGAACGAAGCTCACTATTTTTTACCGGTCAATTTTCTGATTTGGAATCCTGAGAATTGAGGCAGACATCATTAACGTCGGATTAATGCACGAGTTAGACAAAGGAACCAGGTCGGAACGCTTTGCGACTTTCGCTCGCTCTGATTTATTTTCGGGTCATAACGAGGTGCCTACGTCGGGGTCGTTAGTGACCTAGCGTGGGCTTAATCTGTGTAGATAGCCGTACAACTATAAGTCACTGCCCGAAAATTCTGAAACATAAAAAATAAACCAGGTGCTATTAACTCTGCTCTAAAAAAAATCACAAAATTATTTTTTTCAAAGTACTAAAAGTATTCAGTGTAAGTTATTTTTAAATCGTGTTCATTATTCGTATTGTGGAAAAATCATTTATATAAATCAAATTAAAAAAATAAATTTCAAACTATTACAATTAGTCTCATAATATGTTTGTAATTTTTCAAAAAATTAATTTAATGACATATTTATTGTCCATCACACAACTCTCTCAATGCTATAATCTATCCGTATAAAAGGCTGCTTTGGTCATTGTGACGCACACTTGGCATTCGTTACCAGACCAATTGCAGCCAGAGATGCTAGCGGGCGTCCATTATAAACATGTGACGTTTTTCTTGAAATTTGGATCCCCCCCCTTTCTGCCTTTTTGAGATCTGGTGCGACTCCTCCCCCTCAGATGAGTTTTTTTTTGTGTGTTTGTGTGTGTGTGTGTGTGTGTGTGTGTGTGTGTGTGTGTGTGTGTGGGAGCGACCAATTCTATTTAGTTAAGTAACTATGAATAAATGAATTGCCAAAACACTGAAAGAAAAGTATATATTGCGTTTAAATTAATATTTCAATTATTAGTTGCTTTTCAGTAATTCACACTGAGCCGATGTAGATGTTTTCTGATACTCACGGTCCATATATATCGCTGATAAAGTAAATTAAGACATTTGTACCACAACTGGATTTATGTAAGCAACTGCCGGGTAATGAAATGCCAGAACACTGCATTCTGCCAATTATTTTAGTAGCTACTGATATTCGATGTATATGTCTTGTGTCACTATTATAGAACTCTGTGTTAAACCCGACATTTTTTACTGGCTTCGAAGCTAGTATATTTTGATAAAAAAAAATCAAATGAAGTACCAACTTTAAAATTTGATACTTTTCGCACTTACTTCGTAGGTATAGCGCTGCGTCACCGTTACTGGAGCTGCCAACGTTTCGGTCCCAACATGCAGCCTTCCTCAGGGATGCTTCGGATTACTGTATCTCCTCCTCCGTTGTTTTCCGGCACTCATGACGTACTGCTTTAATTTTATTTCAGTTAGTGTTGAGCAGCAGCAGGAAAAATCTTACAAGAATCAAATTATTGTTAAAATCACTAGTTTAGTTACTCTGCAATAAACATAGGCTAAGCCATAGAAAGAAGGGTACAGATGCCGGCCTCGGTAGCGAAGGGACTCTGTGGTTCGCCGGTTCGAGTCCGACCGAAGGCATAGGTGGTTAAGGGTTGGGTGCGTTAATGTCATGTCCGCCTTGTGACGCCTGTAATTAGTGGAAACAATGTACTGGAGAAACTGGAAGATTCATAATAATCACTCTTTAACAGACTTTATTGGCTTAAGTAGCCGAATGCTATTGAAAATAAATACAAGGTTACAATGTTCCTGTCATATTTTCGAGGCAACATATCATTAAATTTTCAAAGAAGTTTTGTATTAGTGTTTCGGAAATAAAACGGGAAACGGGTTGTGATAATTCTATAAAACGTACAGATCGGCAAATCTTTTTAAGATCTTTCTTAGTCTCTGTAAGGCATTTGATAGAATGCTACATAAGGTTAAAAAATGGAGTTGATGAAAAAAAGTGACTTGCTGGATAAAAGAATTCTTAAAATGTAGAAAGCGAAGAGTTAGGGTAGGAAATGCAGTATCAAAAGAAGTGAAAGTAAAAATGGGAGTGCGACAGGGTAGCGTATTGGGTCCATTGCTATCTATTATTTTAATGGATAATTGTGTTGATTGCTTACTATCAGAAATTAGATTGTTCGGTTGAGGATTGTAAACAGTTGCAGGGTTATCTGTACAGGATATCTAGTTGGGTTGGTCAACATGAGATGAAGATAAACGCAAAGAAGAGTCACCTTATTAGATACACAGATAAAAAACTAAAAGTTGATTATGACTATAAGCCGGAGAAGGAATTGCTTGTTGAAGACTTGAAATATAAATATCTTAGCATAAGATTTGACAGTAAAGTTAGCTTGGCAGAACATATTGGACAACCAGTAGGAAAAGGTTTTAAAACCCTTGTTGGAGAAAGTGAAAAAAACTGAAGGCTAATTACGTTTATAGGCTGGGGTAGGAATTGCTTGTTGAAGACTTGAAATGTAAGTATCTTGGCATAACATTTAATAGTAAAGTTAGCTGGGCAGAAAATATTGGACAAACAGTAGGAAAAAGTTTTAAAATCCTTGTTGGAGAGAGTGATGAGAAGATGTACCAGAGAAGTAAGGGAATTGAATTACAAAACTTTGCTCAGACCATTGTTTGAATATGGTATACGGTTGAATATCAAATACAGGAGTTGGAGAGGGTGGAAAGTAGGGCTGCTAGATTTGTCTCTAAAATTAGTGCAGGACACAGTGATACAATGGAGGAGCAGGAATTGTATTGTTTGGAAGACAGGAGGAAGGTGAAGAGAGTGTTGGTAGAGTACAATACAAGACGTATGTCGGTGATGAGGCGTGGAAATTTATGGGTGTAAGAATTGAAAGAAGTGCATGGGAAGTAAAAGATGACCATGTACACAAATTTTTACTCTATTTCAGACATATAAATGTGTGAAGATTTTCTTTCATAGGAAAGAGGGTCAAGGATTCGAATAAGTTACCAAGAGAAATTACCAATTTACCAAACATGCTTAAAAAAATAAAAATTAATAGAGGACAAAAGTAGGCGGGTACAAAAGGGGGAAAATGAGTTTGTCGAGAAATTGCCACCGGGAAGTGGGCTCCATCATATTTAAATTAAATTAAATTATTCATGTTAAACCATGTTGCCTTTTAACTTCTTGTTTCTGGCTGAATTCAAAATATCCATTGATTGTTAAAATAAAATTATAATACCTTCAAAACATATTACACTGATTTCTGGTTGAGTGTTGACTGATATGATAGTACTTGTTCCCAAGTTCGTCAGTGCCACCAACATCAACATTTGTTTCTTTTATTTCCACTCAATTCTAATTGTAAATGTAACTTAAACTTCGGCGTATTTCGTTACGTCAGCTTAAAGAAAAATAATTTTGCATTGAATCAAAGGTAATGTGTGTGAATGTGATGATATGCAATCATTTGATATTATAAAGTCCAGTTTTAACAGCAGTAATTTCAGTTTTCATTTTACAGTGAGCAGCCCGGATGAGCGATATTAAATATTTAATGTGCAAAATAGCGCACCACAAAGCTGTAGTCTCTCGCAACAATAAACTGAACAATAAACTGATTTTACTGGCCGTTTAGCAGTTTTGTGGAGCCAATAGCCGGGTTTTACGAGCGTGATTGATGTTATCTGCTATTTGTTACTTTATTATATTCCCGGACACACTTTCTGCAGGGTTTGAAACTGCCTGTAGAATTCGTGGTGACTTTTTTTTTTTTTTTTTTTTTTTTTTTTTTTTTTTTTTTTTTTTTTTTTTTTTTTACTTATGGCTTTACGCCTTGTCGAGGTCATTAGATTTTCTTTTTTTAACTTACGGCTTTACTCCTCGTCTATCCCTGCATTGCCTGGAGTAGTTTGGGGAAGCCATGGAAAACCCAAATCTGGCTGCCCGGACGGGGATTCGAACCGGCGTCCTCCCGAATGCGAGGCCAGAACGTTAGCCGTTCACCCACCACGCTGGGTTCGCGGTAACATTTTGTTTGTAGAAAATGATACTGAACACAACCAGTAAGCTTTGTGGAAATTACTGAAAAACACAATCAGTAACTGATAAAATTTTCTTCTGTGGTTGAAGAAGTCTGAGATTGCAAATTACTGAACGTGCTGAATAATTTACAAAAAAAATGTTGGATGGATTTAATGTTAAAAAGTAGTAAAGAAAAAAAATGTGGATAGGTGGGTTTTTCAATTAAATTACAAGAAATGTGAAAATAGATGTATATGGAAATTGGAATTAAATTGAATAAAAAATTTGCACGCATATTCCGTCATTTTGCCGCTACATGCCTGCGCTGGACCAAATTAATTCATTTGAAAATAGTTTTTAAAAACTTTTTATATGACAAGCGATTTTTAAGTGAAGTTTATTATAAATTTCATTATATCTCCAACTAAAATGATCAGTTGTAATTTGAAATTTTTTGTATATTTTGAAAAAAAAAGAAGATATGTTCACAAAATAATTAGCCCTATTAATACCACTCGTGAAATTCTCCATCGAATGATACTTATTTTATGTCGAAAACAGTTTTCCTCCTGATATATCTAATTTGTCAAAGTTACTTATTTAGCAGAGACGGAGGTATAGCCATGTAATCGGTATATCTCAGGAGCAATGATTTTTTAACACTGCAACCTGTTCTTACCTAAGGAATGGTGCAATCAGAGACCATGACTCAAGGAGGCGCTGAAAACGTTCAAGAAATTCTTTAGGTCGATATAGTTCTGTTTTAGCAGTAACCACGTCGCTGTAGACGATCGGTACAATTCAAACCGCCGTATATGACGATTTTTTCTCGCAGTCACATTATTGCAAATTACATTATAAATTTGCTTTTCCTAACTGTTTACTTCGCTTAATTATATTTTAATATATTCCTTGCCATCAGGTTATCCATGTACAGTATATAACATAATTTTCAGAAAGACTGGAGTAGTTTCAACTGCTGTTAGTAGTGTCGTTTGAGATGATAATTATTTCATCTGCTCGTGAGCCAGGTTTGTTGAGTGAGAACTGACGGTGCTTTCTTTCCTCTTGCCTCTCACAGTGATGGAGTGTGTACGTGTAAGTGTTTTGTATGGATAATTGAGAGGTTCGCTGTAGTGCATGTGTGTGTGTTTTTTGCGTTGAGGCTGAATGATAAATGATGACAGAAATCTAGTGAAACAAGGTGCCGCTTCATTTAGGTCTGCGCGCCGTGGCACCGTCGCTGCCTTAGTTTTACAGGCAGAGTTTTTGTCCGAAGACATTTACCCCATCGGAATTATGGGGTTGCAATGCATTACGGTTGGTGCGTCTGCTTTATGGTGTCAATTTCTTAATAGGCTAAGTGGTCTTCTATGTATGTCGGCACTAGTATCATAGCGGCCGATTGTGTTTACCACTGGGTTGTTGCATTACCTTGTGCTTTTGTAGAATGTTTCCGCCAATTGTCGGAATGTCCCTCACTTTTGGTATTCCGGCTGCCTCATGGAGTGCATCCGTGGGGAACCGGTGCGGAAGATGAAGGGCTCTCTTCAATGCCCTGTTTTGAATTATTTGAAGCTTTCCTATTTGATGGTCTTTAGCGTATGCCCACACTGCACATGCATATTCCATGATGGGGCGTACGAGAGAGGTGTATAGTTTGACTCCTGTAGATGGTGCAAGTTTGCTATCTCTATTCAGTATTGGATATAGGTTCTGCAATCTGATGCTTGTTCTCCGTCTGATGTCGTTGATGTGGCTGATCCAATTTAGTCTCTTATCGAGGGTCACCCCTAGATAGCGTACTGTGGAGGACCATGGAATATCACTACCGTACAGGTGAAGTGTTGGGTCCGGGTGTGTTGGTTGACGGGCCCCGAGTCTCTTGGTTATTATAATGGCTTGTGTCTTGGTTGGATTTATGTATATACCCCACCTCCTCTCCCACGACTCAGTAACCTGCAAGACTTCCTGTAGGCGCCGGGTGGCCAGCACTTTACTGCGGCTAGATGCCAGGTACGCGGTGTCATTGGCGTAGGTTGCAGTAAGGACACCGTCAGATGTCGGAACATCTGCGGTATACAGGGAGTATAGCACTGGTCCGAGCACGGAGCCCTGTGGGACACCTGCTTCAATGCTTCTGTATGAGGAGTGTGCCTTAGCCACCTTCACGCTAAAAGTCCTTCCATTTAGGTATGATTTCAGCAGCTTCATGTATGGATGCGGGATGCCATGCTCGAAGAGCTTAAGCAGGAGTCCTGAGTACCACACGGAGTCGAAGGCACGCGAGATGTCGGCAATAACCATGGCACTGTAGTGCTTGAAGTTAAAGGCACGGGTCACCGCTTCAGTTACCCGCATCAACTGCTGGGTTGTGGAGTGACCACGTCGAAATCCCAGCTGGTGGTTTGGGATAACGTTGGTGTCTTCAATGAAGGCGGACAGTCGTTTTAGGAACAGCCGTTCAAAAACTTTACTGATGGTAGGGAGTATACTAATGGGCCTGTAGTTCTGCGGTAGTAGCGGGTCTTTGCCGGTCTTGTGTATACCCACTATTATTGCATGTTTCCACAGACGAGGGTAGAATTGTCGTCTGAGGATGGCGTTGAATATGGCGGCAAGGTGGACTGAGGCCTCCGGCGGTAAATGCCTGAGGAGAAGGTTGCAGATGTCATCACGCCCTGGGGCTTTGCATGGGTGCAGCTTTGACAGGCATCCGGCTACTTCTTCCGGGGTGATCTCACCTATTTGATGTTTGTCTTCGGCGTCAAGGAAAACTCTCAGGCGTCGCTGGACTGCTGCCAAGTGGATGGGATCCACGTTGGATTGTGATGGTCTGAAGTTTTTCTCAAAGACGTCAGCTAATGCGTTGGCCTTTTCCTCTTGGGTTACGGCTAGGCCTCTTTCACATTGCAGTGGAAGGATTCGCTGCCTTCGCCTTGTGAGTTTTCTTGTTTGCTGCCACAGAGTCCCGTCCTCCGGACGGAGCATGGATATTCTTGCGTCCCACTGTTGATTCCGGTGCAGTATCAGGGAAGCTTTAACCTCCCTTTGTAAACGATTTAGCAGTCTTCTAGTCTCTGGTCTTCTTGTGAGTTTCCACTCTTTAGCAATCCGGTTTTTGTGCCGGTTTTCCGCTAGTAGGTGAGGGCGAAGTTGGAGAGTGGGTGCTGGTATGGGTACCCTGACTATTGTAGAGGCTGCGGTTGCTTCTTTGACTGCAGTCTCGAAAGACTGTAGGGCTTCGTCGATGTTATAAATTTCAGTTGGGTTAGCTAGTTTATCCTGGAGAATCTCCTGGTAGCGCCTCCAGTTAGTTTTGTGGTGGTCAGGAGGTGGGTCATCATGATTTTGCAATGGTACAACCTCAACCTCGGCCATGACCGGGCAATGATCAGAAGAGAGTCTGTTTATGGCTGATGTGGCGACATACCCCTGGATGCCCTTTGTAATAAATAAGTCGAGTAAATCAGGTCTGTTGCCGTTACTCGGGTAGAGTGTGGGCTCCTCTGGTACCCAAACGCACATATTGAGTCTGTTTGTCAGGCGCCTCAATGCTAATCCCGCTGTGTTGTTATGCCTACTGTTCCAGTCATAATGTTTAGCATTGAGGTCACCGCCAATCAGGAGTTTGCCACTGATGTCTGTCAGGGCCATGAAGTCTGCTTCTTCGAGGTATCGTCGTGGAGGCCGGTAGCACGAGATGACAGTTAGTTTCCCGCTGGCAGTAGCCAATTCGACCCCGACGGCTTCCATCTGCTGAAGAGGTGGTAGTAATACTTCGTGGTGTGGAATACTCTGTTTGATGTAAACCGCGACTCCGCCGCCTGCAGTGGGTCTGTCTCGGCGGTAAGATCTGTAATTTGCTACCGCTGCTCGCAGCCCAGGTTTCAGGAAGGATTCTCATACCATACATACATCGACGTCTTGGTCTCGGAGAAATTGCCTGAACTCGAGTAGTTGACTGAACATGCTGTTTGCGTTCCAAACGCAGAATGACAAAGAGTTGATTTGTGGCTGTCTATCCATTATGGTTGCATTGAGTACACTTAGGGACAGCGAGAGTGGTAGTAATTGCGCCGGTCATTTTCTCCAGCTGCTCAGAAAGGAGGCTTATCATCTTTATGGCAGACTCCAGCATATTTGTAAGTCTATCCAGCTTGTCTTGGGCATCACGGTCAGTTTCGCCTGAGGTTCTTCTCTGTTGGGAGGTGGAGAGGTGACTGGGAGGTGGCTCGGCGGACGAGGTTCGCTGCTCTGAAGTCGTTGTGTTAGGCGGGTAAGTGTTGCACTCAGTAGAGGCAGTATGTTCTTTGCCTGAGCTGTGGCCGTCCTCTCCCGTCTGTGGTTGTAGTCTATTTACTGTGTTGTTAGACCCAACTTTTCCTTCTGCGGCGCGAGTGGGACTTCTTCCTCACCTCGCTACTGTGAGTTTGTTCCTGCCCTGTTGTATGAAGGTTGTCCTGGTGTACTGAGGATAAGGTCTGTTCTTGCCTCTCTATACCGTCAGTTGATGATGTACAGTTTGGGGGCTTTTCTTGTATGGCTGAGATTCCTTTGAGGCGGTCTCAGGCTCTCTTGAAAGTCGGACAGCCCTTGTAACTGGCCACGTGTGCTCCTCCACAGTTGGAGCACTTGGCAGTGTCTCGTCCCTTCTGGGTTGTGCATTTGGTAGAATCATGCTGGCCGGCGCAGTTCACGCAAACCGGAGGCATTTTGCAGTTCTTGGACATGTGACCGAAACGTTGGCAATTATAACATTGCGGAGGTCCGGTTGTGGCCCTGAGTTTTTCAACCTTTACTTTGAGGTGACAGATTCTCTCCACCCCAAAGATAGCTCTGTTTTCCTGGCAATCCGCAAGGGTCACCAAGAATAGTGGCATTAAAATGTTGCTGCCTGGGCGGCGAAGTTGGGCCATCGTTTGAAAAGTAAATCCCATCTCGGAAAGTTCTTCTTTAAGATCTTCAGTGGGCAAGGTTCTAGGGATGCCCCTGAAGACGACCCTGAGTAGTGGGACGGCTCCAATGAGGAACGTGTAGTATGGGACATTGCTGTCCTGCAACATCCCTGTGGCGGCTGTGTAGTCTTCTGCCGTGGTGAAGGTAAACTTTATCTTATCACCACCAGCCGTTTTGGCAGCGGAAGAGTTCTTCACAACGGCTTCAACCTTATTGTGGAGTGCCTTGTAACTATGCTCAAATTGTACCACGATAGGGGGAATGTGTGCTGATCTCTGCACTGGTGGTGCTGGTTCGGCCTGCAGGGGTTGGAATTGGTTACTGGTTTCAACAATGTTGGGGTCCAGCGCTGGTGGAGGTTAACTGGTATTTTTGGGAAACAAAAAACCTTCCTCGTCAACTTGCCGGTGAGGTTGTTTCCCAACAGTTCGACTAGCCGAATTTCCCGGTTTTCACGTGGGTGGTGTGGCAGTCACTCGGTCAGTCGCATCCTTCCTCTTCTTCAGCGTCTTCCTGTCATTGCTGGCAACATTCCTCTCCAGCTGCTTAGTGCAGACACTGCTGGTGGTGGGCGTGACCTCTGCAGTAGGGCCACCCGCTGGTTTTTCGTCCCTTCTCGGATGTTTAGTAGTTTGTGCGGCAAGAGGCGATATGCGCCTCTTTGCTACGCGTGGTTCACCCCGTCCATGTGGGGACTGAGGCGTCAGCATGAGACTTGATAGGGATGTGTCCCTCTTCGCGTCAGGGTTCTGACTATTCGTCGATTCCGTCTCGTTCTCATTTTCTTCTAGGTACAGAATGACACCTGGCGCCGCCATTGATAATGTCCCCATACGACGGATGAATCACAGTCAACAATGTCGATTGCCCTCACTCCATATGCATAGCGGAGAGGTTTAGAATTTAATCCAAGACTTTGATGTGGAGTCTGGTAATTAGGAATTGGGCACCACCACCTCTCCGACCGTGCCGGCCAAGTCCTGATATGAGAATTTCTTCCACAATCAGGAATCATCGAACCAGCTAGCCCCGTGTCAGGCAACAACCAATGAAACAACAAACAGGATCGTGCTAGTAGAATCCCCGATCTATTCCTTGGGACTTTATACTCATTCTCTCTATCTCACACTCACATACGCTAAGGAGCGTCCATAAACTACGAGGCTTGGTGTAAAAAAGGGGGTCGGAGGGGTCCGCAGGAAACTTACGTTGGGCTACGTAGGGGGAGGGGGGTTTCGAGCCAGACCACGTAGCTTTCCATTCATATGGTTTAACACAATTAAAATGAGGTACAGAGAACACAACAGCATGTAAATATTTATTTCCGTCATTTAATTATCTCCGTATATAATTTAGAATAGTCTGATAAGAGAAAACAGTACAAAATATCTTCTGGAATCAATAGGGAAAAAACCTACGTTTGTGTGTGGTGGGTGTGGAGGGGGGGAGAGAATCAGGAAACGGGTGGGGAGAGAATCAGGAAATAGGGGGGACGCAAAAATGGAGCTACGTGCTTTATGGACGCTCCTCTGGGAGAGAGAGGGAGGAGAAGATAGACAGACAGTGAAAGAAGAATTTTTCTGTAGTTTAGCTACAAATCTTTATGTTCATTGAAGTTAATTTTAAAACGATCTTCCACGTTATAACTACCTCTTGTACTAGGGCAATCCCAAAAGTAAGTATCCAAAGGTTTTAAAAAATACAAAATGCGTTTATTTTCTATAAGATATATATGATTTTAAAGGTTGAACAATTATCTATTTTCTACATAATAATCAATTCGGTCGATACATTTTCATAGGCGCTATGACTGTTTTTGTACGACCACATCATATCTATAGCGAAGAGCTGAACTGTATCTTTCATCTCTTCAACGGTGTTCAATCGGCTTCCTGCTAAATGTTCTTTCAACTCTGGCTATGGGTCGTAGTCGTTCTGGGTTCCAAAGGCGGACTATAGGGCGGGTAGGTGTTGCTGTTCCAACCAATGTTCTGTAAAAGAACGGACTTACATACCGCACTACAAACATGGCTGTCCATCTGGTAACACGCTTTTGGGCAATGTTTCATTCTTGCCAATCCCGTTTAAGACCGAGAGAGATGAGCTCATTTTTCTCGCGAGGCTGTGGCAATATCATCCATCAGCTTCTTCCCAGCCTGGCAGATAGGGCTACGCCTCTAATGCCTCTCTCCCACTCGAGCAGTCACTTGTCTGCGTTTACTACATTTGTCGGTCATTAATATCGCTGCCTCGCAAATCTTACTAAGTTTTAGCAGTGCGGTTCAGCTGTTTAGTCCCGTTGGCGTATAAATAGAACCTCGAGTCTCAGTTTTGTGTGAAGCAGCTGTAAATCCTAAATTACCCGTCAGTGCGGCTCAGTGCGCCGCACAGTGGATCGGGGAGGTACAACGGAGCGGGCATGAACCCAGGACTCCGCGTACCGGCCGTCCTGACAGCGGTTTTTAGTCGGTTTTCCACAACCACTAAGGTATCCGCCTCATAAGGAGCCATAAACAAATTACGTCACACGAATTTCACGATTTATGGACCCCTCCCCCCCCCCATGTCACAAGTTGTCACATTTGTTGGACCCCCCTCCCCTGGTGTGACGTCACATATTTTGCAATTTTAAATTTATAAATTAAAACAACACTTTCAAAATGATTTATGTATTTCTAGTTAAAAAATAATATCAACAATAAATCAAACATTTAAGAAAATACAAAAAATTATGCAAAATTGAGTCATCATGTGTCCATGGATTTTTGGATTTTGAACCCATTCCTTGATACTGTTTATTATTGGCATAATAGTCACTTCATTCTTGATTTCGATAGTGTTGGGAGCATTCGATGTGTCAACATCATCTTCATCTTCTGCCACGAGCCAGAAAGTGATACAAAGTATGCATGTGATGTCACAAAGTTTATGACACGTCCCTCCCCCCTTGTCACACTTTATTGAACCCCTCCCCCACCCCCGTCCCTCAAGGTGTGACGTAATTTATGGATGGCCCCTAACTACATATTTCACAAACAAAAAATTCATAACATTATGGTTTACCGCCTTGCCGACGTCGAGGTGACCAGAGGGGGGAAAGGACTAGGGACTAGGAGCGAGAAGGAATTCGGCCATGGCCTTTTGAAGGAAGCATCCCGGAATTCACCTGGAGTGATTTGGGGAAACAATGGAAAACCCAAATCTGGGTGGCGGAACTAGGATTCGAACCTGCGTCCTTCAGAATTTGAGGCCAGAGCGTTACCGCTCACCCACCGTAGTAGTAAAAAACGCAGTTACACTTTTCACAGACATATGACAACGTTTCACATGTTCCATTAGCACGTACTACGACCTGGTAGTAGGAATTAAATGCTTGGCGTCAATAAGGGCGTGATGACGTAGACCTATAGCTCCAAAGTTGACCATGAGGTGGGGAAAGAATTGCTTGCTGAAGACTTGAAATGTAAATATCTTGGCATTACATTTGACAACAAGCTTAACTGGGCAGGACACATTGGACAGGTGGTAGGAAAAGGTTTCAAAATCCTGCACTTATTCGAGAGAGTGACGAGGGGATGCACGAGAGAAGTGAAGGAATTGGGTTACAAAACTTTGGTCAGACCATTGCTCGAATATGGTAGTGTAGTATGGAACCCATATTTTGAGTATCACATACAGGAGTTGGAGAAGGTGCAAAGAAGGACTGCTAGATTTGTTTCTGGAAATTATCGCAGAATGCAATCAGTGACGGATATGATAAAGGAGGTGGAATGGGATTCATTGCAAGACAGGAGGAGAATGAGGAGGGTAATGGGAGTGTACAGGGCGTATACTGGCGATGAGGCATGGAAAGATATTGCAGTAGGTATGAAAAGAAGTTAATGGAAGGGGAAAGATGACCATGGCTACAAGCTGGCACTCGATTTCAGGCACAAGAGTGTGGGAAGATTCTCTTTTTTAGGTAAGGGTGTCAAGGATTGGAATGAGTTACCAAGGGGAATGATGACTAACTTACCGAAATCGTTAAAAAAAATTAAATTTAAAATTTGTAGAGGGCAAATGTAGGTGCCTGCAGGATAGGGGGAAGTTGGGTGTGTAGGGAAATCGCCACCAGAGCGTCCACTCCATTGCAATTAAATTAAATTAAATTAAATAGATGCGTGAAACTCGTCAACGACAGCCGACCCCACAATGTTGGTAAAAGGTGGTGAAGAAGAAACTGTAAAACTGAAAATATGATATGCTTTCACCATGGAGACTAGAATTCAGAAATTTTAAGCTAGGATAATAAAAACAATCTGTATTACGGGTTTATGATTGAATACTGTAGAGGTTATGTAATGGAACCGACACTCAAGTACATAAGTTGTAGTTTACAGCCGGAACTTATGTTGTTTGCAGATGACATAACGGTATATGATAGAATCAAAACATGAGAAGACTCTGAACAGCTGTATATCTAAATGGATAGGTCAGCATGGAATGAAGATGCATGCCAAAAAGGGTCATCTTATTAGGTACACAGATAAAAAACTAAAGATTGTTTACGATTATAGGGCTTGATGCTTGAATATCTTGGCCTAACGTTTGATAATATACTCAACTGGGAAGGTAGTAGGAAAAGGTTACAAAACCCTTCATTTACTGGAGAGGGTGATGGGAGGATGTACCAGAGAAGTTAGGGAATTGGGTTATTAAACTTTGGTCAGACCATTGGTCGAATATGGTGGTGTAGTTTCTTTGGGTATCAAATACAGCAGTTGGAGGGCGTACAAAGAAGAGCAGCCAGATTTTTTTCGCAGGACCCAGTCAGTATCTGATATGATAAAGGAGCTGGATTGGCAGTACCGGATTAACAACGTAGCAGGCTCCTAGGTGGGTCCCGCACCTAGGAGGAGGATGAGGGATGAGGAGATTGCTGGGAGAATGTAGTATAAGGCATATGTTGGTGATCGTGCTTGGAGGGATATTGGTCGAAGAATTAGGAAAAGTGCATGGAAGGAGAAAGATGACCATGACCACAAGCTGGCACATGATTTCATGCATAAAGTGTGTAATAAAGTGATTGAAAGAGCTGAGTTCATTGAATTCAATGGTATTTTATCAGAACAGTACATTTTGATTTTGAGTTCGTAACAATACCTTCTGTTTGTTGGTGGTTTTATGCCGTTAACTGTATGAATTACCATTATAGAAACAGAGACTGACGCTTTGTCACATTATCTAACCGGGGCAACACGTCCCTCACTCGCTAGCACAGCGAACATTTAATAATCCATCCAGGTGTTGCGGACCAAAGATACTGCAGTACAATTCTTAAAGACAATAAACCAACTAGGCTACACAAACTAGTGTCTCTGGAAATCAGGAAATCTTGCAACAGATTACAGAGATTTATGAAATTATTTATAACAGTTATAATTGTTTAAAAAATAAAATAATACAATAATACTAACAATAATAATAATAATAAAAATGTGATGATGTTATAAGGATAACATACTATCTCGATATATATAGAGTAAAATGATCTGAAATTGGTATGATTACGTTTTATTAGTTGTTGACGTCCCACTACCCTGGGATATTCCTCAAGGCTTTATCTGTTTTCTGAAACTGCTTTAAAAGAGAACCTAGGTAGTGATTGAAACGGTAACAACTAAGGAAAAAAAAAAAGGTGACACAGCTAGAAAAACTCGAAAATTTATTACACCTGCATAACATGGCAGCTGTCAAAGGTATAAAATATTACAAAATATTCTATATTACATCTGCATCTGTAACCTGGAGTTTAGAAAGTTGTAGGTGGTGGAGTGTGCAATCCCGAAAGGCACGAGTGAAGAAACAATTTGTTTAAGCATCAGTACGCGGAACCTAGTTTTTCTAATCTTATTTCTCCTGGAATTTCGACCAAATTATGCGTGTACGAAGTATTTCGTCGTAGTCATAAATGGAAGTTGTTCGCACGTTTAATAATAAATTGAAACGAAACCTACGTCGTCTGTCTACCAGAGGATCCCAGCCCAATCTACGAATCAAATCTTTGAACCTTTGGTAAGGACTGTGCCAAGCAGTCAAAAATCGAGCGGCCCTTCTCTGTACTTTCTCTATACCGTTAAAAAATTCCTTATTTCTGTTGCTGTAAGAGACATGGGCTAACGGATGGAACGGTCTCTCTTCCATACAGCTCCAATCATGCATCACAGTACGAACGATTACACGAGGCACATTTAGGCGTAGCCTAACTAGGCTGTAGCCTAGGGGCCCGCACCATATACAAAAAAGGAAGAAAAAAATCAAATATGTGCAAAGAAAGTAATCTATTTCCGAAACCGTTTTAGCACCGAAAGTTCTGAAACGCTCGTGAAAACCGAAAACGATGTTCACGGATGCGCAGTTGTATCCTTTGAAGTATGGGTGTTCTGTAATATAACATTTCAGAGCACCTATACCGAAAAGAAATAACTTTGCGGCTCAACGATGAGGTCATAAGGTTGCTGTATACTGTGGTCGGGGCGTATGGATGTAGGTTGACGTCACTGTCGTACATTTGCAATAAGAACTAAAATC
Source organism: Vandiemenella viatica (assembly GCA_031002005.1). Classification (NCBI taxonomy): domain Eukaryota; kingdom Metazoa; phylum Arthropoda; class Insecta; order Orthoptera; family Morabidae; genus Vandiemenella; species Vandiemenella viatica. The sequence continues at coordinate 257,717,124 of CM061919.1, forward strand.
TATCCTCCATGTCCGGTAGGTTAGGTAAGAAATTAATTTTGTGTACGATGTAAACAGCTGGTAGTGGTGTCGAGGTCCTAGTTTAAATGTTTTATTTATGGCTTTACGCCTTGTCGACGTCGAGGTCATTAGAGGCGGGATGGGACTGGGGACAAGGAACGGGAAGAAATTCCGCCATGGCCTTTTGAAGGAAACATCCCGGCATTCACCTGGATTGATTTGGGGAAACCATGGAAAAATCCAAATCTGGATGCCCGGACGAGGATTCGAACCAATGTCCTCCAGAATGCGTGGTTTAATGTTTTGTTTCAAAGTAAATATTCATAGAAAAGTACATTCGTTTATAACTGAAACAGGTGTATTTAGAATTTGGTATTAATTTTATGTTTTAATTCGTTTTTATTTCATTTGTTGTGTTTAGTCTTTATTTATTTATTTTAAAACTTTATTTCAGTATTCAGGAATGTCGATCGCTTGGTGTGGCGTGGTATGGCTCTGATTAGTGGAGCGCTGACTAAAAACAGTTTAGGCGCTGTCTTCCTGATGACATGCGCGTGTGAATAATCAATACTGTGTTTTTAACCCTTCTGTTTTGCGTGATTCTTAATCACCTTTTGTCGTTTGTTTTATCTTAATATATAGGCCCATTCCTCGGGCTTTTGCTAAGGGTGTTTGGTTGCAACAACGCAACTAAAGATGAGCTTCCTATGCAGCGTCAAACGTCGGCGGCTAACTCGCCAGCGTCTGACTCTGGGCGTCAGCCGCGCAGTGGGCGCTTCGTATGGGACCGTGCACAAACTACGTGGCTCGGTCTAGGAGGGGGAGGGGTTGGCTGGAAGGCTACGCTGGTCTACGTGGGGGGAGGGGGGGTTCCGAGCCAGGCCACGTAGCTTTCCTTTTACAACATTTTTCACAGTTAAAATGAGGAACTGAACTCATAACAGCATGTGAATATTTATTTCCCTCAGTTAATTATCTCCGTATGTAATTTACAATAGACTGACAACAGAAAACAGTACAAAATGTCTTCTGGAATCAAAAGGGAAAAAAGCTACGTGCTACGTGGGAGGGGCTGGGGGGTTGGGGGGTAGAGGCAAAAGCCACGTTGTGCTACGTGGGGGGAGGGGGGGTCCACAGGATGCCAAAATGGAGCTACGTGGTTTATGCACGCTCCCTATGGCGTGGCGGTAGCACAGCGGTCCTGGTAGTGGAAGGTCATTAGTGATGTTTCATTTAATGTTAGGAGATCGGTATAAAGCTAGAAACAACTTATCATTCGGTTATTGTTTGCTGTTTGCATAGTTCACTTAGAGATGCATTCCTCGAAAAAAAAAAAATTACGTACATCATTATAAAATAAACAGAAATTAACAAGTACCAACCGAAAATCTTGGACCATTAACAAGGAGATTACGCATATGCTGATGGGTTTTCTGTGAGAACCTCATTCACAGAGTACTTTAACAGCGGTGCAGGTGTAGGGTTAACACCCTGGCAAGGCAATCACGTTCCAACAACTCATTACGGTTACTTTCTATTTGTATTATATTAAAAATAGGTACGTATGTTATTAATAATTCTCATTCGTATTTATATGAAGTCATAATATTGATTTTATGTATGATTTATTAATTTGTGTTGTAATATAATTCAATTTTGGGTGCTCAGAAAAAAGGGAGGGGGGAATTAATATTAATTCTGAAATAATTCCTGAAAATGGAAAATACATATAATAATGATGTTAAAAGGGGATCTAATAGGTTACTAACTAGAACCATGAATTTCAGACACAAAATAAAACCTCATTTATTGAGTCTTATGGCCTTACAAGGTCGGGTAGTAATTAACGTTACGTTAAACACAATTAGATCAGCAAAAACAAGCAATACCCGACGTTTACAATTCGCCGGAGTAAGCAAACAAAACTGAATGAAATATCTCAAACAAGTAATAAAAACAGCAAAGTTAACATTGAAATAACATGGCAACACAGGCCATCAAATTGAAGCTAACATTTTACTGTACAAAGGAAAATCCCAGGGGGCGCCGTATAAAGTGAATGAAAAGCATCAAAATTGAATTAACAAACAGCAAGATGCTTGAGAAAAAAAATTGAATCGAAACATAAATTCAGCTAGCTCAGAATTTAAGTGGCGGGAGCAGAGTCTTAACCCAGGCGTCGCTTAAGGGCACATAAGTCTGTTAAAATCCACTGA